>OX336397.1:278645609-279178223 GCA_946902985.2 Meconema thalassinum
ATTGCCCCAGAGGAGTGCGTCAGGCCTCAGCAGCCGGCACAGTTCATATCCTCGCCGCTAGATGGGGGCTTCATTCATTCCATTCCTGACCCGGTCGGAGACTGGAAGCAGGCTGTGGATTTTCACTTTAAGAATTATACCTTCAAAACTATTTAGTGTCGAAACATGGCGATTTTTTTGTGTTTCTGAGCGTTTTGTGTTTTGTCTTGTGTTTTGCTTTTTGTGATTCGTAGTTTGTTTATTTGGTTTCTTGCTTTTCTTGTTTTGTGTTGTGGTTACTGTCTTGTTCATTTTGTGTTTTTGAGTTTAGTGTTTCTTGTTTCTTTTGCTAATTTTTTTGTTTATTGATTTATGTTTTGTGTTGTGCTTTGTTTCTTGCTTTTTGTGTTTTGTCTTGAGTTTTGGTTTTTGTATGTGTTGAGTGATTTGTGTTCGATTTCTTCTTTTTTGTGTTTTGTCTTGTATTTTGTATTTTGTGATTCGTAGTTGGCATTTTGGTTTCTTGTTTTTATTGTTTTGTTTTTTGAGATTCGTAGTTCGTTTTATAGGTTTCTTGTTTTTATGTTTTGTATTGTGGTTAGTGTCTTGTTCTTTTTGTGTTTTTGAGTGTTTTATTTCTTGTTTCTTTTGTAGTGTATATTTTTTGTTTTTCGCTCTTTGTTTTGTGTTGTGATTTGTGTCTTGTTTTCTGTTTTGACTTGCGTCTTGTTTTTTTGTTGTGTTCTGATTTGTGTCTTTTTTGTTTTGTATTGTGATTTGTGTCTTGTTTTTGGGTTTATGTTGTGATTGTGTCTTTGTATGTTTTGTATTGTGATTTGTGTCTTGCTTTTTGATTTGTGTTGTGATTTGTGTCTTGCTTTTTGATTTGTGTTGTGCTTTGTGTCTTGTCTTTTGTTTTGTGTTGTGATTTGTGTCTTGTCCTTTGTGTTTTTTCTGGTCTCATATTTCTTTTTTGTTTTTTTTGTTTTTTTTGTTTTGAGTGTGTTTTGGTTTTGGCTTAGTATTTTGTAGAGAAGACACAGCTATGTTGGTATAACAGTTATGGCGTCAAGAGGCATAATGGAAGTGTGCATGATTGTGTTTCTTGTGATTAGTAAATAGGAAATCTCAGCCCAATTCAGGGACTTGAAATCTCCACAATGAGTAAATACCTGTTAAGTTCAAATGTCCCTAGAGGCGTTAATACAGTACATTGTAACGGCTCCACTATGTAGTTAGTGGCTAGCTTTGTTGGCTGTCACCCCGGAGATTCGGGTTCGATTCCCAGCTCTGTTGTCGCATTGGAGGGGTTTGGAACATCTTGGTCATTATCCCCGTGTATTTGAATTTATCTGATACAGTAGAGTCTCGATGCACTGATAAACTGTATGGAGTTGTGACTTAACACAGTCTGCATACAATACAATGTTAACACAGAACAACTATTAAATATTTAGAAAATTGCATCATCATGGATATATATGCACACAAAATGATTTCCTTAGTAACTCTCGGAAATATTGATACAACATTTTAATTATTGTTTTTTTAATGTGGTCTTAGATTTCATGGCAACAAAATGTACTTGAATGATTGAAATATTTCAAGAAAAAATATTATTTTGAGATTTTTAAATAATAGGTCCAAAAATCTCTACATTTTTCATAGTAAATAATGTATTATTAATAAACTTCATAGTTAGGGAAACCATTCTAGTACAATTTGTTAAAAACTATTGGAGAAATGTGATTAGAAAAATTCACTGAAAGATCTTTGTAAGCTCTTGAGTTATTAGGGAAACGGAATGAAAAATATGAATTTACGGGAAATGAGCGATGAAAGTTTCACAAGGTTGGGATGTTCTAAAATTCCCCTGCCACATAAACTAGTCCTTCCTCATTGGACTTCGCAGTGTTTTCCTGCAGTTATAGTCTCTTTTTTCTTTTAAAACTAGTTTTCTTTGGTACTCCTAAGGAAGAGAAGAGATAGGTTGGTAGGACACCCAGGAATAGCAAAGTTCGTTATGGAAGGAAGGGTCGAGGATAAGAACTGTAGGGGTAAACCAAGGTTAGAATATGTTTAACAGATTGCCTCGGATGAAGGGTGTGGTAGCTATGTACAGATGAAACGATTAGCTCAGGACAAAGAAGCATGGAGGGCTGCATCAAATCAGCCAAAAATACAACACTCAAACAACAACAACAACCAAAATATTCCAGCTATATTTTGTGCAAATTTTATAATGCCAGTGCTATCAACATAATTCGATAGATAAAGTGAATATTCTAAAAAGGGCGTTGACAAGAAATTTAATTTTCACTGGTAGATGTCAGTCATATCGTACTTTTACTATAACTTCCATTCTATTCGAGATATTAAACCAATTCTTTCACTGAATGAAAGAGAAATTGTTGTTCTATTAGAAAATGGTATTTTTGAAAAATGTCAACTTGCAGCTCAAAGGTGTTGGTCCCCTCCCTCAACCACTGATGACTCAAACTTGACGCAGTATCAAATAACCATATTTATTGACTGTTGGCTGTTTACCAATAGCATTCTTCCTCTGTCACTCCACGTGGAGTCCGTCCTGACTGCCGGCTCGCTTGTCAGGTATCCAGTGTTGCACAGTCTTGCTGCTTGCTCTCAGCGGCAGCTGTTGAGAGTTGACAACGCTGTGCCTTGAGCTGGGAAAGCACTGCCTCCACGCAGAGGTCTAATGTAAACACAGTCGCTCAGCGCGGTTTCAAGAGTGAGCCGGTCCTTATTTAGGTCTTGGGCCGTAATGGAGTTAATGTTATCATTTTATTCACTATAATTAAAGCTCTGCGCGGATGTCGATAACAGTTGTGAGGATGCAGATAACAGTTGTGAGGATGTGGATAACAGTTGTGAGGGTGTGGATAACAGTTGTGAGGATGTGGATAACAGTTGTGAGGGTGTGGATAACAGTTGTGAGGATGCAGATAACAGTTGTGAGGATGTGGATAACAGTTGTGAGGGTGTGGATAACAGTTGTGAGGATGTGGATAACAGTTGTGAGGGTGTGGATAACAGTTGTGAGGATGCAGATAACAGTTGTGAGGGTGTGGATAACAGTCGTGAGGATGTGGATAACAGTCGTGAGGATGTGGATAACAGTCGTGAGGGTGTGGATAACAGTTGTGAGGGTGTGGATAACAGTCGTGAGGATGTGGATAACAGTCGTGAGGATGCAGATAACAGTTGTGAGGATGTGGATAACAGTTGTGAGGGTGTGGATAACAGTCGTGAGGATGTGGATAACAGTCGTGAGGGTGTGGATAACAGTTGTGAGGATGCAGATAACAGTCGTGAGGATGTGGATAACAGTTGTGAGGGTGTGGATAACAGTTGTGAGGATGTGGATAACAGTTGTGAGGGTGTGGATAACAGTTGTGAGGATGTGGATAACAGTTGTGAGGATGTGGATAACAGTTGTGAGGGTGTGGATAACAGTTGTGAGGGTGTGGATAACAGTCGTGAGGATGTGGATAACAGTTGTGAGGGTGTGGATAACAGTCGTGAGGATGTGGATAACAGTTGTGAGGGTGTGGATAACAGTTGTGAGGGTGTGGATAACAGTTGTGAGGATGTGGATAACAGTTGTGAGGATGCAGATAACAGTTGTGAGGATGCAGATAACAGTCGTGAGGATGTGGATAACAGTTGTGAGGGTGTGGATAACAGTCGTGAGGATGTGGATAACAGTTGTGAGGGTGTGGATAACAGTTGTGAGGATGCAGATAACAGTTGTGAGGATGCAGATAACAGTCGTGAGGATGTGGATAACAGTTGTGAGGATGTGGATAACAGTTGTGAGGGTGTGGATAACAGTTGTGAGGGTGTGGATAACAGTTGTGAGGATGTAGATAACAGTCGTGAGGATGTGGATAACAGTTGTGAGGATGCAGATAACAGTTGTGAGGATGTGGATAACAGTTGTGAGGATGTAGATAACAGTTGTGAGGATGTGGATAACAGTTGTGAGGGTGTGGATAACAGTTGTGAGGGTGTGGATAACAGTTGTGAGGATGTGGATAACAGTTGTGAGGGTGTGGATAACAGTAGTGAGGGTGTGGATAACAGTTGTGAGGGTGTGGATAACAGTTGTGAGGGTGTGGATAACAGTCGTGAGGATGCAGATAACAGTTGTGAGGGTGTGGATAACAGTTGTGAGGATGCAGATAACAGTTGCGAGGGTGTGGATAACAGTTGTGAGGGTGTGGATAACAGTTGTGAGGGTGTGGATAACAGTTGTGAGGATGTGGATAACAGTTGTGAGGATGTGGATAACAGTTGTGAGGATGCAGATAACAGTTGTGAGGATGTGGATAACAGTTGTGAGGATGTGGATAACAGTTGTGAGGATGCAGATAACAGTTGTGAGGATGTGGATAACAGTTGTGAGGGTGTGGATAACAGTTGTGAGGGTGTGGATAACAGTTGTGAGGGTGTGGATAACAGTTGTGAGGATGCAGATAACAGTTGTGAGGATGTGGATAACAGTTGTGAGGGTGTGGATAACAGTTGTGAGGGTGTGGTTAACAGTTGTGAGGATGCAGATAACAGTTGTGAGGGTGTGGATAACAGTTGTGAGGATGTGGATAACAGTTGTGAGGATGTGGATAACAGTTGTGAGGATGCAGATAACAGTTGTGAGGATGTGGATAACAGTTGTGAGGATGCAGATAACAGTTGTGAGGATGTGGATAACAGTCGTGAGGATGCAGATAACAGTTGTGAGGATGCAGATAACAGTTGTAAGGATGTGGATAACAGTTGTGAGGATGCAGATAACAGTTGTGATGATGTGGATAACAGTTGTGAGGGTGTGGATAACAGTTGTGAGGATGTGGATAACAGTCGTGAGGATGCAGATAACAGTTGTGAGGATGCAGATAACAGTTGTGAGGATGTGGATAACAGTTGTGAGGATGCAGATAACAGTCGTGAGAATGCAGATAACAGTTGTGAGGGTGTGGATAACAGTTGTGAGGATGTGGATAACAGTTGTGATGATGCAGATAACAGTTGTGAGGATGTGGATAACAGTTGTGAGGATGCAGATAACAGTTGTGAGGATGTGGATAACAGTTGTGAGGATGCAGATAACAGTTGTGAGGATGCAGATAACAGTTGTGAGGATGCAGATAACAGTTGTGAGGGTGTGGATAACAGTTGTGAGGGTGTGGATAACAGTTGTGAGGATGCGGATAACAGTCGTGAGGATGCAGATAACAGTCGTGAGGATGCAGATAACAGTTGTGAGGATATGGATAACAGTTGTGAGGATGCAGATAACAGTTGTGAGGGTGTGGATAACAGTTGTGAGGATGCAGATAACAGTTGTGAGGATGTGGATAACAGTTGTGATGATGCAGATAACAGTTGTGAGGATGTGGATAACAGTTGTGAGGATGCAGATAACAGTTGTGAGGATGCAGATAACAGTTGTGAGGGTGTGGATAACAGTTGTGAGGGTGTGGATAACAGTTGTGAGGATGTGGATAACAGGGGTGAGGATGCGGGTAACATTTTGTTCACCATGCTTGGCTCTAACTATAAGTTCTGACAAAAGTATAATTTCGCAAGTCCGACTTTTTATAGTTCCGAGGTAGTCTCGGACCCATTCACCTTGAATTACCGAGACTCTACGGTAACCTGTGTTTATGTGATGACTATTAGGGACAGGGTTGAAGTAGGCGCCCCAGGGCTCTAATAAGGTGCTATCCCAGCATTTGCCTGGAGTGTGGAAAAACCCAGGGAAAATCCACACCCAGGACAGCCACCGCCAGCGCCGACATTCGAAACTGCGATCTTCGAGCTGCCTGCAGCTGCCCTCGCGGTCGTGGTGCACTAGTGCTCTTGCAGGGCTACGCCGTGCAATTGGCAAGAAATTTCATTCTGATCGGAGAAAAGCTTGTTTCGATGCTAACCTCAGTCGTCTCAGTAGTCGTCTTCCTGGCAACGGGATGGTTGCCATTTTAAGGCCACGGCCGCCTCCTTAATTACAAACACACACACGGGACTGAATAGCCACGATGTTGCAAGCCGTTCTCTCTCCGCTCGGAGTCGCTCCATACCTTAAAACTGTTTATCTGACTTCTCGGTCCTGTATTGTGATCTCATTTTATGTTTCTCAGTCTCTATATGGACCACCATATTCAATACAATAAAAGAAATAAAACCCGCCTCAGGCAGGCTCAAAATGTCGGAGGAAAAAACACGCTGGCGTGTTTTAGGAACAACTTTTGTAAAGTGGATTTTGTGCTCGCGATATCACTGGTGACTGGTCAGTTTTTGTCATGGATGCTGCCCTACCTTTGAGAGGGGAGAAACGGGGTAATCGTCAGCATTGCAATGATTTGCAAGGGATATTATTATAAGTAATGAGAGGATGGTACGAAGACAATCCTAAAAGAAAAGGTCAACCCCTGGCACTACAGCCCATGAAAGGCCTAGGCCGACCAAGCGACCGCTGCCCAGCCATTTGGGCTGCAGATATTGGGGTGACGCGTGATTAGCGCGTCGGGTCCCCTCGGCCGTTAATCTTGGTTTTCGTGATCGGGGCGCTGTCTCAGTGTCAGACAGCTACTCAATTGTCCTCATGAGGCTGGGTGAACCCCATTCCAACCCTCAAGTCAGTTTTAAAATACCTGACGGAGCCGCGAATCGAACCCGGGCCTCTGAGTGAAAGGCTGGCTCGCTACCCTAACACCACGGTGCCGGCTCGAAGACAATCCTAAACACACCAAAATTGGAAGTTCTAAGCAATAAATTAGTTTAAACTGTCTGGAATGTGTACATCTCCTTGCATTATTAGCCAGCAATCTTCATGAGACGGAGCATCGAATCAGATCTTTGCGCAAATGAAATTATGTTACCTGATCCACCGCTCGAAAATGTTATTACTATTGATGAACAGGAAATTAAAATTGTGGATAAATTTAAATGTTTAGGTGAAATTATCGCATATAATCTAAAAGAAAAACCAACCTTGCAGAATAGAATAAATACATTGTACAAGCCTGCGCCCAATGTTTGGGAAGCCAGGCTCTGCCTGTCACAAGTCAGGACTAAGGGTGAGTGATAGAGGAGTAACATCTCCTTAAAAAGTGACAGTCAGTCTGAAAGACTAGACTTTGTATCATTTTAAATGCTACAAATGCTGAAAAATGCTAAAAAGCTGGAGGCTTCTCGCTTCGCTCGAAGCCAAAGACTCTTGACATGTTAGAAAATTATCTGCATAATACTTATCTTTCTTTATAATACTTTACCTTGTTTCAAATTACTCGCGAACGGCAAGTGCAAACCAAGGGCAAAGCAATGTCAAGCACGCGGAATGCCGTCACGCTCACCAGAGCGTGCGGGGACTTGCCCCTTCCATCCAGTATAAAAACACTTATAGTGGGCGATGTATTGAAGATAGAGATATGCTCTCGCGGACTTTTTTGTAGAACTTTTCATGCTGACCAATTCTTACGCTCATGGTATATTGATATATTTAACGGTTTGCCCAGCGTAAGCTTAAGAAGTGCACGGACGCCAAGTTTGTTTTCGACTTTTTCACTGAAATCGTTACTGCTTGGCTTCCTTTGATCATACATAAATTATTTTCTACAGAATCTTTCCTCGAGATATCCTTTACAGAATGGTGAAAACCGCATCAAAATCCATCCAGTGGTTCTCGAGATTACCCGTGACATCCAAGAATCGGGGATTTTTGTTTTATACTAACGAAGTAGAGATTGTCGGGGAACATATGCACCAAGCGGTACTATGACGTCACACTCCTCAGTGCATCTGGGTACATTTCGTCCCGTCACCGTAACGTAACGCCAAACCCCAGGGTAACGACCAAGATCATTTAAAATGATAAAAAGCTTGGATCAGCTGACCCGGCTGGTAGTACCATGTGGGGGTCCCTTGCCAGGGTTACGGTGAAGACCTCAACGGTATATACAGTGGAATAGATGGACTATCGCACAGTGAAGACGGCGGAAGGGGCATCCCAGTGCTCGGGAAAATAAGAGTAAACGGTACAGTATATGGTTGCCATATATCAATCAAACAGGTCAACGGTCTTGAAGGCGGAAGAGGAATGTATTCCCAACGGCGGAAAGAGCGGAGGAACCTAGTGGAGTAAACGACGGCAAAACAATCATTTCGTAACAATCCGATCTTATCTTGGAATTTATTTCCTAACCTGTACAGTGCTCAATTTCAATTGCAGAATGCAAAATCCGCTCAAGAAAAGCACACCCTACCCCAGGTGGCATGTCAGAAGAGAAATCCAACATTGCATCTTGCAATGCATCGGGACATATGGTTCTGGGGATTCCCAACATCTGCAATAAGGATGAATCGGAGCATCCTTGGTTTCCTTCCAGACTCAAGTTTAAGATGAAATTTTTGGCAGACACTTTAAATGTAAATTCTACATTAAAAACTGGTAAACAGAAAGAACTTGAAATTCTTTTGGACAAACGTGAAATGCAAATCCTTGCAGTGCAAGAAACAAGATTTTTGGATGAAAACGTTACAGAATACGGAAACCATAGAATATTTAAAGATAAACCAGAAATTTGAATCATGAAAGGAATGCCATTACTGGGCACTGATTTTTATGTTCTTAAAAACACAGTAGACAATATAACAAAATTCAAATCTAGATCAGAAAGAATCTCTCTCCTTACAATTAAATGCAAAAATAAAAAGTATTCCTTTGTGAACTGCCATGCACCAATAAATGAAGACAACAAGAAGAAGCAAAGTAAGTTAGAAGAATTTTGGGAACTTTTAGATGATGAAACATCAAAAATTCTAAAATTAAATGTGGTGATACTACTGGGGGATTTGAATGTACAAATTGGGAGAGAAAAAGCTTATCGAAAAATAGTAGGGGAATATCCGGCCCATAAAAGAACAAATACAAATGACAAGAGACTGATTAACCTCTGAAAAACCTTTCAGTTGAAATTAATGTCAACATTCTTCAGGAAACTGCCCAGAAGAGCTAAAACTTGCATTTCTCCAAACCCAATGTTTGGAGAATTCCTATTGGATCATGTGGCCATCTCTCGTAAGAATCTGAAAGAAATTATGAATGTAAGAGTAATAAGAAATAGAGAATTTGACTCTGACCACTCACCATCTCCCCAAAATTAAACTTCAACTTCACCCACATACAAACCAAAGAAGAAAACACATAAATTTATTAAATATAACACAGATAGACTCAACATAACACAATAAGAAATAAAAATATTTCAGGAAGAAACCAGGAAATTGGCAAGAATTATCCAAAGAAATCAATAATGCAGCAAAGAATGTATTTGGCTTAGCTAAAACGAAAAAGAAAGTATTGTGGAACGAAAGTTGTGAAGAAAGAACAAAATTATGGAAAAATTGGAAATGCTCTGGAAATAGCGAATATTTTGATAAATTTAAACAACAAAGGAAGGAAACAGCAAGAATCATAAAGAGTACTAAACGCTCGTTTGAAAAGTCACAACTTGTTGATATGCAGGATAATTATGTCAAGAGCAACACCAGAAATGCTATCAGACTTTCAAAAATTATTTAAAGGGTTAAGAAGCTCCAAGTATTTGCTTTAAAGATGAAAATAGCAGGCTAGGTCTAACTGATATCGAGAATTGTGAAATACTAGCAAAGTACTTTGATCGACTTCTGAACTCTGGAGAAGCAAACAACAAGCTAGAATTTCCAGAATTACATGAAAATTTAGAAACAGAGCAACCGCCTACTGTTGAGGAAATAGAAAAAGCAATGTATTAAACCCCTAAAAACAACAAAGCTAGTGGAGAAGACTCCATTACGGCTGAACTCATAAAGTGGTCTCAACCAAAAATCATAGGTGACCTTGAAATCATTTTTCAAGAAATCTGGAAAACGGAAACGATCCCGAGCCTTTATACATCCTTTGCACAAGAAAGGTAATAAGCAACGTCTATTGAGGTATATCCCTTTTGCCAGCAATACTAATAAACAGGGTAGAAGCAACACTTGACAGTCATTTAGGTGAATATCAAAGTGGATTTAGAAAAGGCAGATCTTGCTCAGAACAGATATTCAACCTAAAGTCCATAACTCGACACAGACTTCTAAAACCATAATAGTGATATTTGTAGATTTTAAAAAGGCTTTTGATTCTGTCGACAGGGAAACTCTAGATAAAGTAATAAGAGAATTTGGAGTTAATTCTAAGCTGGCAAACCTAATCCGTGAAACCCTCACACACACTATTTCAAAGAAGAAATTTCAAAACCATTCAAAATAAATACAGGTGTAAGGCAAGGCGATGGATTATCTCCACACCTATTTAATGGAAAAAATAGTACGAATTTGGAATAAGGAATTGAAGGAGCAGAATATATCTCCTATAACACTAGGGAGATAAAATGGTGTTAGTGTAAATTGTCTGGCATTTGCTGATGATTTTGCCATACTTTCTGAAAGCTTAGCTCATGCAACAGTACAAATCAATCTATTAGAAGAGATAGCCAATAAAACAGGTTTAAAGATTACTGTAGAAGAAACTAAATTTATGGCAAATACTAAAAATACTCCAGGAACCCTAATAACAAAAATTGGTCAAATTAAGAGGGTATATAAGTTTAAATATTTCGGGGAAATAATTCAGAAGAATGGCTTAGAAAAATCTGCTGTAGAAGAAAAAGTGCACAAGATTCAAAGAGCATATGGTATAAACAGGAATATCTATAACAACAAAAATGTTTATCTAATAAATTGAAAATACAGCAATTAAACGAGAATGCTTATATGCCAGTGAATGTCTAATACTGAATTATAAATTGGATAAATTAGAAGAATCAGAAAGAAAAATTACACGCAAAATCCTCGGTCCATTAAAAACTACAGAGTTTTGGAAATTAAGAAGTAACGAAGAAATATATCGGAACATTGAAAACATGACGGAGACAATAAAGAAGAGGCGATTGTTATGTTTCGGACATTTATATAGAATGAATGATAGCAGGTTAACCAAACAGCCTGGTTTCAAGAAGTAAAGAAAGATTTAGAAAGAAACAATGTAAGAGAAGAAGATGCACTAGAGAGAGAAATTTTCAAAAAAAAAAGGTATTGGGAATGGAAGGACTCCAAGGAAGGCAATGTAAGAAAACAGGCTCAAAATGGTCGGAAGAGAGAAAGAAGAGACACAGTGAAAAGATGAAGGAGCACTGGAGGAACAACAAAGGACTAAACATTGAAATTGTTTCGTGGTCCTCAGAAGACCCTAACAGACAAAGTAGAAAATGCACAAAGCTAATTCCTCCTTTCCTCCCTCTCTCTTCTTTCCCCTCTCTCCCTCCTTTCCTTTCTTCCTACTTTCCATTTCCTCCCTTCCTTACCTCCCTCTTCCACCCTTCCTTCCACCCTCCATCCTTACCTTCCTTTCTCCCTTTCTTCCATTCCTCCTTTCCTTCCATTCGTTTCTTCAATCTTTCCTGCCTCCTTTCCTCTCTTCCTTCCTCCCTTCTTCCTTATTTCCTCTCTTCTTCCCTCTCCGTCCCTCCCTCCTCCCGATCGTAAGAGTCTACAATGTCTCTCTAAACGGAGCTCCCAGAAAGTAATTGAACACGATACTGTACTGATGTGGTCTAATTCTGTGACATGGAATGTGGCGAACTGGACTGCGCTCTTCATAAACCCCGCGCCACGGAGTGATTTATACAACTGGGGACGCACATAAATCGTGCCGGAGCCAGCATTGGGTCGCACTTGTACAAATCACACTTTTGTTAATAATGTACACATTTAAGATATCGCATATTGCAATACCCTGGTTTATATTATTTGTTTCTTCGTCTATTGACTGGTTTGATGCAGCTGTCCATGGCTCCCTGCCCTGAGCTAATACCTGTAGCTTCATCTCTACATAGCTAACACACCTTACATCCGAGGAAATTTCTATGCCCAAGATAGCGGGTTCAAACCCGGCCGAAGCCTTCGGATTTTTTAAGAGCGTTAAAAATCCCTCAGAATGCCTTCCTTCGGAGGGGAAGTAAAGCCGGCTGTCCCATGTCATAGATTTATGGCATGTTAAACAAACTTCCACTAATTGCACCTGTGTGAAGCTAAATTGTATAGGTTGAGAATGTAAACAACGCTCTTAGGTCCCTACGTTCGTTGCCATCAGCCGACTGCGGTGGGGTCTAGTAGCTAAGTTCTGAACTAGGCCTAGTAGTCGTCGACGGTGGCGTTTGGTGGCAAAAGTAGGAACTATTTGATAAATTCAAAGTTTCAGTCATTCCTTGAATTTAAAAAAAAAAACACATACACACACTAATACAGTCATCACAATTAACACCGGTTATCAGACAGATTCTACACACACACAAAGTACACGGGGATACATGACCGCGTTGTCGCAGCCCCTAAACTAAGGAACCAACCAACCATACGAGGCAATCTGTTTAACATATTCTAACCTTGGTCTACCCCTACAGTTCTTGTCCTCCACACTCTGTAACGAAGTTTGCTATTCCCTGTAACACCACATTTCAAATCTCCTCATTTCTGCTGCACCAACAGCCCAACTTCCATATAGCGCCACGCTCCAGACAAAGGCTTTCAAAAATGACTTTCTAATACCTAAATCTATATTTGATGTCAACAGATTCCTTTTCTGTAGTAATGCTTTCCTTGCCTGAGCCAATCTACTTTTTATATCCTCTTTGCTTCGTCCATCACTGGTTATTATTATTATTATTATTATTATTATTATTACTATTATTATTATTATTATGCCGGCCCCGTGGTGTTGGGGTAGCGCGCCTGTCTCACACCCGGAGGCCCCGGGTTCGATCCCCGGCTCCGTCAGGGATTTTAAAACTGATGTGAGGGTTGGAACGGGGTGCACTCAGCCTCGTGAGGATAATTGAGTAGCTGTCTGACAGTAAGACAGCGCCCCGATCACGAAAACCAAGATTAACGGCCGAGGGGACCCGACGCGCTGATCACGCGTCACCCCAATATCTGCAGGCCGAATGGCTGGGCAGCGGTCGCTTGGTCGGCCTTAGCCCGTCATGGGCTGAATAGTGCCAGGGGTTGATTTTTTTTTACTTTTCTTTATTATTATTATTATTATTATTATTATTATTATTATTATTATTATTATTATTATTATTATTATTATTATTGTTATTTTCAACCCGAGTAGATCAGCGCTTCAACATGGGAAGTCCTGAGGCCTGGCTATAGGCTACTCAAACTCAGAAGACGTCTGCGTTGGACCGTCTTTCAATGATTTTTCTTTGGGGTTTCCCCATATTTAACTCTAGGCAAATGCTAGGATGGTACCTTCTTTATACCCCAAGTCCGTATCTTTCCAACTCCTTGCCTTGCTTCATTCGTCTTCATTTCTTATCGACTCTTCTCCTGAGGTTGGCATTAAATGCCGTCATGGAGGGTATCTAGCCGTAGAAATCATTGCCTCACAACCACAATTCTGTCGGAACGGGAATATTAAGGGACACTGGCACTGGCCATTCAATTCATTTGTCAAAGGATTTTCTGCCTATAAGTTCAACCTAAGAACCTAATCTCACCACGCCATAAATGCCCAAGTAGGCGACCTTCCCCTGCATTTAATAACAGCCAGCAGTACTCATTTACAGTCGCCTTCCCTAAAATCCCTTCGTTTGCGACACCCTGGGACCAAGAGAATGCCATCATTATTCTATGCAAAAGAAATTCCATAGCCTCCAACCGTTGGACTCGGGTCTGATTCATGCCCGATTCCACAAGCACAAGCTGTTAAGCCCGACTTTAAGCCTAGTTTCACAGTTCGAAAAACGGCAGCTAAACTGAGCTATTTCATCTTCTTTCTGTCCTAACTTAAGCTGCTCAACTTAAACTTCACTCCAGGTTATGCTCAATTGAGATCAGGGACGTTTCAGAACAATATAAATTATCGATATTATTCAATATTGTCCAGAAAAAAGTGACAGTCAGTCTGAAAGACTAGACTTTGTATCATTTTAAATGCTACAAATGCTGAAAAATGCTAAAAAGGCTTCGCTCGAAGACAAAGACACCTGACATGTTAGAAAATTATCTGCATAATACTTATCTTGCTTATCTTGTTTCAAATTATTCGCGAACGGCAAGTGCAAACTAAGGGCAAAGCAAGGTCAAGCGCGCGGGGACGTGCCCCTTCCATCCAGTCTAAAAACACATAGTGGGCGATGTACTGAAGATAGAGATATCCTCCCGCGGACTATTTTTGTAGAACATTTCATGCTGACCAATTCTTACGCTCATAGTACATTGATATTTTTAACGGTTTGCTCAGCGTAAGCTTAAGAAGCGCACGGACGCCAAGTTTGTTTTCGACTTTTTCACTGAAATCGTTACTGCTTGGCTTCCTTTGATCATACATAAATTATTTTCTACAGAATCTTTCCTCGAGATATCCTTTACAGAATGGTGAAATCCGCATCAAAATCCATCCGGTGGTTCTCGAGATTACCCGTGACATCCAAGAATCGGGGATTTTTGTCTTATACTAACGAGGTAGAGATTGTCGGGGAACACATGCAACAAGCGGTACTATGACGTCAATCACCTCAGTGCATCTGGGTACATTTCGTCCCGTCACCGTAACGTAACAGCAGACCCCAGCGTAACGACCAAGTCGACAAGATCATTTAAAATGATAAAACAGGATATAGCCTATTAATGTGCCTTTCGTATTTCTATACCGGAATTTCCATTCGTAGTAACCACGATTATCATGGGAACTTGTACATGAAAGCAGAACGTAGATGTACCCAATAATATACAGTAGTAAACAATAACTGATAGTAGGTAACCTAGAATAGGTTGTATTCATACTTGCTTGAAATGCTTTGGTGCCTGAAGGGCTAATACAGAATGCACTCAATTAATACTCCGTTAAACATATCTTTAAAATCACTAAATAATACCATTATATTTTGCCACGAAATAAACACACATTGCGTTCTAGATTTGTATAATAGGAGGCTTTGACATGTGTGCGACCTTCTAGATTCCTATAATAGGAGACTTTGATATGACCATTGCCTTCTAGATTCCTATAATAGGGGACTTTGACATGAGCATTGCCTTCTAGATTCCTATAATAGGAGACTTTGACATGAGCATTGCCTTCTAGATTCCTATAATAGGAAGCTTTGACATGAGCATTGCCTTCTAGATTCCTATAATAGGAGACTTTGACATGAGCATTGCCTTCTAGATTCCTATAATAGGAAGCTTTGACATGAGCATTGCCTTCTGGATTCCTATAATAGGAGACCTTGACATGAGCATTGCCTTCTAGATTCCTATAATAGGAAGCTTTGACATGAGCATTACCTTCTAGATTCCTATAATAGGAGACCTTGACATGAGCATTGCCTTCTAGATTCCTATAATAGGAAGCTTTGACATGAGCATTGCCTTCTAGATTCCTATAATAGGAGACTTTGACATGAGCATTGCCTTCTGGATTCCTATAATAGGAGACCTTGACATGAGCATTGCCTTCTAGATTCCTATAATAGGAGGCTTTGACATGAGCATTGTCTTCTAGATTCCTATAATAGGAGACCTTGACATGAGCATTGCCTTCTAGATTCCTATAATAGGAGGCTTTGACATGAGCATTGTCTTCTAGATTCCTATAATAGGAGACTTTGACATGAGCATTGCCTTCTGGATTCCTATAATAGGAGACCTTGACATGAGCATTGCCTTCTAGATTCCTATAATAGGAAGCTTTGACATGAGCATTGCCTTCTGGATTCCTATAATAGGGGACTTTGACATGAGCATTGCCTTCTAGATTCCTATAATAGGGGACTTTGACATGAGCATTGCCTTCTAGATTCCTATAATAGGAAGCTTTGACATGAGCATTGCCTCCTAGATTCCTATAATAGGAGGCTTTGACATGAGCATTGCCTTCTAGATTCCTATAATAGGAAGCTTTGACATGAGCATTGCCTTCTGGATTCCTATAATAGGAAGCTTTGACATGAGCATTGCCTTCTAGATTCCTATAATAGGAGACTTTGACATGAGCATTGCCTTCTGGATTCCTATAATAGGTGACTTTGATATGAGCATTGCCTTCTAGATTCCTATAATAGGGGACTTTGACATTAGCATTACCTTCTAGATTTCTATAATAGGAGGCCTTTCCAAATGGATATGAGACGTGTATCCTGGTTTAGCAGGCTATGGACTAACATAAACATGCAATAGGAGACGCTATAATGTGGTCTCATGCTTGCCAAATGCCAGGACTCAACCCTATAAGGCAACGTGGACAAAATGAAACATTTCATCAATCACTTCTACTTTAAAAAATCATTCCACAGTATTTGTGTCACTAGCTCAAGGGAACTGACCCACTGAACTATATTTCAAATTGCTTTACTGTTTCAGTTAGAAAAAAAAGGGCAATCAAGAACGAAGATTACTTCATTTGTTTTAGGGATGAATAAACTAGAAAATTACATGCAATCGAGATAAAGCGTTTGTCTTCTAATCGATCACCAGTTCATGCACGAAATACATTCACCCCTTTGTATCTCCGGAATGGGGTCAGTGTACTTCGCGTGTAACCCTGATTATGACACCATTAAGCACGCTAACGGCTGGACATTGCTCCAGTTACCTACTTCGAGTGGGTGTTTGACATCAATTTCCCCTTACTTTATCTTCTGGCATCTTTAATGTGATTTATCATAACTTCCTGAGCAATTCGGATTACCAACTTCGACACCTAACGGGCATTAACGCTTTGTTAAGGGTGATAATGGATGGTTGTTACATTTTGGCCGTCTCCTCCTCCTAAATTATAAATACACAACCTACTACAGACACAGAAAAAACACAGGTTACCAGACAATTACTATACACACCCAAGTATATGGGGCTAAATGACCACGATGTCGCAAAGCCCCTAAACCAGGGGCTGTTTACCTTTTTACTCTCACACCTCACCTAAAAGTAAACTTAGAAATCCTCCTCAACCCAGCTCTTTCACAAAGTAATTAATAATGTATCAATTATGTAGCCTAATTAACATTAACCTAACTTCGGTAACGTACCTGATAATTGGAATCGAGTTCTTTTCTGACTCCAGCGACTCTCCAGAGCTCCCCGGGAGTAGCCTACTTTACTGAAATGTTCCCTGAGTTTGCCAAGCCTTAGATAGAAGTGGAGATAATAATGAAACAACTTCCTAGCGGCTTCGGTGACGTAGTCGGTAGCATGCTGAGCTTCTATGCCCAAGATCGCGGGTTCAAATCCGGCCGAAGTAGTCGGATTTTTAAGAGCGTTAAAATCCCTCAGTATGCCTTCCTTCGGAGAGGAAGTAAAGCCGGTGGTCTTATGTCATAGATTTATGGCATGTTAAAGAACCTTCCACTAATTACACCTCTGTGAAGCTAAATTCCATAGGTTAAGAATGAATACAACGCTCTTAGGTCCTACGTTCGTTGCCAAGAGCCAACAGCGGTGGCGTCTGGTAGCTAAGTTCTGAACTAGTAGTCGTTGACGGTGGCGTTTGGCGGCAAAAGTAGGAACTATTTGAAAAATTCAAACGCCTTCAGTCCTTACTTGAATTTAAAAAAACAGATAACACACACTAATACAGCCATCACAATTAACACCGGTTATCAGACAGATTCTACACACGCCCAAAGTACACGCGGCTACATGACCGCTTTGTCGCAGCCCCTAAACTTAAGAAGCAACCAACCAACTTCCTACTTTAAGTACTAAAGACAGACTGTTGTTGAGTAAATTTAAAGAATTAAAAACAGTCTTTTAAAAATTCATTGTTAAAGGTAGAGACGAGAATTATAGGCACTAAAAACAGTTAAAATAGGCAGGCATATAGGCTCTTAAAATAGCCAAAATAGGCATATAAATAGGCACTAACGTGTAAAATAGGCAACAAAATAGGCATGGAAAAATGTATTGTAATTTAATAACATATTTAATTACTATACAAAGAATTAACAATAAGCAACTTATAATTTAATAACATACTTATCTATATATATAAAGCACAATGTTTGTCTGTCTGTTTGTCTGTTATGTATACAAATCTACACCGTTTCACCGATCTGAACCAAAATTTGTATACTTACCCTTTGGAACCCTGCGGGTAACCCTGTCAACTTTAAATTTTGGACAGACCACCCCATTCCCTGCATTTAGGCCCTTTTGCACAAATCTACACCGTTTCACCGAGCTGAACCAAAATGAGTATACCTACCCTTTGGAACCCTCCGAGTAACACTGTCCACTTAAAATTTCGGACAGACCACCCCATTCCCTGCATTTAGGCCCTTTTGCACAAATCTACACCGTTTCACCGATCAGAACCAAAATTCGCATTCTTACCCTTTGGTACGCTGCGAGTAACACTATCTACTTGAAATTGCGGACAGACCACTCCATTCCCTGCATTTAGGCCCTTAGTCACAAATCTACACCGTTTCACCGATCAGAACCAACTTACCCTTTGGAACCCTGCGAGTAACACTGTCTCCTTGAAATTGCGGACCACTCCATTCCCTGCATTTAGGCCCTTTGGCCCAAATCTACACCGTTTCACCGATCAGAACCAACATTCGGATACTTACCCTTTGGTACCCTGCGAGTAATACTGTCTGCTTGAAATTGCGGACAGACCACTCCATTCCCTACATTTAGGCTTTTTGGCCCAAATTTACACCGTTTCGCCGATCTCAACCAAAATTTGTATATTTACCCTTTGGAACACTGCGACTAACACTGTCTGCTTGAAATTGCGGACAGGCCACTCCAACCCCTGCATTTAGGCCGTTTGTCACAAATCTACACCGTTTCACCGATCTGACCCAAATTTTACATACCTTTTGGAACCCGACAAGTAACACTTTTCACTTTAAATTTCGGACAGACCACACTATTCCCTGCTTTTTGGCCCTTTGGCACAAAACTACACCGTTTCACCTATCTCAAATAATTACCCTTTGGAACTCCACGAGTAACACTGTCCACTCGAAATTTCGGACAGATCACTCCATTCTCCGCATTTAGGCCCTTTGGCACAAATCTACATCGTTCACCGATCTGAACCTAAATTTGTATACTTACCCTTTGGAACCCGACGAGTAACACTGTACACTTAAAACTTTGGACAGACCACTCGATCCCCTGCATTTAGGCCCTTTGGCAAAAATCTACCCTGTTTCACCGATCTGAACCAAATTTTACATACTCACCCTTTGGAACCCGACGTGTAACACTGTCTAAATGAAAGTATGGATAGACCATTCCATTTACTGCATTTAGGCTCTTTGGCAAAAATCTACATAGTTTCACCCATCTCAACCAATCTTTATGTAAGTTACTTACCCTTTTGAACCCGACCAGTGATTTTTAAAATATTTATTTTTATTACAGTACATTGTGTACATTATAAGTTGAAGTGTCAATTCAATACCGGTAGTAGTTTCCCTTATCATCCTCATCATAAGGGCAAATGACTTAGATGTTACGCTCATTACACCATTAATCACCACACACAATAAGACTTCCTCGCCTGTGAATTTTGAATATGTATTTCTATTACGGTAGTTTGTAAGTTTGACGTGTCAATTCAACAGTAGTTTTCATTATCATCCTTATCAAAAGGGCAAATGACCTAGATATTACGCCCTCATTGTCTTTGGGGGGGGGGGGGGATGACCTAAATTTTAAGTCCATTATGTTTCTAAGGAGACTTTGATACATTATCATCATTCCACCGGGCGAAGCCGAGTACTACTGCTAGTCTTATATATAAAAGTGAAAGTCTGTATGTATGTATGTGGGTGGGTGGGTCTGTTCCGTATACAAATCTACACCGTTCCACCAATCTCAACCAAATTTTGCATACACATAGTTTAGGATCCAGAAGGAACCGCTGGCTACATGAATTTTCGATAGTCTTTCTCATTCTTCTGATTTCGGCCCTTTTGCACTCAAGCACAGGCTAATCAAATCATAAAATATACTCATGAAGGAATGGCAAGGCAGATAGTTTCCATGGCAACATAGTTCAAGTCGAGACACGGCCGACTGGATACCAGTTGCGCTCTGCACTACCGGTATAGAAAATGAGGATCTTTACTTGAAATCCCGTTAGTTACTCAACTGCTCACACAGCACTGTCAACCGAGTTTAGCATAACAAAGACTTGACACTATCTATCTACTATATATATATGTCAAATACCACTCACTCACTCATTCATTCATCACGAAATCTCAGAAACCACCGAACGGATTGGAATTAAATTTGGTATGCAGCTTCCTCAAGGGCCGCAAATGCTCACTAAGAGAGGATTTTTGGATATGCAGGTTCTAAAGGGGTGTTAAGGGGGTAGACCTGCATTTCATTGAATAGCAATATCTCCCGATTGGTTTCATTGGGGGATGTGATACTCGGCATATAAACTCATCATTAAAAATAAGAAGACACGTATCTGAGGGTTTTTCGATGTGGTGTATATTATGAGGTGAAAGGGGTGAAAAGTGGGGAGTGAAAGATTTCTAACGGAGCGTGTATCTCTTAAACGACATAGGCGAGGAGTTTGAAACTCAGCGGAAAAAATATCAACATAAAAAGAAGTAAATATGTGTTTGACCGTTTTTTCATAAATCCAATTTAAGGGGCCCATGGGGAGGGGTGAAATTCTAGGGGGGGGGGGACAGGAAAGAAAGTGTCCTAACTGATTGACTGACTGACTCACTCATCAAACTCAGGGGGAAAAACTGCTTTAAAGTAAGTAAATAGCTGTTCGACAGTTTTTTTTTTCATAAATCAAATTTAAGGGGTTCATGGGGAGGGGTGAAATTCTGAAAAAAGAAAATAGAATGAAAATGTCCTGACTCACTCACACACTCACTCATCATCGCCCAGCCAAAATTATTGAAGTTAGAAACATGACAGTTTGGGGATATGTTCATTGTATGTCAAAACCGTCTAATAAGGGAGGATTTCCGGATATTCACGTTCTAGAGTGGTCTTAAGGGGGTTAAACCTGCATTTCATTGAATAACAATATCTCCCGATTGGTTTCATTGGGGGATGTGATACACGGCATATAAACTCATCATTAAAAAGTAAGAAGACACGTGTCTGAGGGTTTTTCGATGTGGTGTATATTATGAGGTGAAAGAGATGAAAAGTGGGGATTGAAGGATTCCTAACGGAGCATGTATCTCTTAAACGACATAGGCGAGGAGTTTGAAACTCAGCGGAAAAAATCAGCATAAAAAATAAGTAAATATGTGTTGGACCGTTTTTTCATAAATCCAATTTAAGGGGCCCATGGGGAGGAGTGACATTCTGAGGGGGGGGGGGGGAACAGGAAAGACAGTGTCCTAACTGATTGACTGACAGACTCACTCATCAAACTCAGGGGGGGGGGGAAACTGCTTTAAAGTAAGTAAATAGCTTTTCGACAGTTTTTTTTATCAATCAAATTGAAGGAGTTCATCGGGAGGGGTGAAATTCTGAAAGAAAATGTCTTGACTCATTCACTCACTCATCATCGCCCAGCCAAAAATATTGAAGATGGAAAAATGGCATTTCGGGGATATGTTCGTTGTATGTCAAACCCGTACACTAAGGGAGGATTTTTGGATATTCAGGTTCCAGAGGCGTCCTAAGGGGGTTAAACCTGCATTTCATTGTATAACAATATCTCACGAGTGGTTTCATTTGTGGATGTGATACTCGGCATATAAACTAATCATTAAAAATAAGCAGACATGTGTCTAAGGGTTTTTCGATGTGGTGTATTATTATGAGGTGAAAGGGGTGAAAAGTGGGGGTTGAAGGATTCCTTACGGAGCGTGTAGACCTATCTCTTAAACGACATAGGCGAGAAATTTGAAACTCGGGGGAAAAAATCAGCTTAAAAAGTAAGTAAATCGGTGTTCGACCATTTTTTCATAAATTAATTTAAGTCGCCAATGGGGTGGGGGGAAATTCTGAGGGGAAAAGGAGATAAAGTGTCCTAACTGACTGACTAACTCCCTCACTCACTCATCAAACTCAGGGGAAAAAGACAGCTTAAAAAACAAGTTAATAGGTGTTCAAGCGTTTTTTCATCAATCCAATTTAAGGGGCCCAAGGGGAGGGGTGAAATTCTGGTAAAAATAATTGAAAGAAAATGTTCTGTCTGACTCACTCACTCATCACGCCCAGCGAAAACTATTAAAGTTGGAAACATGAAATTTTGGGAATATGTTCGCTGTATGTCGAAAACGTCAACTAAGGAATGATTTTTGTTTATTCGGGTTTTAAAGAGGTGTGAAGTGGGTAAACGTGCATTTCATTGAATAACGATATCTCATGAGTTGTTTCTTTGGGGATGTGATATTCGGTATATAAACTAATCATTAAAAATAATCAGACATATGTCTAAGGGTTTATCGATGTGGTGTATATTATGAGTTGAAAGGGGTGAAAATTGGGGGTTGAGGGATTCTTAACGGAGTGTGTGTCTCTGAAACGACATAGGCGAGAAGTTTGAAATTCGGCGGGAAAAAACAGCTTAAAATACAAGTAAATAGGTGTTCGACCATTTTTTCATAAATCCAATTTAAGGGGCCCTTGGAGAGGGGTGAAATTCTGGGGGGGGGGGGGGAAACAGGAAAGAAAGTGTCCTAACTGATTGACTCACTGACTCACTCATCAAACTCAGGGGGAAAACAGCTTTAAATTAGTAAATAGGTGTTCGACCGTTTGTTTCATAAATCCAATTTAAGGGGTTCATGGAGAGGGGTGAAATTATCAAAAATAAATGAAAGAAAATGTCCTGACTGACTCACTCACTCATCATCGCCCAGCCAAAATTATTGAAGTTAGAAACATGAAATTTTGGGGATATGTTCGTTCTATATCGAAAACGTCCGCTAAGGAAAGAGTTTTGGATATTCAGGTTCTAAAGAGATGTTAAGGGGGTAAACGTGCATTTCATTGAATAACAATATGACACGACTATGACGCGAGCGAAGCGAGGCTAAAAATGAGATGGTGTGTGTCTGTGTATTACTCAATCACGCAAGTACCACTGGTCCGATTTACATGAATTTTACATGGAAGTATCTGATTTACCTGGTTAACATGTAGGTTACTTTTGATTTCAATACTTTACACTATTTAAAGTTGGCGACCATTTTAGTGACGTCACTTCACTCTTTGGTTTCAATCTTTCATATATCCATTTCAAATAAAAAGAGAACGCTAAGAAATAGCAAACTTTCGATAGCATATACGGGGTGTAGACTTACATTTTCTATCCGAAAGGTATCTCCAACGGTTAGCGAGTAAAACCTAAATTTGTGCTATAAAACACGGTCAACGCCGAGCGGTGTAGTTGGACAAAATGTTCCATCCTTAATCTCCCTCTGCGCAGCACCTCGCCTATCCCCTGTTTTAACTGTCACCTTCACATTTTAATTTATTTATGACGCGTAGCGAAGCACGGGTACTTCAGCTAGTCTTTATATAAAAGTGAAAGTCTGTATGTAAGTATGTGGGTGGGTGGATTGGTTCCGTAAACAAATCTACACCGTTCCACCAATCTCAACCAAATTTTGCATACACATAATTTAGGACCCAGAAGGAACGGCTGGCTACATAAATTTTCGATAGTCTTTCTCATTCTGATTTCAGCCATTTTGCACTCAAGCAAAGGCTAATAAGAGCAGAATATAACTGATGAAGTAACAGCAAGGCCGGCCATCTCCATAACAACAGTAGCTCGAGACGGGACCACCAAGTTTCCATCTATCTTGCCATGCTACACCCACTGCCAGCTAGATCGCTTCCCTCCAAGCTGCTTTAAACTGCCTGTCCATTCAACACAAGATAGGTTACAGCACCAATGCACTGATCGCCGCTGCATTTTCACTCCCAGCTGGACCGCATCCCTCCTGTCTGCTTTAAACTGCCTGTCCATTCAACACAAGATAGGTTACAGCACCAACCCACTGTGAACGCCGCGGCATTTTAACTGCCAGCAGAATCGCATCCCTCCTGGCTGCTTTTAACTGCCTGCCCATTCAACACTCAGACGCGTAGAGGATATACGTATATTAATTCACAGTTAGGTTGCAGCGCCAACCTAACGTGGCTTTTGAAGGGGACGATACCTGAAACGAAGGGTTTTTAACTTTGGAGGCTTAATATCGAGATTGAAAAAACGCGAAAACATGGCACTAAGTTAGTTCTATTGTTATTCAATCAGCATAAAATTGATGATATTAATTCACACACATACTAACGAGTAAATTTTCAATATAAAGAAAAGCGAAATACAAAAAGAAGGGTTGTTAAGTTTGGAGGCTTAATATCGAGATCCCAGGCGCTATTTCTGGTGACTTCCGAGAATTCCCATTCTTGTTCGTGGGGTAAACACATATTGAGAAATGAGAATATAATTCTGTCGAGCACACCAGCTGCAATAAATGCACTTTAAAATACAGTCAAAAGGCATCAAATAGGCAATTATACTCCAAATAGGCACACACCCTTGAAATAGGCATTTATAGGCACAATAAAACCAACGAAATCTAGCCTAAAAGAACCTAAAACGGATTTATATCTCGAAAGCCTACGTTTCTAAACACAGGAATAAAATAGGCAAATAGGCAAATTCCCGTCTCTAGTAAAGACTCATGCAGATTGTGCGTTTCAATAAAGAGGAATACTAAGCATTTTTACTTGAATAAATCAACTGTTGTAGCTTGTAACTGATTTATATAATATCATAATTAGATCAATTACGAAACCCACCTAGCTCTTTATTTTAATTTAATTCCATGTGGTACGATTATTCGGCCATGATCTAAATTATAAGAATTGTAGTGTTAGGATCAGAGTGAGCGTTGAAGTAACTTAGGTGTTTAGCAAGTCAGATGTGCCAAGTTGTATGTCAGATTCATTTATTGAGAAGAGGTCGCCTTCTTTTTTCTTCTCTCGCGGCGACATATCTGGACCATTAGAGCCAATACAGAGCACAACCAAATGCTATTCCTAACATATTGAATATCTACGCATGCGCGCTATGGGTTTCCCATGTGCTCCTTGGGACATATACGAGCACCGCTATGCAGGGCACAGATCGACTTGGCACGATTATCTTTGCTTCTGTGTCTCCGTTGCTATATACAGTAAGCTGCAAATAATCACTTGGACGCTAGTCTGGATTATCTATGACTGATGTTTGCTCTTGGTATTCTTAGGACGTACATTGTTGGATTTGGATTGGATCATCTGCATTGAGTACACTATTACAGGGTCCACTAAAAGACCGTTGGTGCAGCGCTGCAGGTAGAAGGTCGCACACTGCAACATGGAGGGGACAGTTGCGACGCATGACTTGCCGAGTTGACTTCGTTGTTTCATGTATTGCCTGTTTTAAGTTATAAGTGTTATAAGTTTATAACGTGTGTACGTGGTTATTGTTTAATTGTTATTGTGTTTCAACATTTCATAACGTGTTATTGCTAAGTGTTAAAGCCTATTGCTTCAATTTTTATTTATGGGAGAAATTGAAAAACAAAAACAATTACGAGCCTTACAGTAGTCGCATATGATGTGTACAGTGTGACGTGTTATCCTTTGTTAACAGTGAACTCTGTTGGTCGTTGAAATAACTACTTGTAAAACTTGTTCCAAATCCTGACCGGTTTTCAGCAAATATTCACACCAAACAACGACAGCTTGAAGATGATTTATTGTAAGAAGAATATCTTTAATGGGGCCTCCAAACCTTAGTATGCGATTTACATTCCACATAGCCACATGGCCGTCAGTAGTCTACGTCGTGGTATCAATGTCCGCTACCGCGCGCGCTCATTGTTTCCGTCCTATCCATTTCCGTTTCATTGTTTGCGTCCCATCCGTTTCCGTTTCATTTTTCAAAATCACCCCCACAAAAAATACACAGATATCGAGTGGAAAGATGTTACACATTTAAAAAAAAGGTTTATGCAACAAACCCTCACACTCTAGATGAACTCAAACTAAACACTACGAGAGAAATTGAGGCTATCTCGGTGGATGAACTAATACGTGTGAATTACAATTTCCTTAGGCGATGCCAGAAATGTGTAGATGCAGCTGGGGGAAATTTTCAACCTTCTGTGACAAGTGAAGTAATGATTTTACTTTGATTATGTGTTATTCTGTGTGCTTGTTATTTACATGCGCTCTCTCGACCCCAGGCTCAGTGAGTTGCCAAGTGCTCGTCCGACCCTCCACCCTCCACCCTGTATTATCGCTCTCCGTATAAAGCAGGCTTAGTTGTCGCTGGAGACCGATTGGAAGTTGTTATTGAAAGAAACGCGCACAAAGGGGGCAAAGATGGAAATTGTCGGCTGCATTGATTTACGAGGTGGAACTAGAAATATCATATGGGATGGCCAACTACGCAAGCGATGATAACCAGGTTCGATCATCATTATTGCTCAGGCAATACATCATAATACCATTAAATTCTCCAAAGATATTGTGACCTTCATTATACAACTTAAACTCGCTCACACGACTTGCTTTTTCTTTCTTTTCTTTGTGACAACTCACTCTGAGTTGTTATTGTTTTTTTTTTAATAAGAATATAATTTATTTTCTTACAGCATTCCTCAATTGTTTCCTTCTGTTTGAAGTATTAAATAAACTCAAATGTTTCAAAATTATAATATGATATCGACTCAACGCAGAATTACCCCAGAACCTCGTACTCGACTACTTTCATTGATGAATTTCATATAAAGAGCTAGTTATAAGCTATTCGAACTATGTACCTATCTCATTAGATCTATTGTTGTGATCAGAATGCTTTGTATAAAGAAGAAACTCTTATAACTTAATGTTATAAATTCTGAAAAGCAATATTACAAAATTATAGAGCACAGTCACACCTCCCCAGGGGAGGCACACCTCACAGGGTAAGAACCCCTGCCCTAAACGAATCAACAACAAAAGTAAGTAAATAAGTAAGTCATTTCTGTTTATATTCGACCCTGCCGAAATGTAAATATTATATGTCAGGCTCATTATAGTACACGTTTTCATTATGAAACAGTTTCTCCCACCAATCAGAGCTCAAGAAACGGTTGTGTGACCAATTAGGTAAGGATAGCATCTCACCAGCGCTCACTTCCATGGCCCCCTATTTTAAATTTCACTGCGTGGCCTAGTGACATACTGATGTATTCCAGGAAGCCATGGTCAAATACAAGGTAATCTCTGCGTCCCATGCGCTCTGTTCAGTACATAAAACTGGTGAAATCTCGACAGATATTTATGTTCGAACATAAAATAGATATAATTATCGTCGAACATAAACAGTCGTATGCAACACTTGCCTATATTGGTAATTGATACACTCGTATGGAAATTATAAAACTCGCTACGCTCGTTTTATAAACATACTCGTGTCTTAATTATTGCCATTATACGCTCGTTGCATAATGTGCTATTGCACGCTTGTAACTAGAGCAAGAATGAGAATATTAGGTCACACCACACTTCCATTCAACTGTGTTTGCTTTTCAATCTGTTTGTTAAAATTACATTGCTACACTCAACTGCGTTAGAATTCCGACTTGAATTTCATTTAACGTATTGAGACCAATCCAATTAGCATAATGTTTGTTATTGAGGTCAATTGAAACTTGGCTCAACAATTGAGGCGTCCCAGACTATTATTCCTGCTTTGTGATTTCATCAAAAACTATAGATACAGTAGTTACAGAACATTATTCATTCATTACAATCAACACGTGATATGAATGGCATAAGAATAATAATATTATGATATAGCCTATATATTTATAATATAATTCTTCTGTACGTGTGTATGTTACTAAACTCCTCCTAAACGGCTGGACCGATTTTGATGAAATTTGTTATGTATGTAGGCTATATGGTTTAGGCTCACAATTGGACCCGGTAGGTGGCGTAGCGATCGGGTTTTTGAAATGTTTTGATTATTTTATGTCAAGTTCAGCAGGGTCTTCTTTCCCCACTAATTCTCCCAAGCCCGTTCCCTTGGCAATGGTTTCTTCTGAAAAGTTCATGAATAAATGACTTTCTGAGAATAATTCATAGTTATGTTTTTGTACCATAGGTGGCGGAGAGGTCGAATTCTTGGTATTCGACGTAGGCTTCCATGGAAATGATTAGAGATTGTTCTTTAAAAATCAATGTCAAATGTCACTTAGTATAGTATATACCGTAGTTCATCGAAAATTCATATGTGTTTGCTGAACCCGCTGGATATAATCGGGCAGGATAACGTCTGCCGGGTCCACTAGTATATTTATTTCCACAAGGACATCTGCCCGGCCCCGTGGTGTTGGGGTAGAGCGCCTGCCTCTCACCCGGAGTTCCCGGTTTCGATTCCCGACTCCGTCAGAGATTTTACTGACGTGAGGGTTGGAACGGGGTGCACTCAGCCTCGTGAGGACAACTGAGTAGCTGTGACCCCGATCACGAAAACCAGAATTAACGGCCGAGGGGACCCGAGACGTTGATCACGCGTCACCCCAATTTCTGCAGGCCAAATGGCTGGGCAGCGGTCGCTTGGTCGGCCTAGGCCCATCATGGGCTGTAGTGCCAGGGATTGTTGGGTTGATATCTGTCCGGCTTTCCGGGTGACCATAAATATTCAGAATAATAAGGTACATTGTTGGCTGTACGGCACATAATGTACATTACGATACACCATACAGCAGCATGTGGATTGAAGCTCTCAATGTGCCCATGCAGACCTTCTCAAGATCATCGTCGATGATGCCAAGCTATTTCAGGATGTTCACGAGCTCCGAAAAGGGGGTCATTCACTTTCCATGTATTTTTAGGTAGGTTACATCTCTCACTTAGGACGACAGTAGTGGCTACGCGGGCTAAAGCGCTGCGTTAGGTCAAGGGGCCAAGCTCTCTGCTGACTCGGTAGACGCGTGGGTTCGAGCCCCACCGTCGGCTGTCCTTGAAATGGTTTTCCGTGGTTTCCCATTTTCAACACCAGGCAAATGCTGGGACAGTACCTTCTGACAGGACACGGCCCCTCCCTTCCACATCCTTGCCCAGTTTCATTCATCTTCATCCATTCCATCTCTCATCCCGACGCGCAGGTCGCCCATGGGCGTCGACTAGAAAGACCTGCACTCGGCCTCTCAGGAGGCTACACGACAACAACAAAAACTCACACTTAGGTGAGAAATATCGCATTTATCAGATTCTACGACATTTGTGAATGTTGAATAGAATGAGCTTGAAGTATTTGGTGAGACTATTGGTTGCATGGTAGGCCTATAGGTACGTAAGGTAGCAAATCTCTAATGTCGTTCAGCTTACCCAGAGGTACAGAGAATTGAGCGTGGTATACAAGCTTTAAGTCTTCAGATTTTAGGCTGAACTTGTCCGGAGAATAGCATTGTCTCTGTCGAGTTCACCTTTCTGGTCGGGAACGCCTCAATTCGTCGTAAAGCTGAAATAAAATCCGATTACAGTCATCGTAGTAATGTTATGTTAAAACAGACATCATGTAGACTGGATCATTTGTTACTTTTTAAATGCAACACTGTGGTGTAAATACAACCCCTTATTATACCAGTTCAATTGAGTCAGGGATGAGATGCGATTAATTTCTAAATATATGGTGGATGATTCTTACGAATCGTCAACCTCATCAGAGGAGTTAATGAGACATGAAATAACTGAGGCTGAATAAAATGGCGAGAATTAAAGTGTCTCCCGTTAGATCAGTTTATTTATTTCAAAGTAATTACTTGATTGAATTGTTTAGAAGTTTTCATTTTTATTTATTTTTGTAGATAATATTGTTAATTGTTAATTTTTTATTTTCCAATTTCTACTCCCCATTTTCTTACTTCAAAACTTTTTGATATTTTTAATATTTTTTATATCTTTATATTCTTAATACATGTATTTTTATATTTTATAAAAATTATTTTTTATATTTATGTTTTTGAAATCAATTTTTATAGTTAATTTTAATTTTTAAATTATAATTTACAATCTAAAATTTGATTTTTTAAAATTTATTTATCGTGTCATTTATTTATTTATTTAATTATAAAATAAGCAAGAACAACTAGACTGGACCCTGAAATGCAAAAGTTCTCAAATGAATGAATTAGTTCTTGTTGATTCTTTAGGGACTTTTGCGACAACGTGGTCATGTAGTCCCGTGTACTTGGGCGTCTGTGGAATTTGTCCCTTAACCTGTATTATTGTGATGGCTGTAGTATATTAGTTTGTGTTTGTAATTCAGATAAGGATTGCGAAGGAGGCGGCCGTGGCCTTAAGTTAGGATCCATCCCGGCGTTTACCTGGAGTAGAAGTGGGGAAACCACGGAAGCCACTTCCAGGGTGGCTGTGGTAGGAATCGAACCCGCCTCTCCTCAGTTTTGCTTCACGAGGCTAGAATGAATAATTAATTAATTAATTCTCACAGCCCTCAGACCAGATTAAATTTCATATCAGAGCCCCCAGAAGGTGTCAAGTTTGTCAGTATAGCATATCAGCGTAACTAGTGCCTTAATGCGCTGAGCTAAGCTGTGTTAGTCAAGAAGCAAAGGAAGAGAGTACGCGACAGCCACCGTTAGCATTTTTGCGATTCGATTCTCTAGACTAAATTAATATAAGAATCGGCAATGCTTTCAATATTTCCCTGCCAGCATATAAAGGAAAGCTTGTGACAAGTCATTTGAATTTGACTTGCAAATTACTTTCTGTAATCAAAAATATATCAGACTTGATGAAGTCTGTCTGGCAAGACAAGTTTCACGGACTTCCTTGTCTCCATGTTTGGTGACAAGTGTTCAATGCTGTTGATAAAAAGTCAATCCAGGCGACAGTCACAGGGAAGGGGTGCGTTCAGGAAAATCTAGGTAATTGAAATGTCAATCTGCCGTCACACACACTATCTTTCTCTACTTCGCTCACTCTATTTGATATTACCATCTCATCGTGCAGCAGCTAGCATTCTTGGCTGTCACCTTCAAAATCCGGTTTCGATTCCTAGTTCTGTCAAGAAATATAAGTTGCGTTCAAAAAGTAACGAGCCGGAGGCTGTAATGCGCAAACTGGTGACGACATCGGCTAATCGTGGCGTGTGTAACGAGGTGTGGTTCCGACCAGAGCGTGAAAGGTCACAGCCCGTCGCTAGAGGGTACGCGTGCACGTCACGTGACGATACAAAGCGAGCAGCAGCATGCATCAATCGTCCAACCAAGACCAAGACAGTGGGCCATTCGACATGCTTCCTGGTGTGGTTGAAGACTGTGGGGCACCCATTGGGCACACACTTTCCGCAAGTGCAGTCGTTCCTTCATGATGGTGTGCACACTTCCGACCACGGCGGCTATGGCGTTCACTGTCACTCGGCGGTCCTGGGTAATGAGTGCATCAACCAGCTGGACGTTGTCATCGGTAATGCAGGGGGGTGCCCCAGTCTGGGCATTATCGGCTAACGACACCCGTCCTTCCCTGAAGCGCTTGTGCCATGCCTTGAACCTTGCAAGGGACATGCAGTGTTCGTCGTACACTTGTGACATTCGGCGATGAATGTCCGTTCCCCCTACTCCTTTTGCTATCAGAATCAGAACAACACCTCTTTGCTCTTCGGTTGACGCCTCCATGTCACTGTTTGCAATGCGACTGGCAACGTTGGACGATTGATGCATGCTGCTGCTCGTTTTGTATCGTCACGTGACGTGCACACGTGCCCTCTAGCGACGGGCTGTGATCTTCCACGCTCTGGTCGGAACCACACCTCGTTACACACGCCAAGATTAGCCGATGTCGTCACCGGTTTGCGCATTCCAGCCTCCGGCTCGTTACTTTTTGAACGCACCTTTTTATTCCTTGACAGAACTAGGAATCGAAACCGGATTTTGAAGGTGACATAGAGTTATGTACCATTACTTGAAGATTATTGCGTAGGTGTATTATTCAAACTTAATTCGCATGATTACGACACAAGAATTAATATAAACGAGATTTGAAAATATCGCACAGCCACCATATGAGGTTATGTAAACAATTGAACTAAATTATATGTCAGTGCATTACAATGTGTATAATCATTTGCTGTACCAAGTTTCACAGCGTTCGGATGGTTAAATCGCTAGAAAAATCTATTTAAATGTTCCAACTTTGCTTGGCTGCCATATTCAATTCGTACTTAGCAGGCTAAGTTACATAGGTGAACTTCTAGTAGTACCTTTTATCACCGTACAAAATTCAGGGTGTTATCAGTAATAGTTTCGTAGATATAGTTGTAGAATGCCGGTGAAATATTTCGCACAGTCTCCATGTTGGATTGGTGAGACGTAATAAAATTTGAAGGGCACGGTACTATGATCTTACCTTGTTTCATTGAAATCTCTCCAGCCGTTTAGATTTTATTAGGATACACACACACGCACACACACATGGACAAAAGATGATCTCATAAGCCTATTTTTTCATGAATGAAAATAGGCTAAAATCAGCGCGAAATCACGATGTTTCCGTTGTTTTTCTCAATTAATAAAACATTTTCTCACCATTTTAACACAATTTCATATTAATATTTGCCATTTATTTTCAATAGGTCCACGGCCAATTTCCTTCCAAAATTCCTTCGCTGACCCGCCCTTAAAAGAAAATGAATGGCCATTGGCTGCGTTAGTAAAATTGTTATTTATTTTCATGAAAGATTTTTGTTTACTCTTAACTCTTTTAATGACCACAAAAAAAACGAAAGTGATTAATACGTTACGCGATGTCAGTGAAAAATTTCTAAATATAACACAGCATCGTTTAAAATTACGAAAATTCTTTAGAATAATGACAAATGTTTTAAATAAAACGTCAATTTTCACTATAAAAAGTGATAGTCAATCTGAAAAACTAGACTTTGTATCATTTTAAATGCTACAAATGCTGAAAAATGCTAGAAAGGCTCTTGACATGTTAGAAAATTATCAGCATAGTACGTATCTTGCTTATCTTGTTTCAAATTACTCGCGAACGGCAAGTGCAAACCAAGGGCAAAGCAAGGTCAAGCGCGCGGGATGCCGTCACGCTCACGAGACGCGCGGCGACGTGCCCCATCCATCCAGTCTAAAAACACTTATAGTGGGCGATGTATTGAAGATAGAGATATGCTCTCGCGGACTTTTTTGTAGAACTTTTCATGCTGACCAATTCCTACGCTCATAGTATATTGATATTTTTAACGGTTTGCCCAGCGTAAGCTTAGGAAGCGCACGGACGCCAAGTTTGTTTTCGACTTTTTCACTGAAATCGTTACTGCTTGGCTTCCTTTGATCATACATAAATTATTTTCTACAGAATCTTTCCTCGAGATATCCTTTACAGAATGGTGAAAACCGCATCAAAATCCATCCAGTGGTTCTCGAGATTACCCGTGACATCCAAGCATCGGGGATTTTTGTCTTATACTAACGAAGTAAAGATTGTCGGGGAACACATGCACCAAGCGGTACTATGACGTCACACACCTCAGTGCATCTGGGTACATTTCGTCCCGTCAGCGTAACGTAACGCCAGACCCCAGCGTAACGACGAAGTCCATTTAAAATGATAAAAAGAAATTATAAGCACAACAGGTTCATACCAATGAATGAATGGAACACCGTATGGATCTAACAAGGGAAGTATCGGGTAAGTCAGGTCGAAACCTATCTTGAAACTTTGGACGCAATCGTTGTACAGTAAGAGGACAACGTGAATAAAATCAGCCGCCAGATTGAAGTGCAAGACTCCGAAATCATGTGGCGAATCTCTCATATAAATCAATGGGAGGTAGCGAGTACCGTACATGTTGGAAGGGACAGCCCTGGCCGCCCAAGCACTCAAGGTCGGTGGGAAGGAGCCGCACGCTACAGTCAGCATATACGCCCCGCCTCGCTACAGGGATGTCCAGCTCCTCCAGCCGTCATGCCTGCGTAACAGGATGTGAGGTACGCTTTCGGAGCCTTGCAGTTCAATCTGGCGGCTGATTTTCCGCACATTGTCCTCTTATAGTACAACGATTATTTCAAGATAGGTTTCAACCATGGTTGATGGAGTAAAATGGATGCCAGCAAATCCAATACACCACATAAATGGATCTAACTTTTGTAGCACCAAAATGTGTGTCGACCAGTTTTATATTTGTAAATTAATGCTAATGATAGTCAAAAAACATATAAATGTATAAACAATTGTACTCTTAAAGAAACCGACATTGACATTACAGATACATATAATTGGAATTTATTTCGGGACAAAATACAAAAAGTGATATTCAGGGAGGAACAAGAAAGACAACGAAAGCAGCCTCGGAACATTGAACAGCTCCGAAAGCAGAGATCAGAGAGGATGAAGCGAATGTAGGCAGAGAAAAAAAACATGTTGCAAGATTTGAAGTATTGATTTTACGTGCTCTGTAATAGTGCTATTCGAGTAAATAATAATAATGATAATAATAATAAATTGTACTCACCTAACACGATCCACATGACGATTACATTGCCTCCAATGGCAACTAGCAGCATAGCTCCAAACACGATGGTCCAAGCTAACTTCTGCCACCAAGGGAGGTCGTAAGGCCTCTGTGTTGGAGGATACAGGCAGTCAGCAAGAACATCCCGTCTGGCAGGATCTGTCTCCCCGAGAACAATGTTCAGAAGATCCAGAAGTTGGCTTCGGTTCGGGAACAAACCATCTGTTTCAGCCAAAAGAGCAGTACAGTTCATCAACACGGCATCGGCTACTTCTTCCGACATGTCGGCACTTGTCAGTTCACGTATTGTACCCGGAGATTACTGACGTGGGGCGTTCAGTGCCATAAGGAAATGTTTCTCACTAATTTTAAATTTGCAGCCCTAACGTAACTTTATCCCCACTGCTAAACACTTTAGAAATGCGCAGTTATATTGGTACACTCTGACAGAGTTATATTGAATTTCTTGCGTAAAATGTAAGGGTAGTTGTTACATATAATATGAACGTTACAAGGACATCAAAACCACGATCAGGATACAAACTGGTGACTTCTTTGCAATGTTCAATGTAGAAAGGACATGCGACTTAACTCGAAATGAAACTTGATTTCTCATGGCGAATTAACTAATCTGACTCTTCTCTTAGTTTGGCATATAGTATAATAATGTAAAATAGCAGTGATTTATATGTGATATTTGACATACATGCGTTTCTTACGTGTTGATCTTTCTCCAAACCTAAAGAAAGAGTTTTTTGTCGGATGCCGTACCCCACGTTAGCATTAATGTAAGAGATATTGAACGTTGCTGTACTTTTCTAATAGGCTATTCGTAGATCCTACGAGACTAACGTATGAATGTACATCACACCCGGGCAACTGGAATGGATAACCGATGCTGATTTTGAGAGGCAGTTTTCGTCTTTGAAAAGACACTGATCATTTCATTAAATGAGAAAGTTCATGAACCAAAATATAGTCTTATCAGCACAAACGTAACATACGGCTACCTTGACGCTAATTCCAGCATTGCTTCTGGCAATAGTTGTCCATCACTCAAGGTTTCTTCTCTCTTGGATTGACCCTGAAAACAAAAACAAAATTATTTATTTATAGGTCACTATCATACGAAAAGTGATAAATAGCATTGGGGAAAGGAAAATGAAGGCAATGTTGTTTGCTGATGACCTTCTGGTATGGGAAGAGGATGAGGAAGAAGTACAAGAGCAATTGGATGAGTGGGAGAAGGTAGTTTTATCATATGGGATGAAGTTCTCAGCACAAAAGAGTGAAGTGGTCATCACAACGAGGAGGAAGAACAGACTGGATATGGGCATAACACTTGGAGGACAGCAGTTGCAGAAAGTAGAATGCTTCAAGTACTTGGGAAGCATAATTGAAGAAAAGGGAGTCAATAGGATGGAAATAAATGAAAGGGGAAGGTGCGCAGATGGATTTTTCAAGAGTATTAGGGGGATGATATGGAATAAGGATGTACCACAAAAATGTAAAGGAATCATCTACAAGACCTACTTTGTGCCAATTTTGACGTATGGTTCAGAAACATGGGTGATGAAGGAAAGGGACAAGAATAAAATACGAGCAGTGGAGATGAAGTTCCAGAGGAGTAGGGTAGGAGTAACAAGAATGGACAGAGTAAGGAATGAGAGAGTCAGAGAGATGGTAAGAGAGGAACCATTGCAAAATAGAATAGAGCGATCTAGGCTACAATGGTATGGACATGTGAGGAGGATGCGAGAGGAGAGGATACCGAAGAAGATGTTTGGAATGGAAATGAAGGGAAGGAGGCCAAGGGGAAGACCAAGGGACAGATGGACAAAGGGAGTTAAGAAGAGTGTGCTGGGACACAGTGAATGACGAGAGATGGTGGATGGACAGGAAACGATGGAGAGGCTTATATTCCAAGCAGACCCGACCAGCGATCGGAAACTGCTCAAGATGATGATGATGATGATTACACAACATGGCCACTGTCATTCCGAGCATTCCCATCATCTTTGGGGGTCAAAACAATTCAGTTCTCAATTAATTTGCATGTACTATGAAACATTCTTTTTATTTTCATCACTTTTGGAATGTCCTCGATATCTGGCATTTTCCACGTTATGACCTAAAATGTGGAATTTTAGAAGCTCTCGTGCACTTTGGTGATTTTGTTTGAATCTTAATTCTTTTTTCTTTTTCTTTGTTTTATACCAATCTATTAAGCAAATTGGAGAAAAATTCAAAGTAGGAGTAAAGGTTCAAGAAGGATTAATCTCAACTCTGAGATTTGCTGATGACATCGTCATCTTAGCCCACACACCAGAGGATTCGAATGAGTTTTTAAATGGTATGATGATGATTATTGTGATAATTGTTGTTTTTAGGGGCCTAACATCTAGGTTATCGGCCCCTGATAGTTTGGGTGATTGTGAAGATGATAATGAAATGTAAACTATAACTAAAATTAACTACTAACTTACATTCTAGAAGAAGAAATGGAAAACAAAAGGAGAATAAGGCAAATAAAGGACAGGAGGAAAAGAAATGCCCTCAACCCTCGAAGCATGCGGATTGAGGGACTTGGAAGGAAGGAGAGCCATAAAAGGCAGATAGGATAGTGAAATAGGAGAGCGTCCGCCCCACAGGTAATGGATAAAAGGGGGAAAACCAGACCCAGGTCAGGAATCCCTCGGGATCGCCAACTCCCGAACTCACCAGCCCTTGGAGCTACATTCACCCTGCCTCCTTGAGGGCCTTGAGCAGAAGGCAGGAGATAACAGGAAAAGAAAAAGAAGGCTGACCCCTCGCAGAAGGAGGATATCAGAAAACACGAGACATGGGCCAATTAAGGCGGGAAAGGAAGAGACTCCCTAGGCCTCGGATAGCCTAATACCGGTGGGGTCGGAAGAGAACAAGAGTTGAACAAGTGAGGTCGACAGGAAGGAAGACAGAGAGGAACCCGGCACAAGTAAGTGGAAGAAATGCCGGACTCAGCTGGGGCCCCGTGGTCGCCAACCCACGTCCCACTAGACGTGATCCCCTGGGGGAGGAAATGGTATGATGAAAATGAAATAAATGACATTCAAAAATATTGGATTGCAGCCGAAGGAAATCAGAAACCCCTATGGACGTCGAGTTAGCAGGTGAAAATGTCAAGGAAGTATGAGACTTCTGTTACTTAGGAAGTAAAATAACCAGTGATAATAATAATCCCTGGCACTACAGCCCGTGAAGGGCCTAGGCCTACCAAGCGGCCGCTGCCCAGCCATTTGGCCTACATATATTGTGGTGAGGCGTGGTCAGCGCGTCGGGTCCCCTCGGCCGTTAATCTTGGTATTCATGACCGGGGTGCTGCCTCACTGTCAGACAGCTACTCAATTGTCCTCACGAGTCGGAGTGCACCCCGTTCCAGCCCTCACGTCAGTTTCTAATATCCCTGACGGATCCGGGAATCGAACCCGGGGTCTCCGGGTGAGAGGTAGGCGCGCTACCCCAACACCACGGGGCCAGCACAATAACTAGTGATGGACGAAGCAAAGAGGATATAAAAAGTACGTTAGCACGGGCAAGGAAAGCATTCCTACAGAAAAGGAATCTGTTGACATCAATAGATTTAAGTATTAGAAAGTCATCTTTGAAGGCCTTTGTCTGGAGCGTGGCGCTCTATGGAAGTGAAACCTGGAGCAGCAGAAAAGAGGAGATTTGAAGCGTTTGAAATGTGGTGTTACAGGAGAATGATGAAGATCAGATGGGTGGATAGGGTTACAAATGAGAGGTATTAAGACGAGTGGGAGAGGAGAGATGAATCTGACGACTGCTAATGTGGTGAAGAGATAGGTTGGTAGGACACATACTAAGACATCCAGGAATACCAAGCTTAGTTATGGAAGGAAGGGTCGAGGATAAGAACTGTAGGGGTAGACCAAGGTTAAATAGATTGCTTCATATGTAGGATGAGGTAACTTAGCTATGTAGAGATGAAACAATTAGCTCAGGACAGGGAAGCATGGAGTGCTGCATCAAACCATTCAAAATACTGAAGACTCAAACAACCCCAACAATAACATGCTATTATACGGTTAGCTTCATTAGTAGTCGACAATTTTCCTGGGTTAAAATCCACACATATTATATTAACATGTGTACGGAATTGTATGTTTATTGAAATACCAGACATTACTAGCTTCAGTTAATTGTTTCCAATGTTCAGTATGTTACACGAAGTGCATTTTGATTGGAACAAGCTTAAAATGCCTGAAGTTGTACCTCTTCTTTGACAACCCTGCACAGTTCAAAAATGTTATTGGTTTTACGTCCCTTTTAACGCCTTTGGTCCCTTAAAGTGAATAGCCTAGTTGAACAAAACAGTTCATGTCCTTAATATGCTCCACCACAAAAAATACTGAATCAATGTAATGGAAATATATCAAGATTCACCTTCACAAGATAAAATAGTTAAGTTACTGAAAAGGCATTATATATTTATTGGAAATATTATATTGGTGAAAGGCAGGTTTTGACAAGTTTGGATTACAGATCAGCCAAACGAAAACCGTATGTTTGGTGATGAGCAGGCAAAGCAAACCTATCAAGCTGAACTTGGGAGAACATGACATCGAAATAGTTCAATATTTTAAATATCTTGGCAGTGTTTTGTCGACAGATAACAGGTTAACCCAAGAAATCAGCAGGAGGGCTCAAGCAGCTACGAACTTTTACAACTCAGTTTCACAGCTTCTTTGGGACAAGAACCTTCCACAGGAAACTAAAATATCACTGTACAAATCCTACTTACTTCCCTTATTGACCTATAGTCTACAAGCTGCTACAATGGCTCCTCAGGACAAGCAATCGAGATGAAATATCTAAGAAGACCAGACGAGACAAAATTAGAAAAGAGTCAGTCCACCTAAAGGATGGGCTGAAAAGAAGTGTGCTTGACATTCTTGAGCAGTCGAGATTGAAATGGTTCGGTCATCTGATGAGAATGTCCTCTAGTAGAACACCCAAAGGGAGATAATTGACAAGAGACCAAGAGGTAGACCTCGAGATGGGTGGATGAAGCTGGTCCACAGAGCTTTGACTAAGAGGAGCGTAGAATGGAGGACAGACAGCTATGGAGGAGGCTTGTTCATTACCACATCTGGCCTGCTGGAGTGGAGAATCCACGATGAAGATTATATTAAAAATGAAATGTTAATCCTTTTTAAGATATCTAGTTTTCGAATAAATAAATTTAATTCAGTTTAGTTTCAGTAATTATTTTAATTGATAAATAATTAACATTCACTGTTACAACATTACAAAAATTAAGGATTTTTTTAGAACACCGACAGTAGTGGCTACGCTGGCTAACGCGCAGCATTAGGTCATGGGGCCAAGCTCTCTGCTGACTCGGTAGACGCGTGGGTTCGAGCCCCACCGTCGGCCGTCCTTGAAATGGTTTTCCGTGGTTTCCCATTTTCAACACCAGGCAAATGCTGGGACGGTCCCTTCCGACAGGTCACGGCCGCTTCCTTCCACATCCTTGCCCAGTTTCATTCACCATCATTCATTTCATCTCTCATTAACTCCTCTCATGAGGTTGGCGTCAGGAAGGGCATCCGGCCGTAAAAACCATCGCCACAAAGACTTCCATCGCATCTCATCCCCAACCCCGTTGGAAAACGGGAATAATCAGGGGTAGACATACAAAGGATTTTTTTAAAGAAAATATTAAGCAAACGGTACATTTATGACCTAATTATTGAAGTTAAAGGGTTGAAACTTAATACAATTGAAGAAGATTTCAAGGCTTGCAATCCCAATTCTAGCTCTTCAAACGTTTTATTTGTAAATATTTCTTTGATAAGTTTAAAAAGTTTTGAAGCAATGCATTTTTCTCATGTTACATAAATACTGCAGCCATTATTCTAGGTCAGATTAATGCACATGAAGAACACTTCAAGTGATCTCTGAGATAATGTACCGTATTTGCAAAAAAAAACTTGTAAGAAATGGCCCCCCAGGGGCTCACATCTAGTGGCACGTGGGTTGGCGACCACGGGGCCCCATCTGAGACCGGGATTAGTTTCACTTACTTGTGCCGGGCTCCTCTCCGTCTTCCTTCCTGTTGACCTCTATTGGTCAACTCTTGTTCTCTTCCGACCCCGACGGCATTAGGGTATCCGAGGCCTAGGGAGTCTCTTCCTTTCCCACCTTAATTGGCCCTTGTCCCATCATTCCTGATATCCTCCTTCTGTGAGGGGTCAGCCTTCTTTTTCTTTTCATGTTATCTCCTGCCTTCTGCTCAAGCCCCTCAAGGAGGCAGGGTGTGTGTAGCCCCACCACTTGTGGTGCACCCTGGATAGTGCTTCACCCTCAGGGGCTAACGGCTGGTGAGGTCAGGAGTTGGCGATCCCGACGGATTCCTGAGCTGCGTCCGTTTCTTCCCGTTTTTCCACTGACTTTGGGGCGGGCCCTCTCCTAATTCCCCTTTCCTATCTGCCTCTCGTGGCTCTCCTTCCTTCCAAGTCCCTCAATCCTCATTCTTCGAGGGTTAAGGGCATTTGTTTTCTTCCTGTCCTTTATTTGCCTTATCCTTTCTTAGTTTACCATTTCTTCTTCTAGTAGGTGAGTCTGTAGTTAGTAATAGTTATAGTTTTCATTCTCATCTCATCTTTCACTATCACCCAAACCATTAGGGGCCGATAACCTAGATGTTAGGCCCCTTAAAACAACAATTATCATCATCATGTAAGAAATGGCTGTCAGAGGTTGATGAATAAAGTTTTAATAGAAGTCTACCAAAGTTGACATACTTCAGACACCCACATCTCGGAAACAGATTAACATTTTTGCTCCAAACTAACTTCCTATGATATTTCAATATGCTGGGATCCCAAAACATCAGGAATGAAAAAATTCCATTTGTCAACCGAAACCTAAGTTAGCGCCACCTTAAGAGTAGCATCATCCTCCATAGCGTTTAGGTGTTTCTTCGCTTGTACAATCCAGCACACAGAGAAAAGATCCAACAGGTTAACGTCCGGTGAGTGCGGAGGCAAGAAAATTGCACACCTCAATCTGCCCAGAATTAGGATACTGCTCATCGAAATATACACAGCCCAGGTACTGTAGATTCTATTAATATCCTCCTTAATTAATATTGCGGTCTACTGGCAGTACAGTGATAACAGGAACGTAATTATTTAGCTTTCATTCACATTTTTGTAACATTATTCAGGGAAGGAATTAAGTTTTCAATATTCTAATATAATGCAGTTGCAAAGTAATGGCTTATTTACGCTGCTCATGAATTTATAGAGAAAATTTACCTGTGAGAGCTGGACAATCCATTAGCCGGCAGCTGAAAGGCACAGACTATAATACCCCAATGTCCCAGCAGCAATCTGTTCATTTGTGGAGCAACACCATCCGGGAATTAAAGACAAGCTTCCGGTCATTTGGGGAATAGGTTTTCAAATAACCAACGTGTGGTTTTTAATCCGGAAAATATTTTTTATGACACCAGAGCACTCAGGGTCCAGTTTAGTTAGTTATTGTTGTTTTAAGGGGCGGTCATCTGCCCCTAGCAAAAACGTAACGTTAAACTATTTGACAATTGTGTCAAAAGCTAGAAGCCCCGGAAATGTGTCAAAATGTGTATTTTGGAAAGCTCTATCATATTACAAAATAACATTTTGAAAATGACTTCCGGTTTAAATGATATTTTGAGAAACAAACATGCTAAAAAAAATACAGTCAGTCTGAAAGACTAGACGTTATATCATCTTAAATGACGCATGCTACAAATGCTACACATGTTAGAAAGGCTCAGGAGGGCTTCTCGCTTCGCCCTTTCAACAGACTCCATTGCCCATTAACTTAGGCTTCCAGCGCGGGCACCTCGTTAAGTGTCACCCTGTAATTTGCTCTGACATCCTGCACACCTCTTTAGGAGGCACCCTGTATTCTTATCTGGCATCTTGTATATCTCTTTAGAAGTCACCCTGTATTCTTGTGACATCTTGTACACCTCTTTAGGAGTCACCCTGTATTCTTGTATGACATCTTGTGCACCTCTTTAAGAGTCACCTTGTATTCATATCTGGCATCTTGTATATCTCTTTATGAGTCACCCTGTATTCTTATCTGGCATCTTGTATATCTCTTTATGAGTCACCCTGTATTCTTATCTGGCATCTTGTACTGTATTTTGCTCTGACATCCTGCACACCTCTTTAGGAGGCACCCTGTATTCTTGTCTGACATCTTGTGCACCTCTTTAGGAGTCACCCTGTATTCTTGTCTGCCATTTTGTACACCTCTTTAAGAGTCACCTTGTATTCATATCTGGCATCTTGTATATCTCTTTATGAGTCACCCTGTATTCTTATCTGGCATCTTGTATATCTCTTTAGGGAGTCACCCTGTATTCTTATCTGGCATCTTGTATATCTCTTTATGAGTCACCCTGTATTCTTATCTGGCATCTTGTATATCTCTTTATGAGTCACCTTGTATTCTTATCTGGCATCTTGTATATCTCTTTATGAGTCACCTTGTATTCTTATCTGGCATCTTGTATATCTCTTTATGAGTCACCCTGTATTCTTATCTGGCATCTTGTATATCTCTTTATGAGTCACCCTGTATTCTTATCTGGCATCTTGTACTGTATTTTGCTCTGACATCCTGCACACCTCTTTAGAAGTCACCCTGTATTCTTGTGTTCGCTTCGCTCAAAGCCCCAAGTCGCTCGACGCCGCAGGACTCTTTCAACAGACTCCAATAACCATTAGCTTCTGCTTCCCGCGTGGCTGCATGACGTCACTTCCGTCTCCGTCTCCGTAACGCATAACGTTGGACCCAAGCATAACGACGAAGTCGACAAGATCATTTAAAATGATAAAATCCGCTGGTTTTTAAAATGGATCTTGTTACACAGATTTACAAAGTTTGATTGTTTTAATCTATTTTTGTTTAATTCGTTATCTTCAATTTATTGGAAGTAGCTTGCCACGGTGGGTGAGTGGTTAACGTGTCGGTCTACCAACCCCAAGCTTGCAGGTTCGCTCCTGAACGTGGTAAGTGATTTTTGAAAGGCGACAAAAATCACGATACGCATGTCATACGATGTTGGCATGATAAAGAACCCACTTAAATTCAGTAGGCCGTGTTCATAATGGCAAAATTAATCTCGGGATTTTCCGCCAACACAAAAGTTCCTCCATTCTCTACTAGAAAGCGGTATAGTGTCAAGGAGCTTAGATAACTAATCTCCTTGAGTTTCATAGCGCTGCAAGGAACTACAAAATTCAATATGCAAGCTGCCCTCTGGGCGTCAAATAACAAAGCTTGCACCCGGCATGCGAGGCCATACGATATTATTATTTATTTATAAGGTGCGTTCAAAAAGTAACGAGCCGGAGGTTGGAATGCGCAAACCGGTGACGATATCGGCGAATCGTGGCGTGTGTAACGAGGTGTGGTTCTGACCAGAGCGTGGAAGGTCACAGTCCGTCGCTAGAGGGCACACGTGACGATACAAAGTGAGCAGCAGCATGCATCAATAGTCCAAGGCTCCCAGTCGCATTGCAGTGACATGGAGGGGTCAAAAATAAGAGCAAAGAGGTGTTGTTCGGTTTCTGACAGCGGAAGGAGTAGGGGGGAACGGACATTCATCGCCGAATGCCACAAGTGAACGGCGAACACTGCATGTCCCTTGCAAGGGTCAAGGCGTGGCACAAGCGCTTCAGGAAAGGACGGGTGTCGTTAGACGATGATGCCCGGTCTGGGGCACCCCCCTGCATTACCGACAAAAACATCCAGCTGGTTGATGCACTCATTACCCAGGACCGCCGAGTGACAGTGAACGCCATAGCCGCCGTGGTCGGAAGTGTGCACACCATCATGAAGGAACGACTGCACTTGCGGAAAGTGTGTGCCCAATGGGTGCCCCACAGTCTTCAACCACACCAGGAAGCATGTCGAATGGCCTACTGTCTTGGTCTTGGTTGGACGATTGATGCATGCTGCTGCTCGCTTTGTATCGTCACGTGACGTGCACGAGTGTCCTCTAGCGACGGGCTGTGACCTTCCACGCTCTGGTTGGAACCACACCTCGTTACACACACCACGATTAGCCCATGTCGTCACCGATTTGCGCATTACAGCCTCCGGCTCGCTACTTTTTGATCGCAACTTATATTTAGGATCGAATCAACCTCCTATGGGTTACGATTACACACCTGCCTTGAGTGTTGATGTTCTTTCCTGTTACGCCAATACTCTTTCATTCGTTGGCTCACTCTTGCTCGTTCCTCGACCGAGAACACCCTTCGAGTTCTCTTGGGTTTCTCTACGGACAGATCTGTCACCTCCGAAATTTTCCTTCTGAACACTCTTCTCTTTGCAATATCTCCCTCCTCAATGCTACAATTTTTAAGATCCTGATAAACTTCTTTCAAACATGGTACTTGAGTCTTTCTGCTTTCCTGAAAGATGAGGATTTTATTTCACGGTCGCATTCTTCTCAAGTTTCCATAGAAAGTTAGTCGTCTTTTCCTCATAGATGTTGAAATGTTCTCGCATATTTTATATAGCTCGAACGGAAGGTAAACTCATTTGTTGTTGCTTTCTTGGGTCCCAGAAATTTCCTCAGAAATGTACTTTTTTTCTTTTCTATTTCTGTGATTTCCTTTCTGGCAATTGTCTTCGCTGCATAAAGGCATTCAGGTTTCACCACGGTGTTATAGTGGATATTATTATATTTATTATTATTATTATTATTCTTTCTTTCTTCGTTTTGCCCACTTAGGGAGCGCGCTTGAACTTGTTGACTCGGGTTGATGGAGCTTTCCTCTTCTTCTCCTCCCAAAATCTCCTCATGAACTCGCTATGCCCCTTCTTACGTTCCTCCGTCCATTTTTTTCCAGTGGTCTTTTTAGCTTTTTCGGCAAAAGAGTGATTTGTAACTCGGGTTCCAAAAGTCTTGCGATTCATGATGCTATCTTCTGTAATGTTTATTTCCTTTAAGTCCTGTTTGATTTCTTCCAACCAACTGATTTTGACTATTATTATTATTATTATTATTAATATTATTATTAGTATTATTATTATTACGTACGTAAGTTGCTATTTAACTCCGAATAAACATATTCAGGACTTTCAAAGGAAGCTGGACAATTTGGAAGATACTGTCCGTGAGATGGAAGGTGTTGCGTTAGTAATCGGGGACTTCAATGCTAGGGCATTGGAATGGGGTATGCCACATCAAAATTCGAGGGGATGACGAACTTTAGAGATGGCAGCCAGATTAGGATTGGTCGTGGTGAATACAGGAAGCTCAACGACTTTTAGACGACCTGGTTATACGGAGACTAAACCAGATATTACGCTGGTATCGGATCGTCTGGCAGCCTCGGTAGTAGAAGGGGAAGTTATCGAGGATTATACTGCTAGTGATCACCAATATATCACCTTCCGGATTCTACGAGATCAGCAGCCTCAGAGGCACAACACATTGAAGACAACGCGTTGGAATGTATCGCGCATTGACGAGGAGAAATTTGCCACTGTACTCGAATCAGTACAGACAGGAACTAGTAACATTGTTGAGGAATTAGATCTAAGAGTTTCTGTTGAGGAACAGGTGGGGGTCACTATGCGTCTCTTGCACCTTGCCTGCAAAGCGTCAATGCCCCGGAAGCGTCTTCGAAACAATAGACGTCCAGCTTATTGGTGGACTGATGAAATAGCTGATCTTCGAAGAACTTGTCTTCGACTCAGAAGAAGAGCCCAACGTTCAAGACATCGACCAGAGGCTGATTTGAGATCCGCTGAGCACCTTGCAGCTAAGAGAACCCTCCGAGATGCCATCAAAAGACGTAAGACTCTGATGTGGCAGTTGTTAGTTAAAGAAGTAGACGTAGATCCTTGGGGATTAGGCTACCGAATTGTCACCAAGAAACTCGGCACTATGTCTAATACCACGATGGATGGATGGACGATGGATGGTATTGTAGACGAGCTATTCCCTACTCACCCTATGCGAATTGATGTGGGCGACGTAGTTGAGCCGGAATACATTCCTCTATTTACAATAGGTGAGCTGAAGGAAGCAGTAGGCTCCCTTCGGAATAAGAAGGCTCCAGGCCCTGACGGGATACCCGCGGAAGCAATGAAACTGGCTGTCAAGGTTTGTCCGCAGCTACTGCTTGAAATGTACAACTGTTGTCTGAGAGCAGGTGTCTTTAGTGCCCGTTGGAAAATGGCTCGACTAGTGCTGATTAAAAAAGGAAAGGCAGTTGGGAACGCGCCATCGTCCTTCAGACCACTATGTATTTTAGACATTGCGGGAAAAGTGCTGGAGAAGCTATTAAAACCTCGCATACTGTCGTCTATTCAAGCCGCGGGAAATCTGTCTGCCAGACAATTTGGCTTCCACCGTGGGCGATGTATAATAGATGCAGTAGTTGAAGCTGCAAATCAAGCACAGGAAGGTAACCACTATTCTCGGAAAATAACACTTCTGGTAACCTTGGATGTGAAGAACGCCTTCAACTCAGCTAGGTGGATGGATATGGTTGAAGCTCTTCAATTCACCTTCCAGTGGCCTGCAGATGAATGGCGGTGGGAGGCTGGCAAAAAGGAAAATGTTTTTGGGTAATAAAAACGTCATGTCCAGCCTCCCACCGCCATTCATCTGTGACGTCATAGCCAGTCTCAAAGCAAGTCTATACTTGTAGAACATGCCATGCGACAAGGTTAGGTTTACTGAGCTGAGGTTAACTTAGGTTAGCTAGCTCTATCTCACTCCTAGCCAATCATTAACCTTAAAAGCACTCTAGAGTTCTTGGAATCTGTTCATGTAATTATTATTCTTGACAGTACTTTGGAAATTACATCCTGAAAAATATCAATCCCCTTGAAAAAAATTTTAAACTGTTAATATTATTATTATTATTAGCCAAGTCACTTTACTAAAATTTAGTTTATGTGTATTTGTTGATATGAAAGTCTCTACAACCAGCCATGCTTGCACCCACTTTTTGCTTTCACTTTTGCTCCCATATTAATGCCAACTCTTATAACTATAAGCAACAGCAAAACGTAAATGGAATAATATTTCTGATAATGTTCAAAACAAAAGTCCTGAGGTCTTGGGTTTGAATTCTCAACTATGAATGTCAGCCAATGAGTTACACTACAGAAAACTTTTTATTTTTGTGTTGTGTTGCATGATAATTTGCCCATTTCGCGATGTAGTGGCTAGTATACTTGGGTGTTATCCCAGAGGTTTTGGGTTCCAACTCGACTATGGCCAGAATTTAATTTTTGATCTGAGAGTTGGAAGGTTAGGTTAAGTAAAGTTAGGTTAGGTGAAATTAGGTTGGGTGAAGTTAGTTTAGGTTAGGTTAGGGGAGATTGTTTTAGTAAAACACCACATTTGCCCCCACGTTTTACTCACACATTTTGCTCCTACTTTGTACACTCACTTTTGCTCGCTCTTTTTGCTCCCACTTTTGCTTTCACATTTGCTCCCACTTTCTGCTCCCATATTTGCTCACACTTGTTTGCTCCCACTTCTGCTTACACGTTTTCCACCCACTTTTTGCTCCCACATTTTTTTTTTTGCTTTCCATATTAATGCCAACTCTTATAACTATAAGCAGCAGCAGCAAAATGTAAATGGAATAATATTTCTGATAATGTTCAAAACAAAAGTCCTGAGGTCTTGGGTTTGAATTCCCAAACTATGGTTGACAGCCAATGAGTTACACTACAGGAAACTTTTACTTTATGTTGTGTTGCATGATAATTTGCCCATTTTGCGGTGTAGTGGCTAGTATACTTGTGTGTTATCCCTGAAGTCTTGGGTTCCAACTCAACTATGCCTAGAATTTAATTTTGATCTGTGAATTGAAAGTTAGGTTAGGTGAAGTTAGATTAGGTAAAGTTAGGTTAGGTGAAGTTATGATGGGTTAGGTTAGGTGAAGTTATGATGGGTTAGGTTAGGTAAAGTTCAGTCAAGTTAGATTAGGTGAAGTTAAGTTAGGTTAGGTTAGGTGAAGTTAGGTGAGGTGAGGTTAGGTGAGGTGAGGTTAGGTTAGGTTAGGTGAGGTTAGGTGAGGTTAGGTTAGGTTAGGTTAGGTTAGGTTATGACTAAGTTTGTTATGTCTAGTTGTTTTAGAAAAACAATATTTTTGCTCTCATATTTGCTTACATATTTTCTTTGCACTTGAATCTATATTGACTTGTGTATTTACTTTTGCTGGTATATTTGTTGACATATTTGTTAGCATATTTGCTCCCACTTTTTTGTATATATTTGCTTTGCTCCCACATTTGATCCCATATTTGCTCCCACTTTTTGCTCACAGTTATGTTTTTCTCCCACATTTGCTATCACTTTTGCTCCCACTTTTTACCCCCCACCTTTGCTCCCACTTTTTGCATGTATATATGCTCCCACATTAAACTATTGTTGTTATTACCAAGTTGTCTTTACTAGAGATTAGTTTGTGCTTGACAGTTGATATGGAAGTATCAGTGACTAGGTATGGTAAGCCTTATGCATACTATAAAGGATATTCATATATTGTGAAACGAAGCAATAAAAATGGAACTGTTATTTGGCGCTGTTCAAAGCAACGATCGAAACAGTGTCGAGGAATGCTTAAAACAAAAGAATTGGACGTACTTTCTTCAAACAATCATGAATGTAAACTTAATAATCATGCTAGTCTAAATGTAAGGAAAACCCAAACCAAAGCAAGAAACCAAGTCCAAGAGAAAGATAGTACTACTCAAGATAATATTAACCTCAAGTTTAATACACTACAACGCACTCATGCTGTTAGCGAGTTGTTTAATGAGAAACCTTTAACACCTCCTGTGAAACCCATGTTCAGACATGCACCCACATCTCAAAAGCCCTCAACCCTATCAGAGACAATATACCCCATCAGAAAGTTAGTGGGGAAAGGTAATAGTGGTAATAATAACATAACAATGTTAAAGCATTCTAGCACATCTAAAAAGAAGCTTTCAACACTATCAAAGACAACTCAAACCATTGAACAGACTGTGGACACAGGTGGAAATTATCATGGTAATGATAACGATGATAATGATCATCATTATGAAAATGATTATAATAATGTTGATGATAATCATATTAATGGTGATAATGATGAACTGCTTCCCGAGATTCTGAAACCATTCATAAAAAATAGTAAATGGAACGATCCTAATATATTAGTCGAACGTCTACAGCTCTTGCATGCCTGTAAACAGCTTGGTCATATTGGTTATGAGAAAGAGCTATTAAATATAGAAAATGAACTTCGTAAAGCTGCTATTATCGTGTGATGGGTCAACGTAGCAACACCCCCATCCCCTAAAAAATAATTTTCAACAAGTGTTATGTTTAAAAGAAATGATAAACCAAAAGAGCTGTATTGTGTGTGTCTATCTCTTGTAAAAAAAATGATTAAATTGATAAACATAGTTTGTGTATATTTCTTGTTTTCTTGCATGTTCAAGCAATATTTATGTCAGGGAAGGGATTCGAACCCTTGCTTCCTTATATATTTGGAAATTTGATCTTAAGTCAAACGTCTTAACCACTCGGCCACCCTGACAGTTACTGATTTAATTAGTCTTGTTGGACATTAGTGTTTACAAAACTTTTCTTTTCCCCACTATATATATGCTCAACCACTTTTTGGTTTTTCAATGCCGGTTTTTGTTTTGTTTCAATTTTTTTTCAGTAACATTGCAGTTATCAGTATTGCAAACTGGGTGATTAATATAGGGATAAAGGCATCTTAAAAATCACAAGCCTTACAGTTGTCACGTATCATGTATAACATGTTATCCTACATTCCACATAGGGATCTACCTTCTTAACAGTGAACTCTGTTGGTCATTAAAATAACTACTTGTAAAATAATTCCAGTGGTAAATCCTTTTAGCAAATATCATATATTAAATAATTTCACGCCATAGAACGACAACTTGAAAATCATTTATTGTAGGAATATCTTTAATGGGATCTCCAAACCTTAAAGTAAACCATATGTGATAAACATTCCACATAGCTACATAACCGACAGTACGTCATGTTATCAATCTCAATCACCGCGCGCGCTCATTATTCGTTTGTGTTGCATTTCAGTTCCATTTGCATTTCATTTCTTGAGAATCATTCCCACGCCGAAAAATATATAGCAAGCGAGTGGAAACATGTTACGCATTAATACTTTTAGAAGAGCTCTCTCAGGTATTGTATGATGATTTTTTTAGTATGGCATAACTGTTTGTTGACTAGCATTTACTGTTGCACAACATTATTTTTGGTAAGCTCTACACAAGTTTCCTAATTGTCTCTGGTATAATGTCATGTTTAACAAACATGGTCACACGGTTTGTCTATAGGTTTAAGCCTCTGTTGTATATGATTTCAAAAAAATAATAATAAACAGCTTTCTACAACTGTACTCACTGGTCAATAACCAACATAGTGGGCTAAAATGTTTCCCTCATAGGTAACTCATGTGTGGTTAGTCAATTCTTATTGCAATGCCAGTCAAGACCTAAAAAAATTAGTCTTCACGTATATATAACAATCATCAACACCATTATCATTAAACAAATGAAACCATCTTAAGGTATTTATTACATTTAATTGCATTTTAGGAATCTTGCAAACATCTCGCAACCTTAAAGAGGAAAGTATAGACAGGAATAGTGAAAAGGAAACCGTTCAATCATTCAATGTCGTTAGCGTTAGGAACCTCAACGTAAGAGGTTATGAAAGTCTATGTGAGAGTGTGGTTTTTACAGCTGAATGCCTTTTCCTGACACCCGCCTCAGTGACAAGTTTATGGGAAATGAAACTCAGCTATCATATCGAATGTAGAGCTCCTAGTCTAAGAGAAATTCATATTGAGGTATTTGTCTGCAGAGAGTATGGTAAACGAAACAACAACAACAACAACAACAACAACAAAAAGCATACATGTAAAGGGAATATTATGAAATTTTCGAGTACATGTAGTCAATTTTAATTAAAAAAAATTGGATAAATTTCATGGTTTGTACACCACTTGGCTAAATTCGGTAAATTTTAGTGAATTTTCATCTATATTCGTCTAATTTTATATGAATTTGAGGTAGTTTAAACCATGCTTAGGTAAATCAATGGAATTTCAATAAATCTGGTAGTCATTTGTTGAATTTTGCTGGAATGTTGTGTCATTTGGTCAATTTTCGGAAAATGTAGTGGATTTTAGGAAAATTTAAGGTAAATCTGGGGATAGTTAGGTATTTAACAGATAACCTGTCACTATGATGGTTGTATTAGAGTGTGCCTTTCACCACCAAGGGGTAGGATTGGAGAGAGGAGACCGTCATGAGCTGAAGTGCATAGTCATTTATATTGACTTTATGGATGGTTGTTGTGGGGGATCGAACACTCCTCTTGTTGGTTTTGGGGGAAGTGTGCTCCATTCCATTCCATTTTTTTTAAAAGCCACTAATCAGGTCCTAGCATTGGGCAGTTGCAAACCATTTGACTATTCTTAACATCAAATGTGCATTTGCCTGGAGTAGAAGTGGGAAACCACATCAGTTTGGTGTATAGAAAACTCACCTCACCTCACCCCAACTCATTGGAAAATGAAAATCATTTGTTTTTTTGTCTTACTTAGGGGCTTGGAAATCATGGTTATCAGTCCTTGGGAAAATAATCATGGGCAAGCACACTATTATTAGCTGAGTTTCTAATACAATTTTGCACACCCTAGGACCAGTATTGCATTATAAGGCATGCCATGTGATATAAAACAATAGAGGTCTTTAATTCCCCCCCCCCTGGGCGTTATATCTAGTGTCATGTAGGTTGACGATCACGGAGTCCCAGCTGAGACCGTCATTGCTTCCACTAACTTGTGCTAGGCTCCTCTCTGTCTTAGTTCCTGTCGACCACACTTGCTCAACTCTTGTTCTCTACCGACCTCAACATGATTAGGGTATCCGAGCCCTAGGGAGTCTCTTCCTTTTTGCAACTTCATTGGCCCTGGTTTATTTATTTTTTCTGATATCCTGAGGAGGCAGCCTTGCTTTTTTATTTTCATGTTATTCCCTGTCTTTTGCCCAAGCCCCCTCAAGAAGCCCCACCACTTGCGGTGCACTCTGCATATGGCTACACCCTCAAGGGCTGATCAGTTTGGAAGTTGGCGACCCCAAGGGATTTCTGAGCTGAGTCCAGTTTTCCTCCTCTTTATCCATTACCTCTGAGGCAGAGCCACTACTAGTATACTTTTTATCTGCCTTTCATGGCTCTCCTTCCTTCCAACTCCCTCAATCCTTATGCTTGAGGGTTGAGGGCCATTTTTTATTCCTTCTGTCCTTTATTTGACCTATTGTTTTCCATTTCTTCTTCTAGTATATAAGAGTGTAGTAGCTTAGATTTAATTTTCATCTTTACGATGACCCAAACCATTCAGGGTCGCTGTAGAACGCTTCTCTCTTGTCCAAAGGACAGCATGTTGAATTCCTCACTGGCTCATGAATTTTATACTTTGTTCACTTAGTTCTCATGGCTTTGAAACTGGCTGTCTGTAACGTGATCATTATTCATTTTAACTTCAGCGTACTAAACTAATTTTAAATTAGTTAATTTTAAATTAATTATTTTAAATTATTAATTATTTTAAATTAATTTTAAATACAGATTTGTGTTTCATAGTAAACACAATTATTCTCCGTTTAAAACAAGCCATACAATTCTTTTTCTAACATGATAGCTTATACGTGGGCATGGAAAGTAGTATAATCATCAGCTAAGGATTCAATTTCCATTACCTACACCTCTCATGGTATGGCAATTCGTTAAACTATAGAAAACGTTTCTATATGTTCTGTTACATTATTATTTGACCATCTCACCGTGTAGTGGTTAACCTACTTGGTTGGCAACCCTAAGGTCGTGGCTTCCATCCCCGACTATACCATGACATTCATTTCAAGATTACAATAAGCTTTTGTCAAACCTAACAACGATCTAGTCATGTCCTGTATGATAACACGGTGCAGAGCACGTCCGCTATCACACAGACGAGTAATATGAAACTTGCTGACAAGGTCGCTGTGCTGTTATCGTCAAGGCACACTAGACAAACCAAAGCCAGAGTCTCTGTGCAGATTCAAGCCAGCGGTAGTAGGCAAGCGTATGCTTGTTTAAAAAGCATCATGAATATAACTCCACTGTCACCACAGAGGCCCCGGTTCGATTTTTTTTCTAAAGGCTGCAACAGGATATACTGAGTCTTGACAGGTAAAACCTTTTGGGGTCCATTCGTGAACCATGGCAAAGGGTTGGCCATCCTGACTTCTTCAACACCTCCAACCAATGTTTACTAATACTAGTGAGTTACCTTTCTTTCGCCTTCTTTTTTTCTTTCTTCGGCTTTTTCCTATTATTTTGAGTCGCCGGAGCCAACCAGGCTCATTTTTGGTTTTGGCCGGGGATTTAAGGCCGAATGCCCTTTCTGACGCCACGTGATTTTTCAGGTGAAAATTCCAACCCCCGCTGGCACCGGGATTTGAACCCCAGCCGTCCGGGTAAAGACGAGCAGCTAAGCACCTGCGCCATCACGCTCCCCACAGGTTAGCTATCTATACACACATTAATCCATAATTACCTAATAATAATAATAATAATAATAACAATCATCCTCCATACACATGTCCATTAAAGCATGGTTTCACAAAGATGCTTATGCTTTTAGGTGTATAACACATTTTTTCCTCATAACATAACTATTTACTGTTTTAGGGGTGAAATGATCAATCGAGGTAAAAGCCCATATCATCCCCTATTTTTTAAGCTATCACACCTAATTTTAGGATTCTTCGTTTCCGAGATAGGGATTTTTCAATTTTGGGGGGTAGTTTCACCCCCCTGCTATTTTTCATCAAAAACAAAAGATCTTAGGTTCATTTACCATTTTTAAGTGTTTAACACGTTTTTTCCCCCATAACATAACTATTTACTGTTTTAGGGGTGAAATGATCAATCGAGGTAAAAGCCCATATCATCCCCTATTTTTTAAGCTATCACACCTAATTTTAGGATTCTTCGTTTCCGAGATATGGATTTTTCAATTTTGGGGGGTAGTTTCACCCCCCTGCTATTTTTCATCAAAAACAAAAGATCTTAGGTTCATTTATCATTTTTAAGTGTTTAACACGTTTTTTCTCCATAGCATGACTATTTACTGTTTTAGGGGTGAAATGACCAATCGAGGTAAAAGCCCATATCATCCCCTATTTTTTAAGCTATCACACGTAATTTTAGGCTTCTTCGTTTCCTAGATATGGATTTTTCAATTTTGGGGGGTAGTTTCACCCCCAAACAGGGGATGTTGCCCCAAGTGCTAGGACCCCTCATACAAGTCCCTAGCATGATTGGTTCGCGAGATATGAACAAAAGTGTCGTTAGGCCCTTTCGACAAAAATGAATCCTACATTCAAAAACGGGGCGTCACCCCCAGGGTTAGAATACTGCCTATGGCAAAATTCCATGAGGGGTTCAGAAAATATTAACAAACGTGTAGTTATGTCCTTTTGACAAAAGCCGTCCGTGCGCGCACATACAAAAAATATTACTATTTCAACCCCCGGGTAAGGGTAGTTTTTATTTTGGAGTGGATATGCCCCCGTCCATAGAAAAGGGGAGTTCACCACGAGTCCTACGACACCCCATATGTTTAAATCCGATTATTGGTTAGCGAGATAGTAAAAAGCCGATGACCTATTAGTTTTTTGGCTTTCTTTAAATACATATTAAAACACTCATTTATAAATCATCATTTAAAAAGCCCGCTCTTTTACAAAAACCGCCAAGTTCCTAGGTATACAAAAATAAATTACTATTTCATCCCCCGGGTAAGGGTAGTTTTTATTTTGGAGTGAATATACCCCTTCGATAGAAAAAGAGAGTTCACCACGAGTCCTACGACACCTCATACGTTTAAATCCGATTATTGGTTAGCGAGATAGTAAAAAACCGATGACCTATTAGTTTTTTTTGGTTTATTTAAATACGTATTAAAAAAACACTCATTTATAAATCATCATTTAAAAAGCCCGCTCTTTTACAAAAACCGCCAAGTTCGTAGGTATACAAAAATAAATTACTATTTCATCCCCCGGGTAAGGATAGTTTTTATTTTGGGGTGGATATACCCCGTCCATGGAAAAGGAGAGTTCACCACGAGTCCTACGACACCTCATAGGTTTAAATCCGATTATTGGTTAGCGAGATAGTCAAAAGCCGATGACCTATTAGTTTTTATGGTTTATTTCAATATATATTAAAAAACACTCATTGATAAATCATCATTTAAAAAGCCCGCCCTCTTACAAAACTCCTCAAGTGCGCATGCGTATAAAAAACATTCATCGCCAAAATGTCAAAAAACAACATGTTTACCCCAAATGGCGTTTCCCAATTCCATCCATTTTTAAAAAATAACCTCACCATCATCTAGAGCGGAAAAAATACCATCTAAACGACCCCTCACTCGACCCTACTCCTCCCCCACCACCTAACCCTTTCCCAACATAGGCATACATATTCAAGCACGAGCGCGACTTCAGGAAACCAACACTACCCCACTACTCGCGAATGACCTTTTAGTTTTGGTCTTTTAATCAAATAAAGAGCCTATAGGAAAGTAGGGGGCATTACTAGCAGTGCTAGGACACCCTGTATGTTCTAATCCCATGTTTGGTTAGCGAGATATCAAGTTCGGGGCAAATACGAGGAGGGTTCAAAAAGAAGTGGTGCAGCTCTGTCATCATCCCACTACTCGAGGAGTATACTGCTAGTGATCACCGATATATCACCTTCCGGATTCTACGAGATCAGCAGCCTCAGAGGCACAACACATTGAAGACAACGCGTTGGAATGTATCGCGCATTGACGAGGAGAAATTTGCCACTGTACTCGAATCAGTACAGACAGGAACTAGTAACATTGTTGAGGAATTAGATCTAAGAGTTTCTGTTGAGGAACAGGTGGGGGTCACTATGCGTCTCTTGCACCTTGCCTGCAAAGCGTCAATGCCCCCGGGAGCGTCTTCGAAACAATAGACGTCCAGCTTATTGGTGGACTGATGAAATAGCTGATCTTCGAAGAACTTGTCTTCGACTCAGAAGAAGAGCCCAACGTTCAAGACATCGACCAGAGGCTGATTTGAGATCCGCTGAGCACCTTGCAGCTAAGAAAACCCTTCGAGATGCCATCAAAAGACGTAAGACTCTGATGTGGCAGTTGTTAGTTAAAGAAGTAGACGTAGATCCTTGGGGATTAGGCTACCGAATTGTCACCAAGAAACTCGGCACTATGTCTAATACCACGATGGATGGATGGACGATGGATGGTATTGTAGACGAGCTATTCCCTACTCACCCTATGCGAATTGATGTGGGCGACGTAGTTGAGCCGGAATACATTCCTCTATTTACAATAGGTGAGCTGAAGGAAGCAGTAGGCTCCCTTCGGAATAAGAAGGCTCCAGGCCCTGACGGGATACCCGCGGAAGCAATGAAACTGGCTGTCAAGGTTTGTCCGCAGCTACTGCTTGAAATGTACAACTGTTGTCTGAGAGCAGGTGTCTTTAGTGTCCGTTGGAAAATGGCTCGACTAGTGCTGATTAAAAAAGGAAAGGCAGTTGGGAACGCGCCATCGTCCTTCAGACCACTATGTATTTTAGACATTGCGGGAAAAGTGCTGGAGAAGCTATTAAAACCTCGCATACTGTCGTCTATTCAAGCCGCGGGAAATCTGTCTGACAGACAATTTGGCTTCCGCCGTGGGCGATGTACAATAGATGCAGTACGCCTAGTAGTTGAAGCTGCAAATCAAGCACAGGAAGGTAACCACTATTCTCGGAAAATAACACTTCTGGTAACCTTGGATGTGAAGATCGCCTTCAACTCAGCTAGGTGGATGGATATGGTTGAAGCTCTTCAATTCACCTTCCAGTTGCCTGCATATCCCCTGCGTATAATGAAAGATTATTGATGGACCGTACCCTGTTATATGACACTGCAGACGGTCAGAGGAGAAAAGTCACGGCAGGAGCAGCGCAAGGATCTATCCTGGGCCCGGATTTGTGGAACATGTTGTACGACGGCTTACTGCGCATGGAGATGCCCGAAGATACGTTCCTTATTGGGTACGCTGATGATATTGCAGCGGTGATTATAGCCCGAGATGCGGTTCTGGCTCAGTGGAAACTCAATCAGGTAATGCGACGGGTGAGTGGTTGGATGAACGCTCATGGTCTGAATTTAGCTTTGGCGAGAACTGAAATAGTCATGTTAACTAGGAGGAGAATGGACACTATAATTCCCATGAAGATTGGAGAGGTGGTCGTTCGAACTGGAGCCACTGCAAAGTACTTAGGATTTACTCTTGACACGAAACTGACATACTGGTCTCATATACGGAAGGCAGCAGACAAGGCGGAAGTAGTGACAGCTGCCATTAGTAGATCATGGTTAATATGCATGGTCCTAGACAAAGCAAGCGTCGACTACTGTTGTCCACAGCGCAGTCTATTCTCCTGTATGGAGCTGAGATTTGGTCTGATTCGCTGAGGATAGAGAAGTATAGGAAACGCCTAGCTGCAATTCAGAGGAGAGGAGCTCTGAGGGTGGCGTGTGCTTACCGTACAGTTTCGGAACCTGCAGTTCTGGTTGTCTCAGGTGTTGCGCCAATAGACTTACTCGCGCAAGAACGTAAAGACGTATACTTCTGACGAGTAGAACTGGGCAAGGCTCAAGCCCGGAAGGAAGCCGTAGCACGCAAGATGGAGCTTTGGCAGCAGAGGTGGAATGACGATCTCAGAGGAAGATGGACAGCTCGGCTGATACCGAGTCTGGTCGAGTGGACAAGTAGAAAACATGGAGAAACGAATTACTTTCTGACTCAGATGTTGACAGGTCATGGCTACTTACGGTGTTACCTTCATCGTATGGCCAAAGTAAGGAGTCCAGTATGTATTTACTGCGAGAACGAACGAGATGACGTATATCATACGTTCTTCGTCTGCACTCGTTGGACATAGGAAAAACAACGACTTGAAGCTGAGGTTGGTCCAATAACGCCGGACAATATAGTTGGAATTATGCTGAGGAAGGAGCTCAGCTGGGATACGGTCGCTTTCTTTGTTGAGGTGGTCCTTCGCCAGAAGAAGTCGGATGGAGACTTGCTCGATTTAGTTGATTAAGTCTGCGATCCGCGGACTATGAATTGAGAAGTAAGATGGTGCTTGTGAAGCAAAGAAAATGGCTCCATCCTGAAGTAATATGAAAGTGGTCCCGGGATGGGTTTTGTTAAGACGACAGGGTGTGGTTTTTTAGTGGGTAAGAATCCCACACTCTTATGCAAGATTTTTCCACTTCCCTCGTAAAAAATTATTATTATTATTATTATTATTATTATTATTATTATTATTATTATTATTATTATTATTATTATTATAGGAAGCAGATTTGTGAGTTTCTCAAAACGGAAGTAGATATTTCCATTTTGATTTAACCTTGTATGCGTCGACGCTGGCGCTCGCAGTGATAGATTTAGTGAACTACATACGACAAAGGATATGGTCGAATGCTTGGTGTCCATGACCGCGTCCTTTGTAATATGTAGTTCACTAAATCAATTACTACGAGCTCTAGTGTTGACCCATATATGGTCAAATTAAAATCGAAATATTTACTTCTGTTTTCACTGACAAGTCATGAACACCAAGCGTTAGACCACATTCGTTGTCGTATGTAGTTCACTAAATTGATGTAAAGTTTATTATTTCTTTTGTTTTCTGTTATCCTAAGATGTTAATTCCCAAACCATATTTCCAACAATAAGTTCCCAAGCTGTGCATTAGAAGCCATGTTCAGTGCTGCCTAAGTAACATATCAATAGAATCGTTTTCAGTCGGTCAACACGAGTGCAGGGAGTAACAATAAATTGAATCACCTAGTGCCTGGTATAAACAGGTTAAAGGTTCCGCCTGATCAATAGTTTTATTAATTATGATCACCATGTGGTCACTAGTGGGACATGTTTCGAGGCCTAATTAATAGTTTTGGCCCCTTCATTAGCCGATATCACAGAGAACGATACAAGATTATTCCTCACGTAGCACTCAAAATTCAATTATGGTGCACCATAAAGCGAGATTGAAACATCTCACGCCCAACATGAGCCATGTCAAAAGTCTTAATGAACTAGGCCCATAAACAGTTTCAATAGACGCCTCACGGTGGTCCCCAGACGCTATTAAAAACACAAATGCACGGTACCGGTCCAGTACGACAGCTGCCGTTCAGAACACCATAAAACATGTTTGGAATCAGCAGTAGGAACACTTAATTCCTCAATACTTCACCAGCAAAATAACGATGATTAAACCAATGAAGTCACTGCGCTGAAATTACCTTGCCAAATAAAAAGCTTATGAATTGCAGAACTTCAAACTTGTAATGGCAGAGATTAGCCTCTAATCCGTCTAAAAAAAAAAATATGTTCTGTACACTTCAAGCAAGGTTTCTGGCTTAGCAAATCCACTTTACGATAGGTAGGGCACGAGTAGATTCAACAAATGGGCGACTACGCGCGAAGCGTTTCAAAAAAGTCCCGTATGCGTTCATATACTATTCGTCTGATAGCGATGAAACTTGGGTGAGATGTTGTGTACTCTTCATGGAAGATTTCTGGGTTAGTAAATGCTCTTTACAATAGGTATCGCACAAGTAGATTTTAACAAATGAGCGACGACGCGCGAAGTGTTTCAACATAGTCCCCGTATGCGTTCATATACCATTCGTCCGATAGCTACTAAACTTGGGTGATTTGTAGTGTACACTCCAGGGAAGGTTTCTGGCTTAGTACATCCATTTTACAATAGGTATCGCACAAGTAGATTCAACAAATGATCGACGGCACGCGAATCGCTTAAACAAAGTCCCGTAGCGTTCAAATATCATTCATCCGATTGCTATGAATCATTTGTTGAATTGTTGTGGACACTCCAGGAAAGGTTTCTGACTTAGTAAATCCTTTTTACAATAGGTAGCGCACGAGTAGATTCAACAAATGAGTAACGGCACGCGTATCGTTTAAAAAAAAATTCGTATGCGTTCATATACCATTCATGCGATTGCAATGAAATTTAGGGAAATGTTGTTTCCACTCCCGCAAAGATTTCTGATTTAGAAAATCCATTTTACAATTGGTAGCGCACGAGTACATTCTACTAATGAGCGACAGCGCGAGAATCGTTTCAACCAAGTCCCGTATGCGATCATATACCATTCATCCGATTGTGGTAAAACGTTGGTGAGTTGAGTACAGTCCTGCGAAGGTGTATGAATTAGTAAATCCGTTTTTCAATGGGTGGCGCACAAGAAGATTCAACAAATTAGTGAAAGCGCGAGAATCGTTTAAGCAAAATCCCATATGCGTTCATATGCCATACATCCAATTGCGATGAAACGTTCATGAGTTGTTGTGTACACGCCAGGGAAGGTTTTCACTTAGTAAATCCATTTAACAATAGGTAGCGTACGAGTATATTCAACAAATGTGTGACGGCGCTCGAATCGTTTCAAAAAAGTCCCGTATGCATTCATATACCATTCATTTAATTGCGATGAAACTTTAGTGAGTTGTTGAGCACGCTCCCATGATATATTTTTTTGAGATAGTAAATCAATTTTACAATTGTTTAGAGGTGGTTAACGAAAAATAAATAAATAAATAAATAAATAAATATTGGGAATCCAAAAGCATTTCAACAAACAAAGTTACAACGCCAACACTTTCTTTGATTGGCATTGTAAAGCATGCCGGGTACAGCTAGTAATTAATAAAAGTATTGATCAGGCGGAACCTTTAACCTGTTTATACTAATTAGTTTATCAATACGGAACCAGAATGAACCTTTTAAGTTCACCTAGTGCCTGAAATAAATACATGAATTATTTATAAACTCAATAAAACACTTCTCACACTAGTTTCGTTCGTCAAGCAAACATTATCAGATCATGCGTAACTCAATTGATAATTATAAACTTAGAAAAGTTCATAATTAATAGTACATTATGCAAAAAGCCTATAATTGTAATAATTAAGACACGAGTATATTTATAAAACGAGCGTATGCGAGTTCTATAATTTCCATACTCGTGTCTTAATTACCATTATAGGCGAGTTGCATACGACTGTTTATGTTCGACGATAATTATAACTTTATTATATGTTTTAACATAAACATGCAGAAATATCTGTAGGATTCAGTTAATTCAGTTAGAGAACAGAGCGCGCTGGGTGATTTGCTGACTGAACAGAGCGCATGCGTGGGTCAAAGAATTTCGAAAGCAGAGACCATATACTTTGCTTGGCAATGCTATTGTTTAGAGCCTGCACGTTGTCTAGTGCCGATCAGAACTAGCATTCACTAATATTGTCACCGAAGTCGCAATGCGCTGTGTAGAAATTGGAGTTGGGGATATTAAGGTACAGTGCTATTTCTTGTCTCATATTCGCCAGTTTATTTACGCGAACATATGGACGGTGCACTTTCCATGTCGGTAATTTATATAGAAGGATGCTGTCTTGCTAACTTCTGGACGTAGATTCATAAATTTCTACCGTAAAGGTTCGTGCTGATTTTGTCTTTGTGTTTGGGATTGTAACTGCAATGGTTGATCCGATATCCAATTTAAACCTTAAAAACATGTAATTCATGTCAGACATGTTGGATTTTGAGCGCATGCGCGAAGTTATCCTTACCTAATTAGTCAATGAATGAGCTCTGATTGGCTGAGGAAATTGTTTCGTAATGAAGAATAGTACTATAATGACCGTCATTATGATACAGTTCTCTGACATAATATTTACATTTCGACATCGTCGAACATAAACTTTGTAACCGGGTGAGTTAGCCGTGGTCGTTACGGCATGACTGATGGCAGTCGCTCACATCCGGGAGGCGAGGAGGTTCGAATCCCCCCGCCGGCAACCTTGAAGATGGCCTTCTGTGGTTTCCCATCTTCCTTCCAGGCAAATGCCGGGGTTGGTCCCTAACTATAGGCCACAGCCGCTACCTTCCAACTCCTCGTCCTTACATTCCAACTTCCCTCCTTCCCTCCCCAACGGTACTTGTAGCTCACCCATTGGGTGTCCGTCTCGAAGCAGCTACAAAACTGGCTAGCCGAACATGTCCTCGGACACTCCCGGCACTAAAAGCCATACGCTAAAAAAAATAATAAAAAAAAAAACCTTGTAAACGGCTCAGATTTATAACCAATTCTTTTCCGTTACACATTTTCAAGTGGAGCTTGACAGCAATAAACATAACCTATTCCTGATTGGGGACAGTACCGTGCAACAGGATTCACTTAACAGTCCGTGGGAAGTAAATTGTGTATATCTTAAGATTGCTTGGGACTCATGCAATTAGAACTGTGTTGTGACATATCCACATCAAGAAGATATCCCTCTAACTTCACTCATATTCTTAGATTAGCGGTTGCAAGTGAGTCACTGGACCCTCCTCATACCTGGCCTATTCATGTCAAGAAAACGATCTAACCTGGTAGCGACCAATGGTTTCGCCCAGACAGTCATCTACCATAGTAGCGACCAATGGTTTCGCCCAAACAGTCGTCTATCATAGTAGCGACGAATGGTTTCGTCCAGACAGTCGTCTATCAGAGTAGCGACCAATGGTTTCGCCCAAACAGTCGTCTATCATACAGTAGTAGCGACAAATGGTTTCGCCCAAACAGTCGTCTATCATAGTAGCGACGAATGGTTTCGTCCAGACAGTCGTCTATCATAGTAGCGACCAATAGCTTCGCCCAAACAGTCGTCTATCATAGTAGCGACGAATGGTTTCGTCCAGACAGTCGTCTATCAGAGTAGCGACCAATGGTTTCGCCCAAACAGTCGTCTATCATACAGTAGTAGCGACAAATGGTTTCGCCCAAACAGTCGTCTATCATAGTAGCGACGAATGGTTTCGTCCAGACAGTCGTCTATCATAGTAGCGACCAATGGTTTCGCCCAAACAGTCGTCTATCATAGTAGCGACCAATGGTTTCGTCCAGACAGTCGTCTATCATAGTAGCGACCAATGGTTTCGCCCAGACTGTCGTCTACCATAGTAGCGACCAATGGTTTCGCCCAAACAGTCGTCTATCATAGTAGCGACGAATGGTTTCGTCCAGACAGTCGTCTATCATAGTAGCGACCAATGGTTTCGCCCAAACAGTCGTCTATCATAGTAGCGACAAATGGTTTCGTCCAGACTGTCGTCTATCATAGTAGCGACCAATGGTTTCGTCCAGACAGTTGTCTATCATAGTAGCGACCAATGGTTTCACCCAAACAGCCGTCTATCATAGTAGCGACCAATGGTTTCGTCCAAACAGTCGTCTATCATAGTAGCGACGAATGGTTTCACCCAAACAGCCGTCTATCATAGTAGCGACCAATGGTTTCACCCAAACAGCCGTCTATCATAGTAGCGACCAATGGTTTCACCCAAACAGTCGTCTATCATAGTAGCGACCAATGGTTTCACCCAAACAGCCGTCTATCATAGTAGCGACCAATGGTTTCACCCAAACAGCCGTCTATCATAGTAGCGACCAATGGTTTCACCCAAACAGTCGTCTATCATAGTAGCGACGAATGGTTTCGTCCAGACAGTCGTCTATCATAGTAGCGACCAATGGTTTCGCCCAAACAGTCGTCTATCATAGTAGCGACCAATGGTTTCGTCCAGACAGTCGTCTATCATAGTAGCGACCAATGGTTTCACCCAAACAGCCGTCTATCATAGTAGCGACAAATGGTTTCGTCCAGACAGTCGTCTATCATAGTAGCGACCGATGGTTTCGCCCATTGGTGGTGATCTCAATTGTCATGTTGGTAGATCACGTGATGATTTTGAACGCGTACATGGTGGTTGTGGTCATGGGACGCGAAATGCAGCTGGTGTGCGTACCTTAGAGTGTGTCGAGGCTTGTGACCTAGTGGTGGTGAACACCTTCTTCAAGAAACGGTTATCACATCTCATCACATACAACAGTGGTGGCCATCAAACTCAAATTGATTACTGGTTGGTGCGTAGAAGAGATTTGAAATTGGTGAAGGACTCCAAGGTCATTCCTTCAGAATATGTTGCTCCCCAACATAAGCCCTTGATGTTAGACTTTCATATTACTCTTCGTGCTTGCCACGGTGGGTGAGTGGATAGCGTGTCGGTCTACTAACCCGAAGATTGCAGGTTCGCTCCTGGCCGTGGTAAGTGATTTTTGAAAGGCGGCAAAAATACGACACGCTTGTCATACGATGTTGGCATGTCAAAGAATCCATTTGAATTCAGTAGGCCCTGTTCATAATGGCAAAATTAATCTCGGGAGTTTCCGCCGACACAAAGTTTCTCATTTCTCTACTAGAAAGCGCTATAGTGTTCAAGGAGCTTAGATATATAACCTCCTTGACTTTTATAGTCAAGGAACAACGAAATTCGACATGCGAGCTGCCATCTGGGTGTTAAATAACAAAGCTTGCACCCAGCACTGAGGCCATACGATATTATTATTATTATTATTATTATTATTATTATTATTATTATTATTATTATTATTATTATTATTATTATTATTATTATTATTATTATTATTATTATTATTATACTCTTCATACTCCTTCACGACCTATCACCAGTACTGAACGTATAAAGTGGTGGAAACTACCTGGCCATGAATTGCAACTTCTAGATTCTATTGGTCCTCTTCCTGACAACATTGATCAACTAACATGGAATGAACTCACCTCAAACATCCAGGCAAATGAAAATGAAGTAATGGGTATGACAAAGCCGGGACGACAATTTGTTGATAAACAAACTTGGTGGTGGAATGAAGACGTGCAACGAGCTGAAAAGTGCTTTCAACAAGTGGCTTGGAACAAGAACCGATGCTGATCTAACTCAATATCGTCAGCTCAAATCCGATGCAAAACACGCTGTTGCAGTTGCAAAATCCATGCAACTAAGTACATTCTACGAACAAGTAGAGGAATCTACTGGGGTCAATAATATTTACAAGCTAGCCAGATCTCGTCATCGTGCCACAGTTGACATAGGACATGTCATGCATATCAAGGATAAGCACGGGCATCTTCTAACAAAACCAACAGAGATCCTTCAACGATGGCATGAACACTTCAATACTATCTGTAATGAGGAGTTCCCTCACCCACCGATTCCATTAGCCGAACCTGTACAAGGTGCAGTTCCACCTATCACACCTGCCGAGTCAATACTGCGATCCACGCAATGAAGAATGGCAAGGCAACAAGCCCTGATGATATTCCTGCAGAGCTATGGAAGCAGTTGGGTCATGCCTCTGCAGAATTCCTAGCAGAGTTCTTTAACAAATGCCTTGCGAGCCACCAGATCCCGTCAGCTTGGCAAACTAGCGTCACAGTACCAATATGGAAAGGAAAGGGCGATGTAACTATCTGTGCCAATTATCGTCCTATTCGTCTCCTATGCCACATAATGAAGATTCTAGAACGTGTTATTGACACTCGCTTACGTAGCATTGTTCCCATCTCGCCTAACCAGTGTGGATTCATGAAAGGTCGCGGAACAACTGATGCTATCCATGCAATGCGGCTTCTGATGGAAATGTATATGGAGAAAAGAAGGACAATTCACATGGATTTTCTGGATCTGGAGAAAGCATTCGACCGGGTTCCCCATCAGCTTATATGGTATTCTCTTCGATCTCATGGCGTACCAGAAGCTTATGTGCGTTGGGTCCAACTCCTCTTCAATAATACAACTAGCTCTGTACGCAGTGCTGCTGGCCTCAGCAAACAGTTCGATATTCGAGTTGGGGTTCACCAGGGATCTGCACTATCTCCACTCTTGTTTATCCTATGCATGGATACAGTGACTGCCGATTTGCAGAGGCATCCACCATGGACATTACTGTACGCCGATGATGTCATGCTTGTAAGCGAGACCCGTAATGACCTAGAGCACTTGGTCAACATCTGGGATGCGAGGCTCTGTGAATTTGGACTAAGGCTCAACCTCACTAAGACTGAGTAGCTTGAATGTGGTTCCCACACAGATGGGACCATCATAGCAGATGGCACCCCACTACCAGAGGCTTCACATCTCCGATACCTTGGCTCCGTTGTGAGACCTGATGGTGACACAGTCTCAGATGCCCGTGCAAGAGTGAATGCAGCATGGATGAAATGGCGTCAGGTCACAGACGTTCTCTGTGACCGCAAGATCCCTTTGCGCGTCAAAACTAAGATCTATCAATCAGTCGTCCGCCCTGTTCCTTTGTATGGAGCTGAATGCTGGCCTAATACAAAGGCTCAATGTAGATGTGGATGGTACGTTGGTCCTTGGGAATTACACGGCTGGATCATATTAAGAACGAAGACGTCCGCAATACTCCTGGAATTGCCCCTATTCCAGCCAAAATGAGGGAGAATCGGTTGCGTTGGTACGGGCATGTAGCCCGAGCAAATACAGAGTCCATTGTAAGGAAGTCACTTGCTCTCGAGCCTGATGGACAAAGACTTCCTGGACGACCAAAAAGGCGTTGGATGGTTACCTTACACGACGATATGCCCATCGTAGGTCTTCGTCCTATACATGCAGCAAACATCAACAAAAGGAGAGCGAGGTGCAGAGTGGCGGACCCCAAAAAATAATTGGGAACAACGCCGGAAAGAAGAAAGAGTCGTCTATCATAGTAGCGAACAATGGTTTCGCCCAGACAGTCGTCTATCATAGTAGCGACTGATGGTTTCGCCCAGACAGTCGTCTATCATAGTAGCGACCAATGGTTGCGCCCAGACAGTCGTCTATCATAGTAGTGAGCAATGGTTGAGCCCAGACAGTCGTCTATCATAGTAGCGACTGTTGGTTTCGCCCAGACAGTCGTATATCATAGTAGCGACCAATGGTTTCGCCCAGACAGTCGTCTATCACAGTAGTGATCAATGGTTTCGCCCAGACAGTGGTCTATCATAGTAGCGACCAATGGTTGCGCCCAGACAATCGTCTATCACAGTAGTGACCAACGGTTTAGTCCAGACAGTCGTCTCTCATAGTAGCGACCAATGGTTGCGCCCAGACAGTCGTCTATCACAGTAGTGACCAATGGTTTAGTGTAGACAGTCGTCTAACCTTGTAGCGACCAATGGTTGCGCCCAGACAGTCGTCTATCGTAGTAGCGACCAAAGGTTTCGCCCAGAAAGTCGTCTATCATAGTAGCGACCAATGGTTTCGCCCAGACTATCGTCTATCATAGTAGTGACTAATGGTTTCGCCGAGACAATCGTCTATCATAGTAGCGGCCGATGGTTTCGCCCAGACAGTCGTCTATCATAGTAGCGGCCAATGGTTTCGCCCAGAGAGTCGTCTATCATAGTAGCGGCCAATGGTTTCGCCCAGACAGTCGTCTATCATAGTAGTGACTAATGGTTTCGTCGAGACAATGGTCTATCATACTAGCGGCCGATGGTTTCGCCCAGACAGTCGTCTATCATAGTAGCGACCAATGGTTTCGCCCAGACAGTCGTCTATCATATTAGTGACTAATGGTTTCGCCGAGACAATCGTCTACCATAGTAGCGGCCGATGGTTTCGCCCAGACAGTCGCCTATCATAGCAGCGACCAATGATTTCGTCCAGACAGACGTCTATCATAGTAGCGGCCAATGGTTGCGCCCAGACAATCGTCTATCATAGTAGCGACTAATGATTTCGTCCAGACAGTCGTCTATCATAGTAGCGGCCAATGGTTGCGCCCAGACAGTCGTCTATCATAGTAACGACCAAAGGTTTCGCCCAGAAAGTCGTCAATCATAGTAGCGACCAATGGTTTCGCCCAGACAGTCGTCTATCATAGTAGTGACTAATGGTTTCGCTGAGACAATCGTCTATCGTAGTAGCGGCCGATGGTTTCGCCCAGACAGTCGTCTATCATAGTAGCAGCCAATGGTTTCGCCCTGACAGTCGTCTATCATAGTAGTGGCCAATGGTTTCGCCCAGACAGTCGTCTATCATAGTAGTGACTAATGGTTTCGCCGAGACAATCGTCTATCATAGTAGCGGCCGATGGTTTCGCCCAGACAGTCGTCTATCATAGTAGCGACCAATGGTTTCGCCCAGACAGTCGATTATCAGAGTAGTGACTAATGGTTTCGCCGAGACTACCGTCTATTATAGTAGCGGCCGATGGATTCGCCCAGACAGTCGTCTATCATAGTAGCGACTGATGGTTTCGCCCAGACAGTCGTCTATCATAGTAGCGACCAATGGTTGCGCCCAGACAGTTGTCTATCTCAGTAGTGACCAATGGTTGCGCCCAGACAGTCGTCTATCATAGTAGCGACCAATGATTTCGTCCAGACAGTCGTCTATCATAGTAGCGGCCAATGGTTGCGCCCAGACAGTCGTCTATCATAGCAGCGACCAATGATTTCGTGCAGACAGTCGTCTATCATAGTAGCGACTGATGGTTTCGTCCAGACAGTCGTCTATCATAGTAGCGACCAATGGTTGCGCCCAGACAGTCGTCTCATATGGTAGCGACTGATGGTTTCGTCCAAACAGTCGTCTATCATAGTAGCGACTAATCGTTTCACCCAGACAGTCGTCTATCATAGTATCGACCAATGGTTTCTCCTAGACAGTTGTCTATCATAGTAGCGACCAATGGTTTCTCCTAGACAGTTTTCTATCATAGTAGCGACTAATGGTTTCGCCGAGACAGTCGTCTATCATAGCAGCGACCAATGGTTTCGCCGAGACAGTCGTCTATCATAGCAGCGACCAATGGTTTCGCCGAGACAGTCGTCTATCATAGTAGCGACCAATGGTTTCGCCCAGACAGTCGTCTATCATAGTAGCGACCAATGGTTTCGTCCAGACAATCGTCTATCATAGTAGCGACTAATCGTTTCGCCCAGACAGTCGTCTATCATAGTAGCGACCGATGGTTTCGCCCAGACAGTCGTCTATCATAGTAGCGGCCAATGGTTTTAGGAGAGCACTGTGCCTCTTTTCAATTAAATTGAACAACTAAAAGTAATTTATGAACACCACCTTACCTCGCACTTGAACACATGTCACTACATCGGCATGTAACGACGCACTGTTTGAAACCTCATATGGTTGACAAAATGGTGGCAATTGAAACAAACGCTAATGAATGTCTCCACGTCATCTATGACGTCATCGACTACACTAATAATTTCCCGTAGACACGCACGTATCGCGGTGTACCCTTGAACCAAATTATATACATTTTCTTGGAGCCCCAGGTATACTGTATGCAGGCGTATGCTTCTGAGCTTATTAGAAGCTGCATGCGAAAATCTCATCTTGCAATACACAGAATTAACAAAATGACATTACGGGTTTATGTCGCAGCTAATTAACGGTAGATTTGCTACTTATGAAGGTCTTCAAAAGAGACTTAATTACCAGGCAGGAGACCCCGTCGATACAGAGGAAAGGATTAAGGGAAGTTTGAAGAACAGGAACTTTCTCAAGAGATTAAAGGCGTTACTAATCTGTTCTTTCAGCCAAGAATACCTCAAGCGAGAAGAATGTCGTGCTTTATCGTGTTTAAAAATCCTTAATTCATTATTCTAACTAAAAGTCTTTTAAGAAAACGTAAAAGAGAATCACAGAGAAACTTGATGCTGCGTGGGACTCTTCCATGCTATAGGGTGTTAGTAAATATAGATTGATTGGTTCCTCAGTTTAGGGGCTGCGACAACGCGGTCATGTAGCCCCGTGTACTTTGTGTGTGTGTAGAATCTGTGTGATAACCGGTGTTAATTGTGATGGCTGTATTAGTGTGTGTTATCAGTAGGTCTCGGATTTTTAGGTGCTAAAAATCGGGAAAATAATTATTTTTTATGTATTAAAAATACCTGAAATGTGTGACAAAAAAGTAAAAATATTTAATTATAATTTAGTTTATTAATGTGAATATAAACAATATGCAGGACTCACGAATGCTATGTCTCACTGACTGCTGAAGCATTACAATACACAACGAGATACATCTTCAGGTTGTCCATCACAAATGGCCGACAATTATCGCAAAACACTTATTCTGAAGGCACGAAACTGCGGCAATATGTTTCTTGCCCTCGAGGTGTTGTGTAACTTGAGATCGCTGTTCAGCCTGGATTGCATTCGTACATGGTTGGCAGAACAGAACGCCCCCATCAGACGTAAAATTAACTTTAAACTCTGCAACAGACGATAACTTGTAGTTGTTTTTACTTTAGGCATCGTAGAACTGCTTTACATTTCAGTGCCAGAAATGAACTGCATGCGAGTGACACTGGTTCCAGGTAGATTTAGCACGTGGTGCAATATGGCTATGGACAAGAAAATCCCCGGCTACCACAGTGAGTGGCACGGGATGACAAGTTAAGAATAACACAGTTGCAAGCTGACATACGCTCTGTATGGAGACTAGTTAGCTCACAGATTGAAGTAACACTGAACAAAAATGCAATGAACTTAAAGATCTAGCATACTGATAAAAAAAATGTAAATATTATGCCTTTTTAAGTGCTAATAAGTGAAAAGTAGGAATTTATGTATTTATAGAAAAAATGCTTAAAGTATGTATTTACATTTTAAAAAAAATATTTATCTAAAAATCCTAGCCCTAGTTATCTGTGATTCAGGTAGAAGGACTACAGACGTTTAATTTTTTCAAGTACCTACTTTTGCTACCAAATGCTACCATCCACGACACCTAGCTGCGGGCGTGGCTACTAAATGCGATCGTAGTCGGAACCTGGCGGCGAACATTGGAACTAATATAGCATTATGAATCTAACCTACAAATTTTAGCTTCCACAGATTTAGTTAGTGGAAGGTTCTTTTTTTTCATTTTTGCCGTAGATCTATTACATGGACCCGCCGTTTTTCTTCCCCTCCGAAGGAATACATACTAAGAGATTTTTAAGGGGAACGGTACAGTAAACCACTTAAATAATTCTCATCTCAGCTCCTAATATATGTACAGCAATGAAAATGAAAATCCACAGCCTGCTTCCAGTCTCCGACCGCGTCAGGAATGGAATGAATGAAGCCCCCATCTAGCGGCGAGGATCTGAACTGTGCCGGCTGCCGAGGCCTGACGCACTCCTCTGGGGCAATGATTAAATGAATGACAGATGAAATGAAATGATAGTGGAGAGTGTTGCTGGAATGAAATTTTGACAGGGAAAACCGGAGTACCCGGAGAAAAACCTGTCTGCCTCCGTTTTGTCCAGCACAGATCTCACATGAAGTGACCGGGATTTGAACCACGGACTCAGCGGTAAGAGGCCGGCGTGCTGCCGCCTAAGCCACGGAGGCTTGAATATATGTACAGCAGTGAAACTTTCTAAATATAGCATCCTATATGTATTTACTAGTAAACACATATTTCAGAATTGATTTTAGCATTATCATACTCGCTAATTAATTATTAATTATTAATTATTAATTATTCAAAATGGCAGCTGTTAACGTGTCGGTGTTCAGCGTTATATTCATAGCCGGACCATTTATCAATATATTAGTGTTCTATATAAATAATTCATGTTTTTGGGCTAATTCCATGTGAAATTAAATAAGAACCATACGTTTCGGACAAACCTTGCCTCCTTGTTCAATGGAATCAAACAATGCGGCCAAAGAAAGTATATCAATGAGATTACAAAATATTACAAAAAATATAGATAAATTCCTCTGTTCGTCACCAGAGAGCAACTGCCAGAAATTACTGTATGGACCATGGTAGAACGGCGGACAGAGTAGTAAGTAAGGAGAAGATAAAGGGGGCGGGGTGAAAATATAGAGACTCCTCGAAGAATGAGGATGCCCAAAAGAAAAGGGGGGGGGGGGGAGGTGGGAGGGTTCTGCTTTTTTAAATGTACTGTTAAAGGTTACAGCTACAAATCTGACCACTGCCAGAATTAAATGTTCAAAATTAGTATTTTTAATTTTGTGTTACTTAAAAATGGCATATTTGGTCAATTTTTGGGATGTAAATAATTTTTTATCCCAATAATTACCAACTCTAGGAACAGGAGTTAGTCTCTAACACTTAGAACATTATAGAAAAGTATCATTGTAATACGATATATAATTTAGGAGTTACAAGTAAAACGGATTTGAAAAATATCATTTTGAGAAAATGAACCACAAAGCCTATGCAATGTCATAAATCATAACTCCTAATCTATTGCAGATATTTAAATAATTCTTACACCAAAATTAACTAGACGAGTGAAGCTGTACATTAAAAAATACATTGAAAAATCAAAATTTTGAAGGTGGTTTACATTACCGGTCCCCTTAACGCTCTTAAAAAATACAACGACTTCGGCCGGGTTTGAACCCACGATCTTCGGCATAGAAGCTCAGAATGCTACGAACTACGTTTGGAAGCCGATAGGCTACAGTACTTATGGGGAAAGGTTCTCGCTTGCTATGTCCAAATAGCCCTGGGGTTCACTCAGCCTACCAGTACCAGGGTAATTCCTGGGAGCAAAGACGGCCGGGCATGGAGCTGACATCTCCACCCCATCTATAGAGCAGCCAGCGTTGAGAAAAGACTGTTCAGCCTTATGGCGACAGTGTTGCTAACTCTAGGCAGAGGTAGAGCTGACGTCATACGTTATGTTCACCCGCTTTCATAAGTTAGCGAGACAACTCAACCCCAGCAGCTACCTGAAGTAGAACACGCCCAGGAAGGAGCAGTTTTGCAGGTGTTAACGGATTGTACCAGTATTAAGGATACCGGACGCGAAGAGAACCAATAAGACATTCATTTCGTTGTGATATGACGTATTACTGATTGACAGATGTCGAGAGCACAACCCTTCCTTCCTTCTCGGATGTATGCTGACGATGTTAACAATCTTTACGTCAGCAATAATGTTGATCATCACCCTTTTTGTTATAAGTTAGGCTATAATTTAGTTTCTTTCAATTCTATTCTTGTTGTTTTGTTTAGATTAATATTTGTAATATTGTAGTGACTTAGCCGTGCGGTTAGGGGCGCACAGCTGTGAGCTTGCATTCGAGAGATAGTGGGTTCGAACCCCACTGTCAGCAGCCCTGATTCAATTGAACAGAAAATAAAACACACACACAACAATAACACCGAAGGTGGATAGTGCTTCAGAACTTATGTTGCCAGCGGAACTGAGCACGTGCTCCACTCCGGGCGAGCATGCAGGACGAGGCTCTTCTTTCCAGCATGCTAACCTCGAAAATTTTTAAATTACTAAGACGTAATATAAACGATACTTGTATGCAATAACAAAGGTAATCAATTGGCAGATAATTGTAGGAAGCTACTATGAAGAAATATAATATATATGTTCAGAGTTACTTCATGACAAAAGTTGACGTAAGAAAATTAGTGTAGGGGGGGGGGGGGGGGGGGTGTTAAAAGTAAAAGCCCATAAAACCCATAGTCTTTTCTCAACGCTGGATGCTCTATAGTCACCTCAAGACCTAAGCGGTCCCTCTGATGTTCTGGTCTGTGAAGAGACTAACGCGCAAGGAAATAGTTCCCACTTTTCTGCTTGTTTTTGGCGCACAGGATTTTCCAGCGCACGTTGCTATGTTTCCATAAGCAGGCTAGATTACTTTTCAGAATTTCCTTTGTAAAAATAATTTTCACAATAGTTAGGAGCTTTACCAACTTTGCTTTTTATGTTTTGAATTGTGTGCGTGAATATAGGTTATATTACATTTAGTTTTGTACAAACCTCGTTTGAGCGGCAAAAGAGCTCCCGAGTAATTTGATTTTATGATGAATCAGGCTCAAAGGTTGGCAACACTGTTACGATTGCACAAAGTTCCTTAAGTAGACAACGTGTTCAAACTTCAGCTGTAAGGCTTGAATCAACAATAAAATACTTTAAAGGTAATAAAAGTGGAGAAATTGTTGAGCCAAAGGTACAAACAAATGATTTTGAATGTACAGAGAGTTTATTTTGTATCTGACGGAGACCCTCGCTTGCCCGATCACCCGCGGCGCGAGCCTGTCTCCCGCCGAGCACTTGGCCGTAATCCGCTTCTTGGCGCCACAAGTTTCCCTCCTTTGCAGTCTGCTGAGAACTTTAACAGTGTGAGGTTCAGTTTAGTCAAACGTTCACGTGTTTTGTGTGCTGTTCCAATGCGATTTTCATTACGTGAACTTGTATATATATATATAATACCTTCATAAATTACAGGAAATCTTGTGCGAAAACACGACGGAAATTCCGTCAGAAATTTCCAAAAAGATCTAGCAAAAAAGTTCAAACAGACAGCTTAAAGAATATATTACAGCTGAAATACAGTCAATCGGTGCTGAGGAACTTCAGAAAGTAAATGCCAGTTTCATAAAATAAAAAAAGGTGCCAGCGATGTGTAGCAGTGAATGGCGAACATTTTCAGCACCAGCTGTGATCTAGGTAAGTACAAATTCCTATACTCAATGACTCAGTGTCGTGCGGGCGCCGCATAACGGCAAAGTGCGTGGCGGGAGACAGACTCGCGGCGCGGGCGAGTGGGCAAGCGAGGGTCTCCGTCAGATACAAAATAAACTCTCTGTATTTACGTTGAAAGATGACAATCTCGAGTTTCCATGACGGAACAAAGAGAGGAGATACGCGGCCTCTACCTTCCACTACTCCCAGGGCCTTTATGGCCTGTACGGAGTTGGCTTTGTTTTGCTATGTCCAAGGTCGCGGGATTAAAACCCAACCAGTAGCGTCACCATAATAGTTTATCTAGGGGAGATCGTGGCTTGGCAAATAATAGGCCTCTTGAGTGTGGGCGCCAAATGTATGTATTTACTTATTTATTTATTTATTTATTTATTTATTTATTTATTTATTTATTTATTTATTTATTTATTTATAGTGGCTTCGGTGGTGTAGTCGGTAGCATGCTATGCCCAAGATCGCGGGTTTAAACCCGACCGAAGTCGTCGGATTTTTGTTGTTGCTTGAGTCTTCAGTCTTTTAACTGATTTGATCTGTACATAGCTACCCCACCCTACATCCGAGGCAATCTGTTTAACATATTCTAACCTTGGTCTACCCCTACAGTTCTTGTCCTCGACCCTTCCTTCAATAACTAAGCTTGCTATTCCTGGGAGTCTTAATATGTGTCCTACCAACCTATCTCTTCTCTTCATTAGCAGTCGCCAGAAACATCTCTCCTCTCCCACTCGTCTAAATACCTCTTCATTTGTAACCCTCTCTACCCATCTGATCTTCATCATTCTCCTGTAACACCACATTTCAAACGCTTCAATTCTCCTCTTTTCTGCTCCACCAATAGTCCAAGTTTCACTTCCATAGAGCGCCACTCTCCAGACAAAGGCTTTCAAAAATGACTTCCTAACACCTAAATCTATATTTGATGTCAACAGATTCCTTTTCTGTAGAAATGCTTTCCTTGCCTGAGCCAACCTACTTTTTATATATATTTTAGGTATATATTTAAGAGAGTTAAAAATCCCTCATTACGCCTTCCTTCGGAGGGGAAGTAAAGCCGGCGGTCCCATGTCATAGATTTATGGCATGAACAAGAGCCTACCATCACAATTGGAAAGGCGAGGAGTGTTTTCAACTCAATGAGCTCAATTTTCAAAAGCCACGATCTTACCATGAACACCAAACTACGGCTCCTCAGGTGATATGTGTTCTCAGTTCTCTTGTATGGTGTAGAAACATGGACCCTTACTAAGGCTACCACTGTTAGACTTGAAGCCTTTGAACTATGGCTTTACAGAAGAATACTGAGAATATCATGGATTCATAAAGTTTCAAATCAGGAAGTTCTACGCAGTGTTGAAAAAAGACCAGAACTGATCAACATCATTAAGTGTCGGAAACTACAGTACCTTGGTCACATTATGAAGAATCAAAAAGGTATGAACTGCTTCAACTTATCTTCTTCTTCTTCTTGCTAGCGTTGTCCCACTGGTGCAGGGTCCGCTTTTTTGGTCATTGACCTCCATTTTGTCCGGTTTCGTGCGTCAGCTGGATTTAGGCTGGTAATTTTTAAGTCACCATTTATAGTGTCTTGCCAACGCTGCTTCGGTCGTCCTCAGGGGCGTAGGCATTCAACCTCAAAATGAAGGACAGAGTTAGTAACAGTATCAGGCGTTGCACGCAGGGCATGGCCATACCATCGGAGCCGTCTCTCCCTCATCTTGTCCACAATTGGGGAGACACCCATTTGCTCCCGAATTGTGTTGATTCTGACATGGTCAATAAGGGAGATGCCCATTGTCCAACGGAGCATTTTCATTTCCATGGCGTGCAGGTGACGTTCTGAAATTTTGTCGGATGGTCGACATTCAACTCCATACAGCGCAACAGGCCGTACCACTGTCCGATATATTTTCGATTTGAGACGAAGAGGCATTTTCTTGTCGCAAAGCACACCCGTGACCTCTTTCTACCGCAACCAGGTTGCGTTTACCCTGGCTCTTACTTCATCATTGAAGTTGCCATCATTCTGAAGACGAGATCCAAGGTACCTGAAACCTTCTGTCTTGACTAGATTTTGTCCAGCGACTTGAATGGTACCGTCGCTTGGGTTTAACTCCAGATACTCCGTCTTTTTCACATTCAGACATAGACCATACTGGGAGAGGCGGTTATTCCAGTTTTCAGCTTGACATTGGAGTTTTTCTCGGGTGTCATCTGCAACCATTATATCATCTGCATACAGAAGGGTCCAAGGAACATTCCGTTGCAGGTCACGAGTGATGGTATCCATCACAAGAACAACTTATACTACAAGGAAAAATAGAAGGAAAGAGATCGCCCGACAGAAGGAGAATTTCCTGGCTTGACAACCTTAGAAGCTGGTTCAACAAAAGCTCTAAAGAATTGTTCCTAATTGCCACAGATAAAGCCAGAATAACCATGCTGATCGCCAGCTTCCGAAACGGACAGGCACGCTAAGAAGAAGAAGAAGAAGCTAAATTTGTAGGTTATTGGGTGAGAATCGCTCTATCAAATTCCAACGTTCCCCGCTGGGGGGCAGTGAGAGTGGCATCTAGTAGCCAAAGTTGTAACTACTTAAAATTGAACTTTCATTCATCTTTATTCATTTCATCTCTCGTGAGGTTAGCGTCAGGAAGGGCACACGGCCGTAGAAACCACCAGCCACGTGGAATTTCATCGCATCTCTTCCCCGATCCGGTTGGAAACTGGATTAACAAGGGGTGGACATAGATAGAATGTATCTGAAACAAATTATTCCTAATTGGCAAAATTCACTTCATTTAATCTAAATGGTATTAAACAAAACCATCAATAGTCAATATATAAGTTGTTTAATCAGAATGTCCACCAAAATCAACTACCAGATTCCCCTGACAATTTTTCCAGGATAAATCAGAAAATTCCCTGAGTAACAGAAGCGGCCATAATATCTCAACTTAGTATAAAACAAAGTCCCCGATTCTTGGATGTTACGGGTAAACTCGAGAACCGCTGGATGGATTTTGATGCGGTTTTCACCATTCTGTAAAGGATATCCCGAGGATGATTTCTGTAGATAATAATTTATTTATGATCAAAGGAAGCCGAGCAGTAACGATTTCAGTGGAAAAGTCGAAAAAAGACCTGGCGTCCGAGCACTTTGTAAGCTTACGCTGGGCAAACCGTTAAGAATATCTAAATACTATAAGTGTAAGAATTGGTCAGCATGAAAAGTTCTACAAAAAAGTCTGCGAGAGCATATCTCTATCTTCAATACATCGCCCACTTTTACGTTTTAATTTCTTCCAGCAATCTCCATTTAGTTACTGAGGGGACAGTTTACGAGCTAGCTAGGGGCGAGTCTATCATCCCAGTTACAGCTTAGCTAGCGGGCGAGTTCATTGCCCCAGATACAGCCAGCAGCAAACTGTCGAGTCGTGTTGAGTTAAGACTTTAGAGAAGAGTGGTTGTGTCTGGAGTTTCATTTCGCCTGTGAACTTTTCGTTCCGCAAAATTCACAGTCAAGGTAAGATTGGACGGAAGGGGGATTTGTGTTTCATGCACCTAGCGAATTCTTAAATTACTTCTGACAAGAATTCGTTGCACATGCATCTCCGAGATAATATAATTAATAGTCCAGTCAGTGATTTTAACCCATCATGCCGAGACGTGAAACGGATATTGGTCGTTGTTCATTGACATACGGAAAGAAAAGCGCTTATCACGTAATGCATTCATAACTGTTCCCGGGCGAAGCCGGGTCGGGTTGCTAGTTAAATATATAAAACAGGGTTTGTACTTAAGAGCATTTCAAAAAGTGCTCGCACAATCAAGGGTAGCATGGCCAAGTTGGGATTTTTTTTTTCAATATTTAGCCAATTTCTAAATTTGTCATCCAGAAAAACTATTGTAGTTGCGAGTATTGAAAGTAGCTCGTCAATAATAATGCTCTCATACAGTTACACATTTATATACAAATACACATGTAATTTGTGTGCAAGTAATGAGAGCTTACTGATTTAACGGCAGTACAAACATACATCTACAACTATCATCACCAGAATGTGCCCCTCCCCCATCAAAATGTAATGCTTAATTTCCAATTATTCAAGGCTGGACCTTGTAAAACTAAAATCCCCAGAGTGTCATCAAAATACCCTGATAATTCCCTGAGTTTTCCAGGATTTAAAAATTCCCTGAGTATTCACTGTTTTCCTGAGAAGTCGACACACTGTTAAAATAGCAGTGAGGCAATCTTAACAAGTTGTCGGAACACCACATCTCAAGAAGCTACTTATGATTTCATTTAGTACCGTTATTTAATGATTTATTTATTTATTGTATTTTTATTTATTTAATTAATGTTTCACAAACTCAAGCCCCTAAACCAGAGGGAGTTAGAAGGTGTGGTTTGTACCAAACCTCCCAAATCGTCTCAATAGTACAGGAAAAATCTTGCATTTCTTGATATGTGAACGGAAATATATTTCTTTATTAAGTGCGTTTAAACAAATAAACAAAACTGTGTCTTATCGAGCCCGCATAACAGTAAAGCCGAGCGGGTGGTCTATAGACAAGGGGCGTTACAAGTAACTGATCGCTCTGAAGAAAGAGGCTACTCACTCGCCGCAGTGACGAATTGCACATTGATTTCATGAATACCGACAAGATGTTTAAAAAGTGCCTTCAACAAACAAAGCCCCCGTCAGAACTGTGTCGCATAGAGCCCGCATAACAGTAAAGCCGAGCGGGTGGTCTATACACATGGGGCGTTACAAGTAACTGATCGCTCTGAAGAAAGAGGCTACTCACTCGCCGCAGTGACGAATTGCACATTGATTTCATGAATACCGACAAGATGTTTAAAAAGTGCCTTCAACAAACAAAGCCCCCGTCAGAACTGTGTCGCATAGAGCCCGCATAACAGTAAAGCCGAGCGGGTGGTCTATACACATGGGGCGTTACAAGTAACTGATCGCTCTGAAGAAAGAGGCTACTCACTCGCCGCAGTGACGAATTGCACATTGATTTCATGAATGCCGACAAGATGTTCAAAAAGTGCCTTGAACAAATAAAGCCCCTGTCAGAACTGTGTCGCATAGAGCCCGCATACCAGTAAAGCCGAGCAGGTGGTCTATAGACATGGGTTTGCTAGTTTATTTAAATATTTATTTATTTGATCTGTTTTGTTTTATTTTGTTTAAATTTAATTTTGTTTCATTTGTTTGATTTTATTTGTTACGTTGTATTTTATTTTGTTTTGTTTGTTTTATTTTATTTTGTTTTATTTTATTCTGTTTTATTTTATTCTGTTTTATTTTATTTTGTTTTGTTTTATTATATTTGTTTAGTTGTATTTTATTTTGTTTAGTTTTATTTGGTTTTGTTTTGCTTTATTTTGTTTTGTTTTTTATTTTGTTTTTTATTTAGTTTTGTTTTTTATTTTGTTTCGTTTTTATTTTAATTTGTTTTTATTTTGTTTTTTTTATTTTGTTTTGTTTGATTTTGTTTAAATTTAATTTTGTTTTATTTGTTTGATTTTATTTGTTTTGTTGTATTTTGTTTTTGTTTTAATTTGTTTTATTTTATTTTGTTTTGTTTTATTTTATTCTATTCGATTTTACTGTTTTATTTTATTCGATTTTGTTTTGTTGTATTTTATATTGTTTTGTTTTGTTTGGATTTTTATTCTATTCTATTTTATTCTGTTTTTTGCTTTATTTTGTTTTGTTTTTAATTTGTTTCGTTTTTATTTTAATTTGTTTTTATTTTGTTTTATTTGATTTTGATTTATTTTGTTTTATTTTGTCTTGCTTTGTTTTATTTGTTTGTTTTTGTTTTGTTTTAATTTTATTTTGTATTTCATATTATTTTATTATTTTATTTTGCATAAATTTGAACAACATTTCTATTTGGTTTTAGCGTGTAATTAATATTCAATTTTATTCCAAACTTAGAGAGCAACGCAGCACTTATAAGATACTTTACTATTTTATTCGATACTTCAATAATTTTCAAATAATTTCATTCCCGTTACTAAAATAGTTTTTGGTTAAATTACGTTGTAACAGATCTGATTTCGATATTATTGGAATATTTTAAGAGCACATCAAAAATACAACATCGTTATTTTCTTAGATTTTTGGGATAATCCTCACATGCGGTACAAATCTTCCACAGTTTCGATATTATTAAGATTATCTTCAGACACGGAACAAATTTGATGCTGACCAACAGCATAATCCAATAGAAATAATCAATAAATAATTACTCGCAATTTAATTTTTAATAGTTTGCTAGAGATGATGAAGATATTTTTTTCTTCTCAGCTGGACTCTGAACCAATTTTTACACACAACAATAAAATCTAGCCCAGGTTGTTAAAGAAATAATTCACCTTTTCCACTTACCTTATAGTGTAAGTTATCCTACTGGTTAGTTAACAATGTCACTATCCCATATGGTCTTAATTTGTGCGCAAAACAAGAGACTATCTCAGCATTAACACCAATTTGTTCCTCATCTATATAACTTATTACTATACGGTACAAAGCGAAAAATGGAATTTTTCTATTATTTATATTTAACGTAGTTTATTTATTGTTATTACAAAACCGTCTGCGTATTTCTCTTAACAAGGGAATTAGTGGATCAAGACGCGACGTGATTAAGCACTGAGGGACGCAGGACGTCGCGTCGTGGCGCTGGAATGGAACCCGCCAGACTGTTGGAATACAAAGCGAGTTCTGTGCGCTCCGTACATCGCGCGTGCGTATTCTGCCTCAGAACTAGCCAGCAATTGAACAAGAAATCGAAATTAAGGCGGTAGGGCAGTAGACTACGTAGATAATAATTGAGAATGTATTTAACCTGGCAAAATTGAGGGTACGGTATGCACTTTTTGTTCCAGAACTAGCTCCTAACATATGATGTTATTATTATCACTAGACAGACGGAAACATTATGATTTCATTTATTTTGATTTTATTTACATTTAATTACTATACATTGTATGCATATCCATTTTATTAAATTATTTTAATTATAATTTATCATTAAAACAATTCATAAAAACATTCAGCATTAGTCTTACGTACATTCATTAGTATTTTAATTCTTAATTGGGCAGATCGAAACTTTAACTATAATAAATAATAGATGTATTTTAATTCATAAGGATACGAGATAGGAAGTATATTGATGCTTTTGAGCTCTGGTGTTGGAGAAGGATACTGCGTATTCCTTGGACAGCCAAGAAGACAAATGTATGGGTGATTCAAAAAATTCAAACCAGATCTGTCTCTTGAAGCATTAATAACACAATTACAGCTGTCATATTTTGTACACATTATGAGACGTTCTGATTCGTTGGAAAAGACAATTATGGTTGGAAAGTTGGGTATCGGGGACGAGGGCGGCCAGCATTGAGATGGATCGACTCCATCAAATCCAACATGAATATGTCAGTGAAGGATCTGAAGTATATGGCTGAAGACCGAATCATATGGAGACAGTCCATCCATGCAGTCGCTAGGAGTCGACGCCGACTTGATGGCAGCGGATCATCATCATTGATTGACGAATATCTTAAACTTAAGAACTCATCTACCAATTCGGATATCAACAAACATTTTGTTATCAATGGTAAATAATGTAATCATTTGTTTGTCACGCAAGAGAATCACTCACTCCATTCCAGCCGCTAGCGCATCGCTTTCTGGCTAATGCCAACACATATGGAAACCTTTAGTATCTCAAAAAGAACTCTTCGGGATTTCAAAATAAGCACATCACTGAATTTGTCGCTTGATTCTTACAGTAGTTGTTTTATTGGGTAAAATTAGTATAGTTCCATTTAAAAGACCAAAGTTGCCACCAGTTTCTCGATAACTACGTACATCTTACGGCTTCCAGAAAACAGAATTGTAAGCCAACTGGTGGAGGAAAATGGATCCAAGAAATCCAACAAGATCTCAAAGCAGTTCGACTCAAGATAACAGATGCCGAGGTGAAAATAAAATTAACACCATTCTTAAAACTCACAAATTTTCTGCAGAAATGACACATAGAAAGCCTATTGAGATTTCAGATGAGTTGAGAAAATCCCGATCTGAAAGAATGAAAAAGTACTGGAAAGTGCGCAAGAACCAAGCAGTACTACCTTCAAAGAAGAAGTAATTGTGGAACGACTCAAGTGATCCAATGTGACCAATCAAGATTATTAATAATAATAATCTGCTGGGGGCGAAATGGACCGTGTTGTATGAGATATTTGAGGTGGTCCACTTAGCTGAATAACCCTGCGTGTAAATAGTATATACACTTTTGAACTGACGGTGGTTTTGGGGTCTGGAGGATGTGAAACGCGAAGTTATGTCGGAATTTTCCGTAAGTCGAAACATGGTAGCCATTGCAATAGATAGCTTACTAATGCAATCTATTTAAAATGCAAAAACACAATCTAATTTAGCAGGTATTAGAAGATTACAATAAACCGATCCAGTATAAATCGTGATGCGAAACTTTTCTCCATCACTGTGTCATATGTTGGACACGGTCCATTAGTGTGATCAAAGAAGCTGCTGCGACATTTCCGTGTTCCTCGTCTAGACCTTAGACAGAAAGTCGTTACAGAAACTTTTATTAAAGGGCGATGTGCAAGGAACTCCAGCTGGTCAGATCTTAAGACCACGCAGGTCGTTAAACTCCGCCCCTTAGTGACTTGTCTGAAAATACGTTATAGTGCGTAATAAACACCCCATGGTGTAGGGACTAACGTTCTTGGAGGTCCGGGTTCTATTCGATTCCCGGCTCTGCCAAGAAATGTACTTCTGTTTTGAGGGCTGGAACCAGGGTACACTCGTCCCGTTGAGAAGAGCAGGGTTCGATTCCCACGTCAGCCATCCTGGAAGTGTTTTTACTTCCTTTCCCCAGTTATACTCTAGGCCATGGGTTCTCAAACTTTTCCGTCGCGCCCCCGTTCTGAAACATAAACAATGTAGCACTCCCCCTTATTCATCTTTCCCTTCTTAGCACTTCTCATAGCAGTAGGGGAGCCCAAGAGTCGTGGGGACCCTTTGGATTGTGAAGATTAGATGCTAAAATGAAAATAAGGTCATATGGTGTATGCCCTTTCAGTGGTGGGAGGAGCGTGTATAGATTTTCAAAAATGTAAAAAAAAAATAGTCCCAAAGAAATACTTGTGCGCTTCAGATATTAATAGTGTATGCGCCCCACGTGTTTCTGATAACGGAAGAATATTAATCTGCCGATTTGCATGGTGGGGGTGGCCGTACGAAGGGGTTGAAAATGGGAATAAAAGAAATGTATTCGAGCGCGTCAGATATTCAGAAGGGATGTTAAGTAGGCCGTAAAGGAGCTCCTATTCAAAAGACTGACGATTTGGACGCGACCAAAACTCATGGCCGATTTTTGAAAATGCAAAAAAGTATCGTGATTTTGAAATGCTCGAGCGCGTCAGATTAATATACCGACGGTTCAGCTTTATGTACCTGTCGTGTTGACCCATACTCTGACAATTATGTGTAGGAATGCCCTTAATCTGAAGGTTTGAAAAAAATCGTTTTCAATTTGTTGTTAACTACTGAATGTAATAAATACAATTAACAGAAATTATATATATACAGGGTGCAACAAAAATGTCCGGCACAAAATGCAGGACACATTCCTCACACGTAAACGAAGAAATTATGTTATATGAACATAGGTCCGGAAACGCTTTGTTTCCATGTTATACCTCATTGTCTCCAACTCAATAATCATGTGAAACACACAAGAACAGAACTCACCAGCATACCACATGCGACTCTTTCTCACAGAAGTTCAATATGCCCTCTGTGCACATTGATACATGCATCAACCCACCGTCGTAATCTGGGATGGGTTGATGTATCCCTGGAGTATTGCGTATGGTTTCGCAGCCTACCATACTACGGGCACGGACACTCTGAACATCTTCTACTGGGGTTCGATACACAGGTGCTTTCCAATTCCCCCACAAATTGAAGTCCAGTGGGTTTAGGTCCGGAGAGCGTTGAGGCCAAGTGGTGTATTTCTTGGAATACACGTTTTGTTAGAGTTAGCAGTCGCAGCTCTTTGCTTTTCTCTTTTCATTAGTTCTTTTATTTTCCTTCTCGCAGACTCCAACAGTGACCCTTTATGTATTCCCTTTTCTTTGAATATGTACTTATTTGCATGTAAGTCTGTTTCAGTTGTGTTTCCCTGCTAATTTTAACGGCGCTCCACGCGGCAACCTGTCGAAGTTTTGGATTCAGCAATTTCAAGAATGGTTCCAAACCACTCAAGCAGATGTCGTCGTTGTCGTTATCTGCAATCTCCTAGAAGACTCTATTCTATGAATCAAATTGTATTAAGTAGAGTGTTTTATTTTATCAAGTTACCCATATGGTTTTATTCTCTTTGTTTTCCCTCCCTCCCCGTTTACTCATGCTCTCTGTGTGTTCAAATTTTCTCGCTCACTTCTTGTCTAGTCGGCTACGTGATCAGTCCTCTCCCAGATGCTTGCCTCCTCTCCAAATGAGCTAATTTCAAATCGACGCCATGTTCTAAAGTTGGATCTAACGGCTGCAGAAAACATCATGGAAACCTAAGTACCTATCTTCAAGTGATTTTAACCATGCTTTAAAAGGGATTTAACCTAAACAGAAAAGCTTTAATGGATTGTACAGGCAGTATTTTGTTTTTTGCAATCTTGTGCAATAACTGCAACACGCGGGAATTGTCATTTTTAGCCAACTAGGCTCGCTACTAAAGTCATGAAATCTAGCATTTTTTGTACTTAATAAGATAATACCTTCCCTACAACGTGGCATTCTGCTAAAACTTGTAGCTGTCTAAAACATTACTTTCTTCCTCCGTGGGATTTCTACTGCCCTATTCAACTGCCATTACATCACTGGAAATTTCCATTCGCAATAGACTCTAAACTGTGAAAACTGTACTTAATATCTTCAAATTATTTCTAAACTCCAACTCAAAGTGAACTTATTAACTGCAACATCAAGACTCCATAACGCTAAAAACCCGTCAAAGTGTAACTCAATGAACCTATACATACTGCAATAGTGACAATTTACAATCATTCAACAAGCTTTAGTGCTACAAAACAGTGCCCGGTTACCGATCTTCCGCGCCGCGAATCGATGAGAGAAATAAAATTGGCCAGGACTCTAATCCCACATTCCCTATACTCCCAATTTCCATTACTAACAATTTAGGGTGTATTTAAACTTATTTTTCTTTCTTTAAATGAGGCTTTGTCTAGAACCAGACTCCCTCCCAGTTTTGTAATATCCAATCTCGTAATTACTGTATAAATATCCATGTGGTTATAAATCCACATTGTAATATGCATGTTTTCCTGCTACGTCCAGGAAGTTAGAATTTTCTAATTGTTAAACATTTATCTAATTTGGTTTAATCCGGGCTTCGTTAATGCGACCTGTCCCATTTGAACATAGCATTTCTTAAAGTCTGTTTCAATATCTTAGTGGTTATAAATCCACTTCTTAATCTCTTTTTTCTTCTCCTGCTGTGTCCAGGAAATTACAATTAATTAGTTACAGCCTGTTGCCCACTACAAAGGCATTCTTAAATCATTGGTAATTTGCCTTGCCAATCTAAAACAAAATGTTTATGTATCTCCAAAAGAAGTATTTAAACCATTTGTAAAAATCTTTATTATTATATTATAGGTCTGAGACCTTTAAATTGTCTAAAACCTCCTTTAGCCCAAAATATATCTGAGATCTAAATTATTATTGTTCTTTAAATTCTTCACTTTGTTAAATAAATTCTCTATTATTTGATGTTTCTAGTTTTATTGCTAGAAGAGCTGTTAGGCAGGACCTTTCCTTCCCTAATTTTTCTCCTGAATTGATTCTATATTCAAAGAAATAAACAAAATCACCGAATGATAAGTTTACTATAAACTCAATCACTTGTTGCGTTTAGAGCAGAACTTCTGCTGACATCACTTAAAAATTTATTTTAGCTATCATAGCTAATTCTAGTAAATTATTAAGGCAAGTGTAGCTCGCTCAGACAGCTTCCTACTTGAAGAGATTTTCGCTCTGTCCTGTGATTTACTGTTTAGAATTTTGGTTTTGTTCAAGTTAGGTTTGAGTTTTTCATTATTTCTAAACTTTTAGTCGGCACCCTGCTGGGTAAGAGTTTAGCCTTCTTTAAACGCAATAATTGATTCTCTCCAACGATTTCTACTACTAATAATAAAATTCTCAATAAAAGCCCAGGAGGAGCTTTATCTCTGCCCGCTCTGGGGGTATTTGGTCTTTCTGTTGGGGATCCGACAGTGGCGGGTTATAAAAATATCCCGGCTAATTTGAAATATTTCTAGCATTTCAGAATGCTTTAGAACATCTTACCCTTTTGAAGGGCATACCTTTGCTCGCCAGCGCATCACTCTTCCCCATAGTACTAAAATTCACGCTCGGGAGGGAATGAGCACTTAGCGATAGCTTGCCAGTACCCTCAGCTCTCGCTGCTCTCTCCGTTATTCTCGCTCAAGCTCCCACTTGTTCACCTTACTTCCACAAGCTTGCGCAACATAATTATTTTTTCTCACTACCTTATCACTTATTATTTTGGCTTGGATTCTCTTCCTCTCTGCCTAAGATCGTTTCAACTCCTAATCCTTTTTCCTCTTCTTTTCAAATCATCTTCCCTCAGGTAGTGTGTGAGCTCAGGCTTAACCTACCACCAGGCAATTGGTCCACCTGCACCTATCCATCTGTCACCAAATCTGTTATTTAGATGCCGACGGACATTAACACAAAAAGAGGAGTTGCTCCATCGTGCATGAAGTACATGTTTAGTCATACAGCTAAAGGCACATCTGCTAAGTCGCATGGCAACAGGGCAATATAAAAGAAAACACTGGCGGTCCACCTACGATAATGACAACGTAACCAGACGTAACCAAGAGTGCATGTTCCCCACGATTCTAATGTTCTGTTCTTGTGTGCTTCCCATGATTAATGAGTTGGAGACAATGAGCTGTAACATGGAAACAAAGCGTTTCCGGACCCATGTAACATATAACATAATGTCTTCGTCCACGTGTGAGGAATGTGTCCTGCATTTTGTGCCATACATTTTTGTTACACCCTGTATATATATTTTTAGAAGAAAATGGTGTGAAAGGAAAGAGTGGCAAGGGACGAGAAGCGCGGAGTGGGAAATAAAGGTGCGTTCAAAAAGTAACGAGCCGGAGGCTGGAATGCGGAAACCGGTGACGACATCGGCTAATGGTGGCGTGTGTAACGAGGTGTGGTTCCGACCAGAGCGTGGAAGGTCACAGCCCGTCGCTAGAGGGCACGCGTGCACGTCACGTGACGATACAAAGCGAGAAGCAGCATGCATCAATCGTCCACCCTCCATGCAGTCCAGACCTCTCTCCCTGTGATTACGCCATGTTTGGTCCCCTGAAAAGGGCTCTGCGGGGCCAACGATTCTCCTCGGACGCCGACGTCCAGCTGTACATGCGGAACTGGTTCACATCGCAGCCCAGGGAATTTTATGAGACATCCATTCACCGCCTCGTGTCACAGTGGGACAAGTGCCTCAACAGCCGGGGCCAATACTTCTAACATACAGGTACTGGTTTCTGTAATTATGCCTCCGGCTCGTTACCTTTTGAACGCACCTTATACATAGTTCTCAGCAGCTGCACGCACCACATTTGATTCGTGATTTTAACTATTTCGGCTTGTGGAAATCGGCAGATTATATTATTCCCGTGATCCTTGAATGAGTTCCTTCAAAATAAGAACAAAATTAACCGCGCTCGAGAATGTCCAGTTGACGGCTTTTTTATTTTTCAACTTTGTGACTCTCCTATTTCCTAAGTCACGCACAAATCGTCAGAATATTGAAATGCACACTTTTCTGCATGTAATTAACTCACCTTGTCTTAATCTGACGCGCTCGAGTTTTTCTAACGATCGATTTTGTTTTTACTATTCTGATCGGCTGCCCTAAATGCATAAAGGGTTCATGTATGGTGGGGATACTTAACAGGGTGCAAGGTTTCCCCCCTATGTTATTCTGCCGCGCTTGAGTAAATCCCAAAATCCCCGCTTGAGCTCTCTTACTATAGGTTACTTCGCTCATTTCCTTTCAGTCCTTGATTTTCTTCTGCGGTGTTCAATCCGAAGATTGGTTTGTAGCAGCTTTCCATGAACTCCGGTCTGTGGCTAGTAAGTCCAAGTAATTATCACAACCCTTGTCGTGAATGATTTGTTTTATGTATCCTAGCCGTGGTCTACTTCTACAGTTCTTTCCTTCCACATTGCCCTCCAGTATTGTGTGCAGAAGACTTTCATGCCTCAAGATATGCCCAATCCAATTGTCTCTTCGGTGAATAAGCATATTCCATAAACATGGCTTCTCTCCAATCCTTTTCAGCGTTTCTTCATTACTGATTTTGTCCACCCATGGAATTTTTAGTATTTCCTGCAGCACCATATTTCAAAGGCTACTATTCGTTTCTTATCAGCCAAGCGAAGAGTCCAGGTTTCATTACCATACAACAGTACGTTCCACACATATATCTTCACAAGACGTTTCCTGAGGCTCATACTAATGCTTTTGCATGTAAAGAGCTTTCCTTTCTTGTTGAATGCTATTTTGGCTTGGTTGATGCGGCTGACTATTTCTCTTCTACTTCTTCCATCTGCTGTTATTTTGCTACCAAGGTAAGTGAACTCCTGTGCATTTGTCAACTGTTCTCCATTTGAAGTACAACGAGGAGGTTCATACTGCCGGCTAGAGAGAAGAACTTTGGTTTTTCATTATGTTGATCTTCATGTTATATTTGTTGAATGTGGATTCCATTTCTGTTAATTTATAATTCAGATCATCTTTGTTTTCAGCAAGGACTGCGATATCATCCGGAAAGCGAAGCATGGTAATTCTTTCTCCTTGAATCTTGATACTTCCAATCATCGGCAAATTATCATTTACTTCATCTATTGCTTTTTGGATGTATGCATTAAAAAGAATTGGCGAGAGCGAACAACCTTGCCGAACTCCTTGCTTAATGTTGGCCTCTGTTGTGGAATCTCCACATCGTATAACAGCTATCTCGTCTTCATACAATTTCCAAATTGTCCTCCTGTCCTTGTACTTGACACCCAGTTCTTTCAACACCATGAATAGTTTATTCCACTCAACCTTATCAAATGCCTTCACCAGGTCTACGAAAGCAATGAATGTCCTTGATCATGACGCTTAAAAAATGCTATGAGATTGTGTATCAACAACTGACGACTGATACATTCTCGCAATATACACATTTCTAGTCGTGGCCTCCTGTAAATAGCATTGGAGAACCAAAGAAAATCAACCATATCTTATAAAACCCCAAGCTTCAGGAGACAGGATATACCTAGGAACGACTCCCCTTAAGTCAGTCAATACATTTAAATATCTAGGATTGACATTGCAAACAACAGCAAGAGCCTACAGAGTTCACATAAAGTCTCGAGCAATAGCCGCTACCAAAGCCATATATGACATCAAAACACTCACGAAGCTCTCTCTGGGAACTGCTATGACATTATTCGACGCGAAAATAACGCCCATCGCCACATATGGACTTGAAATCGTATGGGAGAAATTATCCCTGGCAGACTTGAGGACGCTTGAAGCAGTCAAATCGCGCTTCCTGAAGGCTACCCTGGGGATATCGAAGTATAGAAAATCAAGATAAGCATATGAACTCGTCAGGGAGACCTTCTTCATTGAGGACCTTCGGATGAAGAGAGGGCTACCATCCACAGACGCCTGGAAAAAACTAATGCAGGAAAGAATACAGAAAAGGGACGAAATCTGGTTCGAGTTTTACACCACGGAGGCCATGATGACTAGGACATGGATGAACACAAATCAAGACTAGCGACACTTTGTCAATTCGATGGCGGTTCATGGGTATCACCATAAACTTTGTAATACCGAATACTTTCAGGAGCCTGATGAATCCTGCGTATGCGGGGTGCAATATAGTAGATAAATTGTGCAAATCGGGGATCATCCATTGTGAAGTTTTGTGAATGACAGTTTGTTTTCATCAATATTCACAATTTGTGCGATTTATCTTTAATAATAATAAAAACCCAAACTTATAAAAAAAAACGACATTACTTATGAGACATCCTAACATTTCACTTTGAACATGCCTTGAAGGAAAGAACCTCGCGTAGTCGATAATGATTTTTATCGATCAACATCCTCATACACAATGATACTGTACGTCATCAAATCCGCCAATCAGAAGCCTTAAAATAGTGCCCTGGTTGTAGTGCAGAATGTTTAGTAAATACGCGACCGGGCCGCTGCCTCACTGTCAGACAGCTACAAAGTTGTCCTCGGGAGGCTGAGTGCACCCTGTTCTATCCCTCACGTCAGTTTCTGAAATTCCTGGCGGAGCCGGGAATTAAACCTGCGGCCTCCGGGTGAGGGGGCGGCAAATAAATAAAAACAAATGATTGAATAAATAATGATGACCACGATGCCATATTTCAATGGAGCCCTTTATCCTAGTTTATATTTCCATCACAAGCCCGCTGATCTGAGAACCAGATACTCCATATGTCAGTGTCATGGAAGCTGTCTCATATATTCCCAACCCTCGCCTTGGCAGACAGCCTCCAGTATTTCCTTGTATATGGATTCCATCTGCCTTTTGTGATTCCAGCCGCACAATGCAGACTTCACTTTCTTGATCAAAGAGACGTGTCTTTTATAAGCAGGTACAGTGCGAGAAATAACGAAAGAACACTATGGAGTACAAAAACTAAGCAATTCTTCTAGGTTTGTGCCGTGTCTTGTGTGGGGTTTCGCCTAGGACACCAAGCTGGCTCATCGGCGGTATAGAGTGCAACTGCACTACTTTACTGCGAGAACTAAAAGTTCAAGCAGCCTTAATCTCACTATGAAGGCTTCCAAAAAGCCCGCCGATGAGCCTGCTTGGTGTCCTAGGCGAAACCCTTCACAAGACACGGCACAAACCGAGAAGAATTGCTGAGTTTTAATTCACCAGCCGTGAAAGCCAATATAGCACTATGGAGTACCTTTACTTTTAGATTTATACATCAGGCGGCTTCGCTGGCGTAGTCGGTAGCATGCTGAGCCTCTATGCCCGGGTTCAAACCCGGATATTTCTATCGTTGGTTCTCAAGTTTAGGGACTGTGACAACGCGGTCATGTTGCCCCGTGTACTTTGGGTGTGTGTAGAATCTGTCTGATAACCGGTGTTAATTGTGATGACTGTATTAGTGTGTGTTATCTGTTTTAATTCAAGTAAGGACTGCAGACGGTCAAACTTCAAGTAGTTCCTACTTTTGCCGCCAAACGCCACCGTCAACGACTACTAGTTCAGAACTTAGCTACCAGATGTCACCGCAGTCGGTTCTTGGCAACAAACGTAGGAACCTAAGAGCGTTGTTTACATTTTTAACCTATACAATTGAGCTTCACACAGGTGCAATTAGTGGAAGGTTCTTTAACATGCCATAAATCTATGACATGGGACCGCCGGCTTTACTTCCCCTCCGAAGGAAGGCATACTGAGGGATTTTTAACGCCCTTAAAAATCCGACGACTTCGGCCGGGTTTGAACCCGCGATCTTGGGCAGAGAAGCTCAGCATGCTACCGACTACGCCACCGAAGCCGCCGGATTTTTCTCTAACAGTGTTAACAATCCCTCAGTATGCCTTCCTTCGGAGGGGAAGTAAAGCCGGCGGTCCCATGTCATAGATTTATGGCATGAAAAAGAAGCTTCCACTAACTAAGTACTCTTGTGTGAAGCAAAAATGTGTAGGTTAGAGTTGATAACGCTGTATTAGTTCCAACGTTCGCCGCCATGGGCTGGCTGCGATGGCATCTAGTAGCAAGTCAACAAGCTAGGTGTCGTAGACGGTAGCATTTGGTAGCAAAAGTAGGAACTACTTGAAATTATTGTCTGCAGTCCATAGCTGAAGTAAAACAGATACACACACTAATACAGTCATCAAAATTAATACCGGTTATCAGACAGATTCTACACACACCCAAAGTACACGGGGCTACATGACCGCGTTGTCGCAGCCAACCAACAGATTTATAGATCCACTCGTGACAATTCTGACAGCTAGAAAGGGGTCATCCATAAAATACAATAAGTTACGTTCGCTCGAATAGCAGGGGTACCTACATTTGGGGTAGTTGACCTCACTGTTCCGCCCCTAAAACAACAATAACTAGCGGCTAGCATTATTGGATTTCACCCCAGAGGTCCGGATTCGATTCCCGGTTCTATCAAGAAATTTAGTTCTGCCCTGAGGGCTGGAAAGCATCGTGTGGCAAAACTGAGAAAAGGTGGGTTCGATTCCTACCTCACCCACCCTGGGTAGCCTATCACTTCTACTCAGGCAAATGCTGTGATGGTTCCTATCATAAGACCACGGCCGCCTCCATCCCAATCCTCACACTATTACAGACACCACAATAACACAGACCACGATGTCCAAGTTCCTCTAATGAAGCAATAACAACAACCAAAATACTCAGGTCCCCTGTCCCTGAACATACTAAAGGAATTATATTGAAATACGGCATCGTGGTCATCATTATTTATTCAATCATTCAATCATTTATTTTATAAGGTGCGTTCAAAAAGTAAGAGCCGGAAGCTGGAATGCGCAAACCGGTGACGACATCGGCTATTCGTGGCGTGTGTAACGAGGTGTGGTTCCGACCAGAGCGTGGAAGGTCACAGCCCGTCGCTAGAGGACACGCGTGCTCGTCACGTGACGATACAAATCGAGCAGCAGCATGCATCAATCGTCCAACCAAGACCAAGAGAGTAGGCCATTCGACATGCTTCCTGGTGTGGTTGAAGACTGTGGGGCACCCATTGGACACACACTTTCCGCAAGTGCAGTCGTTTCTTCACGATGGTGTGCACACTTCCGACGCTCAGTCCGACCACGGCGGCTATAACATTCACTGTCACTCGGCGGTCCAGGGTAATGAGTGCATCAACCAGCTGGACGTTGTCATCGGTAATGCAGGGGGTTGACCCGTACAGGGCATCATCGGCTAACGACACCCGTCCTTCTCTAAAGCACTTGTGCCACACCTTGACCCTTGCAAGGGACATGCAGTGTTCGCCGTCCACTTGTGACATTCGGTGATGAATGTCCGTTCCCCCTACTCCTTCCGCTGTCAGAAACCGAACAACACCTCTTTGTCCTTCGGTTGACGCCTCCATGTCACTGTTTGCAATGCGACTGGCAGCGTTGGACGATCGATGCATGCTGCTGCTCACTTTGTATCGTCACGTGTCGTGCACGCGTGCCCTCTATCGACGGGCTGTAACCTTCCACGCTCTGGTCAGAACCACACGTCGTTACACACGCCACGATTAGCCGATGTAGTCACCGGTTTGCGCATTACAGCCTCCGGCTCGTTACTTTTTGAACGCACCTTATATTTATTTGCTGCCCCCTCACCCGGAGGACGGAGGTTTAAATCCCGGCTCCGCCAGGTATTTTAGAAACTGACGTGAGGGATAGAACGAGGTGCACTCAGCCTCCCGAGGACAACTGAGTAGCTGTCTGACAGTGAGGCAGCGGCCCGGTCGCGTATTTACTAAACTTTCTGGACTACAACCAGGGCATATGACCTCGTAGTTCCGTCCCTTAAAACAACAATAACTAACCACAACCAGGGCACTATTCTAAGCCTTCTGATTGGCGGATTTGATGACGTACAGTATCTTTGTGTATGAGGATGTTGAACGGTAAAAATTATCATCAACTGCGCGAGGTTCTATTCTACAAAGCATGTTCAAAGTTAATTATTAGGATGTCTCATAAGTAATGTCGCTTTTTAAAGTTTGGTATTTATGTTCGACCATGGCGAAATGTAACAATTAGGCCTATATGTCAGGCTCATTATAACACTGTTTTAGGCTATTTTCAATTTTGGAAAAATAGGCTTATGAGATCACCTTTTGTACGTGTGTGTGTGTGCGTGTGTGTGTGAGAGAGAGAGAGAGGTGTGTGTCCCCCTTAATAACTTCTAAACGGCTGGAACGATTTCAATGAAACTCGGTAAGTTCATAGCACTACTCCGGACGACCCCGACCGTGCCCTTCAAATTTTGTTACGTCTCACCAATCCAACATGGCGGCTGTGCGAAATATTTCACCAGCATTCAATATCTCCGAAACTATTCCCGATATCACCCTGGAATGTTTTACGGTGATAAAGGGAACTATTAGAAGTTAACCTATGTTACTTTTGAAAAACTGGTAACTACAAAACCAACATGGCGGCCACACGAATTTGCGACTTTTAAATAGACGTTTCTCGCGATTTAACCAACCAATCGCAATAAAACTTGGTACAGTATATGTATATACACATTGTAATGCACCGAAATCTAACTTTGATCAATTGTTTACATAATCACAAGATGGCGGATGTGCGAAATATTTCACCGGCATTCTATATCTCTGAAACTATCAGCGGTATCACCCTGAAATTTTGTACGGAAGTTCATCTATAAGACTTTCAAAAACCGGTTAACTACAAAACGAACATGGCGGCCAAGCGAATTTGAAAATTTTAAATAGACCTTTCTCGCGATTTAATGTTCCAAACGAAATGAAATCTGGTACAGGAAATGTTTATACACATTGTAATGCACTGGTATTTAATTTAGTTCAATTGTTTACATAACCTCCAGATGGCGGCTGTGCGAATTTTAAAATTATTTTTTTATTTCTTGTGTCGTAATCATGTCATCGAAGTGAAAGTTTGAATAATGAACCTACGCAATAATTTTCCTTTAATGGTACGTGACTCTATGGCCTATACATTTATCAATCCAACATGGCGACCATCCGAAATATTTAGACGGCTCTGAATATCTACGAATCTTCTTCTTCTTCTTCTTCTTCTGCTTTTACGGCCTCATTGGACCACTTCAGTCAATCATTTCTTGGTCCTCTTCTTCAGTAAGTTTCCTTTCCGAGTCGCCCAGTAGCTCTTCATTCGCTCTGATCTTCTCAGGCGTTCCTCATCTGTAAATACCCTTTTTACTGTATTACGTTTGTCTATTTTAGCCTGAAATCTTATTTTTATATCTCTCAGTTTTTTTAATTTTGTTGTTTTGTTTTGCAAGTCATCCAAGGTTATTTCCAATTCTTTCATATCTTCTCTAATTTCCTTAATTCATCCTACTTGTTGTTTCATATTCCAAAGTTTCACTACAATTTTTCTAGATAACCTGGTTTCTGGTGTCCTCATGATGTGACCAAAGAAAGAAAGCCGTTTCTTCCGAATAGTATCAGTGATGGGCTCCAGTTCTCTGTCTACCACTTCATTTGGTACTATCCGCCACTGTCCATCTTTCTGATATTTTTTATTTATGCATGTTCTAGCTATTCTTCTTTCTACTTTTAAAATTTTGTCGATTCTGTTTTTCTGAGTAACTTTAAAAAGAGTTTTACTTCCATAGGTCACCTCTGGTTGAACCACCGTCTTGTAATGTTTTAATTTTGTTGCGATTGATAGACATTTTCTTTTATATGTAGACCATGTTAATTTTTGGGCTTTTATCATTTTATTAGTTCTTTCTTGCCATGCAGGTTTCTCATCCAAGTTGTAAGTTATAATTTCTCCTAAGTATTTAAATTGCTTCACTATTTTAACTTTCTTGTTATTTACTGTTATGTGATTGATTACAAGTGGATTTGCTACCATTATCTCTGTCTTTTCAAATGATATCTGAAGTCCAATTTTTTGTGCTATATTTTGTAGGCTTATTATTTGATTTCTGGCTTCTTGAATATTATTAGCCAGTAACACTAAATCATCTGCGAATCCCAAGCAATTTAAGTCTATTTGATCTTTCTTGGTTCCAATTCTTATGTTCCTAGGATTTTCCCTGTACCATTCCCTCATTACATATTCCAAAGCACAATTGAAAAGTAGAGGCGATAAACCATCTCCTTGTCTTAATCCTGTTTTAATCGTAAGCGGTTCAGATATTTCTCCTCTGAATTTTACTTTAGATTTGGTGTTTGTTAGAGTTAGTTTTATAATTTTTATTAATTTGGGATGAAGTCCGAAATTCCTTAGTATTTTCAGCAATGAAGATCTATGTATACAATCATAAGCTTTTTTGAAGTCTACGAAGGTTATGACTTGCTGTTTTTGTCTACGTTTGTAGTAGTCCATTACTAATTTTAAGGTGATTATCTGTTCAGGGCAGCTTCGCCATGGCCGAAATCCACCTTGATATTCTCCTATTTCCAGTTCTAATTGATCTTTACAGCGATTATATAGAATTCGTGAATCTACGAATCTATTATAGCAATCAAACTGAATTTTTTAATGTTCATAGGGGCTATGAACTTAAGTTCACGTATAGGACTTTCAATAACCTGGTGATCACAAATCCAACATGGCGGCGATGCGAAGTATAAATATTCACATGGCCGTTTCTAGCAATTTTACTATCCGAGTGCAGTGAAACTTGGTACAGTAAATCCTTATACGAATGTTAATCCACTGGCTTCTAATTTATTTCAATTGTTTCCATAACCACAAGATGGCAGCTGTGCGCAATTTTAAAATCTCCTTCTTACTTCTTGTGTCCTAATCATGCGATTGAAGTTTGAATGCTACACGTACACTTCATGCAACAGTACATAATTCTAGGATCTACATATATAAAATCCAACATGGCGACCATCCGAAATATTTAGTCGGTTCTCAATATCTACGAATCCATTACAGCAATCAGACTGAAATTTTGTATGTTGATAGTGGCAGTTAGCATAAGTAGGATATATGAAAATAGGCTGTCTAGTTCTTCACGGAACTACTTGTTCATCATGAAACAATTTAAGAGCTCTTGTTCTTTCAAGAAATACGAAATTTTTATGAACATATTTTCTTTTCCGGGCACCAGTAACTTCAATTTGTGTACATAGTATTTTCGAAGAAGAAGTTATCGTCAGAAATTTTGATTTTACTGTATGGTATTTTGATTAAACAAATTATCCAAAGAATAAATAATACTTAACAACACTACTGTCAAGCATAATATTTTTGCAACAGCGTCCTTTAAACCACCGCTCTCGATCACCTAAATACAAAATTACCTCGGAAATGAATTCTAGACCTCTAAAACTTGGGAAATGAGTCGTTATAAGCACCCGTTTGCTATCATTGTGTGCACCGCCCCCGTAGTTCCGCCCCGGGGGATTCACTGGCTCCACCCCCATACCTTCTATATCAAAACCAAATCCAGAAATGAATTCTGCGCCCCAAAATACCAAGTTTAACGGTTTTTGACCCCCCCCGCCCCCGTAGTACCGCCCCCAATATTGACAGCCCCCAACCCTACCCCCTAGAACAAAAACTACCCCATAAAAGAATTCTACACCCCCGAAAACCTTAGAAATGAATCGTTATAAGCACCCGTTTCCTATCATTGTGTGCACCGCCCCCGTAGTTCCACCCCACGATTCACTGTCTCCACCCCTTACCCCCTAGAACAAAAACTAACCCATAAATGATTCTACGCCCCTAAATACCTAGAAAATTATATGCATCAACCAAGTTTTACGGCTTTTGACACCTCGCCCCCTGTAGCGCCACCCCTTTGCCCCCCGGAAAGAAAAATAACCCCAAAAATGAATTCCTTGCCCTCAAAAACATCGGGAATGGTACGAATTATATTAATTTTGCCCATAAGAAATTAATTACGAATTTTTAACCCATAACATATGGGTACCCGCCCCATCGCATGTTTGGGGGGCTGTAAAAATTAACCAGGGGGTGTACAGAATGCCTCCGTGGTTGAAAACGTTCCTTATGGACCAGTTAACGTAAATAAAAAATAAAATCTCTTTTACCTCGATTTGCACAATTGGTAGAATAGATGGCGTTAAGCCACCGGACTATAAGAACTGAAGCGTCCTTTTTCTGGTCGTCTTCAAGTTGACGAATTATTTTGAAGGCAGCGCCTATGCCTTCATAGTGTTGGGTTTCTACATCCACTCGATCATCTGTTTGATTGAGCATGCATGTTTCAATTTCTGTTTGAACAGGATCGTTCATAGTCCTTTAAGCGATGTTTTATTATGTCTAAATGAGATCCTGAGAGATCCAAATCTTTGATGTATTTTTTAAATCGGGTGATTTGTCCCTTATAGGACGCTCGTCTGGTGGTGAGCTTATTATACCTTTCTTTGTCTTTGTCTTTGTCTTTGTCCCCGGGTGCCATAATGAAGTGGATAAATTAGAGTACAACTTACGATAATTTGGAGTTGGTGGAAATTCTGTCAGGTTGTCAGCAGCAAACAGGTTGAAAGTGATAAACACTGAAGGAGACAGGAGCAACCTCTTTCCCCTCCACCAGCTTTGCACAGTAGTTATAGCTGAAAAATTCAAAGTAAGTATTAGTGATTTGCAAGATATTGACAACTTGGATTCTCCCGGGTTTCTGGGACCAAATTTTGGTAGGTTAATACTGAGTGTCAACACTACCTGAGGGAAGATGATGAGAAAAAATAAAGTAGGTTTAGGAGAGGGAACAATTTTTGGCAGATAGGAAGAGAATCCTACACAAAACCGAAATAAAATAAAGAGGTTCGGCTGCACAAGGCCTGTGCGGTACCTAAAATGTGCGGGGAGCAGAACAAGTCCAACGGAGAATGCATCGTGAGCTTAGGTCCCCTGCAAGCTATCGCTGAATGCTCTTTCCCTCCCGAGCCTGATTGCGGGTATATTGTAGGGACGTAGTGTGCTGGCAAGGCAATGTATGAAAAATGTCAAGGATTTGAATACTTTCCCTTGAAAAGGGTGAACCTTTAGAGAGCATTCTGAAATGCCGGAAAGAATTAAATTGGCTGGAATAGTTTTATTATCAGGTACTGTCGGATCTCCGACAGAAAGACCGAATGTCCCCAGAGTGGGCAGAGATAAAGCAGCTCTAGCGCTTTTTAGCAATATTTTGATTATTATTATTATTATTATTATTATTTAACTTTTTAAAGAATACCAATTGTTGCACTTAAGGCAGGATAAACTCTTACCCAGCAGGGTGCTGACTAAAAGTTTAGAAAAGAGGAACACCTCGAACCAAACTTGAACAAAACCAAAATTTAGAAAGTAAAACACAAGTCAGAGAGAAAATCTCTAAAAGTAGGAAGCTGGCAAAGCGAGCTATACTTGCCTCGATGATTCATTAGAATTAGCCGTGATAGCCAAGTGATACTTAGTAAATGTTGTTATAAGAAGTTTTGTTTCAAATGCAACAAGTTATAGGATTTTTAATGAACTGATCATTTAGGGCTTTGCCTTTTTGTTTGAACATAGAATAATTTCAGGAGAAAGATTAGGGAATAGAAGGTCCTACCTAACCGTTTTTCTAGCAAGAGAAATAGGAAACCAAACAATCAAGAATTTATTTAACAAATTGAAAAAGTTGGAATAGTAGCATTTGATAATTAGATTTGAAATCTAATTCACGTTAAGAACATTTTTTTTGGTTTAGCAAACTTATGAAGTCTCAGACTTCTAGAAGGGTAAAGTTTACAATTAACAGTTAACAATTTCAAGGTTTGGAACCTGTTACAAACACTAAACCCATACAAGTGTTTGAAATGTAGTTACAATTAGGATGCTTCAAAGTAATTACAAAATTGATTAATATTTCACTAAATTAATTAGGTGGTATATTAATTTCAAAATTAAGGCATCTGGAATACCTTAGTAAAAGCAAAAAGTAGGAATTCCGGAGCTTAGCAGGATAAGGAAAAAGGAGATTAATAAGTGGTTTCTATAACCACTACTATTTATACGGAATTTAAGAGATTTTAATCTCTAATAGGGCAGGTCACCTTTTGTGAAGCCTGGCTTAAAGAAGAAAGTTTAACAAATAGAAAATTATGCTTCCCTGTACGTAGCAGGAGAAAAGAAAGATTAAAATGTGGATTATAACCACATATATTTTCGCAGAGTGAATAAATGGGATATCCAGCAAGATGAGAGGGAGCCCTCTATGGGCTAGGCCTGGTAGAAATAGAACTCAATAGTTAAATTAACCTAGATTTGTTAGTAAAAGGTATTTGGAGGAAAGGAAATAGGGATTTATAGTTCTGGCCAATTTATTGCTCTAACGAACGCGACGCGGTTGAAGTTAGCACACACACATTCGAAGCACTGATAGTTTGTTGATAGATTGTAAATGTTCACTATTGTAATATATTTAAGTTCGTTAAATTGCACTTTGACAAGTTTTAGCATTATGTAGTCTTGAGAATGTAGTTTATGAATTCACTGAGTTTGACTTAAGTAGGTTTATTGCGTTAGAAAATTTTTGGATTGCAGTTAATAGTTCTGTTTCACTTAAAGTTGCGGTAATTTCGATAGTATTTAGAATAGGTTTTGATGGTTTTAAATGAAAATTTCCAGAGCTGTGATGACAGTTGAATAGGGTGTTAGAAATCCCACAGTGGAAAAAGTTAAGTTTATAGACAGCTATGAGTATTAGCAGAAATCCCACGGTGTAGGGAAGGTATCCCCTTTATTTCGTCCAAAAAGTACTAAATTTCATGTTTTAAAGCAAGCTTGGTTAGCTTCAGCATGACAAAGAAAATCCCACGAAGACGGCTATTGCACAATATTGCGTAATTCCCCACACTGTCTATAAATTTCCATTAAAAGCGTTCAGCATAGATTAAAACCATTAAAATGTGTTTAAAATCATTGAAGACTTGTACTTAGCTTTTTCATAGCCGCTGAAGGTTTAGGGCTCCTGGCAGCCATTAGCCTACATCCAATACCACAACATGGCGGCGATTTGAATTTGTACCTCGGTTGAGAGGAGGTAGCCTTTGAAAAAAGGCCGAACTCAAACGTTGACGACTCGATAAGAAGTGAGAAGGCGAAAACGAGCCACGGAGAGCATTAACAAACGGGGGGAGAGGTGGGGGAAAACAAAAGAAGATTGTGCAGGGTGGGGCACATAGGAAAAATGCAAATATTCTACACTTTGACAATGGAATACATCAAATAAATCTTCATGGAGATGATAAGTGACGACGAAGACGACGCCTGGTGGAGCGGTGTGTAAGTCCTCTTGACTCGATGAATGTGAAGAACTTCGGCAGGTTGCCGCGTGGTGAGCCAGTGAAGTTTTCACAGAATAAGCAACTGAAACAAACTCAAAAACACAATAAAATCCTGCTCGAAGAAAAGAAGGAATACAAAGGGATCACTGTTGGTGTCTTCGAGAAGGGAAAGAATGCATTAATGAAAGAAAGAAAGAAAGAAAGAAAGAAAGCAGAGAGCAGCAATTGCTAACTCTAACTGAGCGTGTATTCCAAGGAATACACCACCCCAGGGCTGTAGCCCCATTTGCCCCTCCTCGTCGGACCTGTGTCCGCGTTGTCTTGCTATTTCATAAATTTCGTACGTACAATGTGCGGATTTGTGAAGTAACAATTCCACTCTGGTTTGTGATGGGTTGAAGAGAATATCATATGAAGACAACCAGTCGATAATATAAGCCTGTCTGTTATTCGAGGTCGGAGTTTTGTTAATTGCACTGCGAGAATGCTCGCATTGTTCATAGTAACTGAATGTGGACGGAGGTCTGCCAGTCTGTTCAGTAAACCATTGTAAACGATCGTGTCTTTTCTGAACGGCAATCGTCAGATTTCTCAGAGTTCGATACTAACCCTCCTTTGGTCGCGTAGATTACTATTGTAATCCAGGTTCATTTGTTTTATATCTGCAAACACAATACACTAGATTTTGGTGCATTCTGTTCAGTACCTTTCCAAGAAGTTCTTCCCATTACAATCACCGTGAAATATTAGGGTAAGTGTGGGGCAAACGGACACCCTAAGTGAATTTTCCAAAATAACTGTAAAAATATCCGAATTTCAAAATTTATTGTTACATCACTAATACAATTGTTCCTTATGTAGAAATTATGCATGTTTCATTTTCGCTAAAATTTGACCCTTTGCTCAGGAATAATAAAAAAGATGTGTAATGCACTCATGTCCGTTTGCCCCAACTATTGGGGTAAATGGACACTGCATATGGGGCAAACGGACACACGACTTTTTAATCACTGTCATCATAGGAGCAACCCTGGCAAACAAAGAACGGGTCATTTCCATTTACTACACACACAACATGAAACCAAGAAGAACAATCTAGACACTGCACCCAATTTTCACCACGTTTGTATAGTTTATTACACACACTGCACACATCATTCTTATCGCTGTCAAAGTTTGGTTTTTTCCTGCCTTCTTGTTTGCTGCCTTGGTCTTTTTATCTTTTAGATCACTAATGAATGTAGGATCAGTCAATATCTTCGATGTTCCCATCTTTCGTTTCTTTTTGGTGGACCCTGAAGCCGATGGCACAGGATTGAGATCCTCGAAACTTCTCCTTTTCCCATTGTATTTCGTCACATCAGTCGCAGGCTGGGCCTGCGATTTCTCCAGTTGATTATATTCTGATTCAGTGGGCAATTGTGGATCTGTTGTTTGACCCTCAGGATGTTGAATTGCGGAACTCATGGGGTCTTCATGTACCGTTGCGAAGGCAAACTCATGCTCAGGCAAGCGATTCGGATTAAATGGATGAATCCCATAAGCATTGAAGCCATTTACTGCGTTCCCGACTGTAGCTGCACGGTTCCATGCTTCTGCAAAAATAGCTCCAAATGCCACTTCATTGATTCCTTTTCCTGGATTTCTTCTCACGTACACCCTGCAGCCATCATTGTAAAATCTCCTCAGAGGAGCGAAGAAAGATACATCAAGGGGCTGTAGCCTGTGAGTACTGTGCGGAGGCAAACATAACAAATGCACACTGTTCACCACAGCCTTCTCAAGAGTTGGAGGATCTGAACAATGCGAGCCATGGCCATCCAAAATGAGAATGGCAGGGCCAGCAGGCTTCACATTAATAAAATGATCTAAGAACTGAGAGAATTGTTCCCATTTCATGTAATCACTCTCAGAAATGACTACTTTTGTTCCAGGAGGCATACCTAGTTCATAATTGTCGTTGTATCGTACTCCTTTCATAACAACAAAAGGAGGAACGTACTGACCTGTAGCAGAAACACACGCCATTACACTCACTGTTTCGCCTTTTTCACAATTAGTTTGGCTAACAACGTCTCTCTTGCCTCGCATGGATATCACTTTTTTGGGTTTATAAATCAGCTGTAAACCCGTCTCGTCACAGTTGTAAATATTTGAAGGTTTTCCCCACAAGCTCAGTTCATTCAGCAAAGTTTCAAAATTTTGGTAAAACGCAGCAACCTTTTCCTTAGTCATTCCTTTGGCTCGAGCGTGCGAAAGACCCTCAGAAATTCTTAAACTAAGGTTTTTGTGCCGGCTAAGAAAGCCTCGGATCCAGTCATTACCTGCCATTTGTAGTTCATTGTTAAATTGGTGTTTTAAACCATTTGAAAATGCATAACGGTACGCCAAGCTACGTAGCTCTTTGTACGTTAGCCTGTACCCAATGGAGTCTAGCTTCAAAAGGTGCTCTACCATTTGCAATTCTGCATTGTGATTAAACGTAGTATGCTGTCCAAATTTTGGTATTTGGACATTACTGATCACCCGCCTTCTTAAAGAATTGCGAGGTACCGAAAATGTCGTAGCCGCTGTAGCTAGCGGCATGCCGTTTTCTTTAAAGGCCTTAATGGCTAACTGCATATTCTCTTCCGTCAAAGGGCATCGATCTGTGATCCTTTTTCGATCACGCACCATTCTGTAATGAAATACAGCATTCATCACAATTTTAATAAAATGAATAGCCAATTAAAAGTATTTCAAAGGTCACCACAACAAATATGAATGTGTCCGTTTGCCCCCACGTACAAGTGTCCGTCTGCCCCCTGAAGCATGGTTCGAAGTAGTGTGCCTAAGAATCCAACAGATTGCACTACCGTAGCATTCTTGAATTCCGAGTCATGGGGAGACGCGTAGGCTACTGCCACGCCACGGTAGAACTTCCGTGAATCCATTGAAATACAAATAATCCTTAATTCCTAAGCAAACTTTTGAACAAAAACGATATCTGAACAGTATATATTTCTTACCTGTATCAGTCTAGAACCCAGATAGAGGTTCTGAATAGCCGATTTCAACGGATACTTTTCACAATCACTTGTACACACTACACTCCAGCAATAGGACTCGCATGAAGCAGTATTGCCAACTTCAACGAGATGATACCACACGATTTCTTACGGAGTGTCCGTTTGCCCCACATTTACCCTACATCAATGGCCACTATTTAGCGTGTCAGTTGTGTACCAAATAGTCAACTGTATTCCACGCGACTATTTGCGGAACAAAGCTTGTACCCCTGGGCACCCACGTGGGGGGGGATTTGAAAATATCTCCAGTTATTTAGAAAATCGGCGAACTGGATTAACAGTACCAGTTTATTGAACTGCTTGATTTTCATTTTACTTGTTCTTAAGAAATGAACATTATGACGATGATTCACTAAAGAAAAAAAACTCCTCCCTTTCATGCCCAAAAACACAACGGTTTTAGAGCAGCCAAATAATGAATAACACGAAGCAAGTAAGAAATAAAACGAAATTGCGGGGGGAAGGTACATATCATCAGCTAGCGACAGGTAGATAAAGAAATGAAAAATACAACTCCCCCCCCCCCCCCCCTTTTCCCCGGAAAGAAATCCTGCGGGTGCCCATGCTTGTATAGCATTGTATAGAATTGCGAAACTGAATATATTAAGGAACTCTTAATTGTAGATAAATACTCATCTGTTCGCAAATATGTCATGTTTTTACTCAATACTGGACATTGCCAAATTTCTTTCAAAAGTTAAAATTAGATAAGATTTTCATGTAGTGTCAAAATATTTGGTATTTCATGTAATTGTCATGGAGGAAAGAAAGAGAGGAGTTGCCCAGAGCTCGTGTCAGTGAAGCCAAGCGCTGAGTCCAAAGTGGGCGTAACCTAGTGTTCTGTGACTTGTATGCGGTAGAGCATTGTGCATGGTTATTTCGGAGTTTTTTCCCTAATAATGGCGTGTAGTGCCTATGGTGGTACGAATCGACAAAACAGAACATACCAGAAAGCATAAAAATATAGTAGGCCTATTATTTACCATACTTGAAAGTTACAATATCAATTGAAGCTGAACCGTTGTAAGTTGTATCCATGCAATTCTGTTGCAGGTTGAGTTTATTAATATTGTTACGTGCCACCCCCTAGTGGCACTTTTGTTAACTGGATTACGGTGGAGGTACAAAGCACAACACTAATTACTGCTTAAAGAAATAATTAACTTTATTGTGGCCAGAAAATTACACTAGTCAGCAAATACAAGCAATTAGGAGCCTTATTCCAGTTTCCTCAAGTCTCTTCCTTGAGCGCTCTTGGCCCTTCCACTTGTCAACAGATCACAGAAGTTAATCCGTCCTATTGAGTACGGTGGCCTTGACAGAAACTACCTGTTCCTCTCATTTATGTTCTCGGACCACAATTACTTACGATCACTTGCTGCAGGCTATTTCGCTGTCCACAGGCTTGAGAAACAATGTCACTGGATTTCGTAACTCGCACAGCACTTCGTCACCACACTTCTGTCGCACAAGATAATCGCTCGCACTAGCTCGTAAAACACAACAACAACAACTGCTAGACAGGTCGCACTTATATAGCAGGCCGGTGACTCAATAAATGCTTCTAGATCCATCCAGGGTTCACGGCTTCTCGAGGTTTCCATCGCTGGTCCAGTCACCAATATTCTGGACTATCCCTTTGTCTTAGTAGCCCTGTTGCATAAGGCGCGCGCAATACAGGAGGCAGGACACAGCCCAGCCCTGGGGCAGTTGTGACTCATGCGGCGAGTGATGACACAAACTCACAGCCGTAACAATATTATATTATATCTCAGGACAGGAAAGCATGGAGAGCTGCATCAAACCAGTCGAAAGACTGAAGACTCAAACAACAAAACATTATATTGCACTAGCCATCGCAGCGAAGGCTCCGGTTCTTTCCTCTATGGTATTTGTCTATGATTAGCATACTCATCACACTCCATCCTTCTTGTCTGTCAGGTAGTCAGCCCGAAGGCTGGTTGGATCCTCAAAAAGTACCGCCGTTAGGTTATGTGGGTAGATACCCACAAAACCCCAAAGCAGCGCTATATTGAGGCGTACTATGCAAGATGAGGAGTGAGGTAGTTTGCCATTGCTTTCCTCACCGAGTCAGAACAGCAGTACTAACCCTATGAGTAGAACCTTTCACAACATCCACAGGCACTGATTGTGCCCTGAATGTCATTACTAAGCACCACCCATACCTCAGTCGCTTCCATATAATCACAGCCATGAGTGAGACTGAGACCTCGGTGAAAAGCCACATTTTACTCTAGCCTGTGCCAACAGACAAATGCAAATGTACTGCATTCATCAAGAGATGGCAAACAGGCTCCATCCTTCTTATAAAATCGAAAATCAAAATTTTAAAACATAAAGGAACTAATGAAATACCCATTAAAAATCTGATTTTCATACAGGATCCTTTTTTTTTTTTTTTTTTTTTTTTTGGTCTAGCGACATAGCAGCGCAGCGGCAAAATGCATTGTGTAGCCGGTTGACTCATTGCCGAGAGTTAATAATAATATCGTATGGCCTCGGGTGCCGGATACAAGCTTTGTTATTTGACACCCAAAGGGTAGCTTGCAAGTCGAATTTCGTTGTTCCTTGAAGCACTGTGAAAGTCAAGGAGGTTACATATCTAAGCTCCTTGAACACTATAGCGCTTTCTAGTAGAGAAATGAGGAACTTTGTGTTGGCGGAAACTCCCGAGATTAATTTTGCCATTATGAACACGGCCTACTGAATTCAAATGGGTTCTTTGACATGCCAACATCGTATGACATGGTGTATTTTTGCCCTCTTTCAAAAAATCACTTACCACGGCCAGGAGCGAACCTGCAAGCTTAGGGTTAGTATACCGACACGTTCTCCACTCACCCACCGTGGCAATCTATTGCCGAGATATTTAGTGCTGCTATGTTGCTAGATGGACAGGGCAGATGACCACGCAGTTCCGTCCCTTAAAACAACAACTAACTTGCTAGATGGATAAAAAAGAAGGACCCTGTACTTTTAATTAACAAGTGTATGATTAAAAAAGTTTCACAATAAATTTAACTTAAACTCGTTGAATTAATAACACGGTATACAGAAGATGAACCTATTAACAGTAGGCTACGTTAAAAAAAACGGAAGTAAACACAGTAAAATCCTATTCAACGAAAACAATACACCAGCTGTAAGTCTTGTTCTCAGCGCTCGAAATAACTCTTCAGTCTGCATACCGACTCATTTCGCCTGCACTCTTGCGGCAAAGTAGCGAACTTCTACGGCAGCGGCATTACACCCGAAAGTGTAAGAGCATTAAAAACAGTTCTTTTATACAACAAACACGCTGGAGGAATGCAAGATTCATCACATTGGAAGAATTCGTTAATAAATAATCTTTACAACCATGTAACTTTTCATCACTTTTGACATTTACATTGACTTTTAATTTCTTAAGGAACATCGGTGAAAAATAGGCATTTTCTTATGGAGAAATTGCTTCTCAGTTTCAATGATAAAATATGTAATGTTCAATACAAACTAATTTTGAAAAGTAAATAAGTGCTATTGAAGGTATTTACGTGATTTGAAAGTGACTTTTTTATTTTATTTCAGCCATTGTCATATTTAAAACGTAGATCTCAACTCTCTCTCAATGCTATAAGCAAAGTCTGCCACGAATCTTTATGTCTTGCCATGAATTTCCTAACAATTCCGTGAATTCTCTAGTTTTTCGTCGATTTATGAACTTCACTATATTTCGTCATATGCGTCTATTGTGCCAAGGCAAACACTTACTGTAAGTTATTTTCGTTGCCTGAAGTTTACTCGTAGGTGAGGTGGATCCTCAAGTATTTATTTGAATAGATTTTCTTGTTAGAGGATGTCTTACCCTATATTTTTTTCGTAGAGGCAGCAGGATTAGAGACCCTTAATATGCATTTGTTTACACTATTTGGGGCACGCATTAAATAATAATAATATTTTTTTTTTTTAATTAATATTAATAACTTGACATATTTTTCTTGTTGAGCACTGCATTTCACTGAACCTTGATAATCTGAATATAACTATGTGAAATAATGAATGATCAATGATAAAATGTTATGAATAATTATTTCAGGGTGAGGGATCCGCCGATCCTCAAGCTAAGGTTGGATTTGCTATCAATGAAATGTAATAACTATAAATTTAAGTGGAAAGTGATGGTACAGGGATATGTGTGTGTGATCCCGATTTTGCCTGAGTAGTTGCTCAGATGGTTGAGGGGTTAATCCTCTAGTTAATGGGACATGTGCCCCATAATTGTGTAATGTGCTTCAAATATTTAAAATTGTTAATCCAATAATATGACTTCCTCGTCAAGTAAATGTTATAACGATCATTGAATATATTTGAAAAATGCAATGACGTCATGTCAGAAGAGTACTGCCCATTCATGTTATGACTCATAATGAACATTGTTCCAATATAATTAACCTAATTCATGTGTCAAGCAATCAGGAAAAGTAGAGTCATGTGTCACCAATCACATTTGAATATTATTATTATTATTTATTTATTTAATTAATTAATTTAAGCGAAAATTCCCCTATAGGAGAGCGATTAAACTTGATAGCATGATGTCATTTGGAGGGGTGTCTCCTCCGCTCCTCCCAAAATATCTTCATTCGCGCGGAATGCTCTCTCTTCCTCTCATCCATCCACTTTTTTCCAGGTTGTCGTAATGATCTTGGTTCAAACTTAACATTCGCGATTTTCGTCTGGCACTCAGGACGTGAGTGTAAAATTTGGCTCTTCGTTTTCTAATTTCGTCTGTTATCGTAATGGTGTTTTGATAGATTTCGGTACTAGGTCTCTTCATCCAAATGCCGTTTCTGTTGATTGCTCCGTAGATCTTCCGGAGAATTTTTCGTTCCTGCTTTACCAGTTCCCTAATCTTGGAATGACCATCGATTGGTACTATTGTTTCAGCCGCATATGTTGCTTCTGGAAGAATAACTGTTTTATAATGACGTAATTTGGCGTTCGTCGAAATGCATTTCTTTTTGTAATGGGCCCACGTTAGCCTGTAGGCCTTCTGAAGCTTAGTGATTCGGTCTTCATCGGCGATTCGATTAAGTCCTGAGGGCTGTATAATTTCGCCAAGGTATTTAAAAGTGCAGACTTGTGCGATTTTACCGTATTTGGTGTTTACAGGGGATTTATTTTCTGGCCTTCTCTCATTATATTTGGTCTTGTCGTAAGAGATATGTAATCCGGTCTTTTATGCAATCTCATGGAGCTTTTCCACAGCGTATGTCGCTTCCGATCTGTTGGCTGCGACAATTGCAATATCGTCCGCGAAAGCGAGACATTTGACTGTATTATTATTAATAATAATAATAATAATAATTTACGGATGTCATTTTTTGGGCATTTAAAGAGAATTAATAATGACAGGCTAAGAAAACATTTTTTTTTATAAAATTGTAAAACTTAAAGTTCATCCAGCGTGGTTTACACAGACATTGAAGGATCTTAAGGAAGCCGACATCGACATTACAGATACATATAATAGGAATTTATTTCGGGACAAAATTCAAAAAGTGATCTTCAGGGAGGAACAAGAAGGACAACGAAAGCAGCCACAGAACATTGAACAGCTCCGAAAGCAGAGATCAGAGAGGATGAAGCGAATGTGGGCAGAGAAAAAAAAGACATGTGGCAAGATTTCAAGTATAGATTTTATGTGCTCTGTAATAGTGCTATTCGACTAAATAATAATAATAATATTATTATTAATTTTTCAATTTCGTAGAATATTATTCTGTGCCACGTTATTGGTCGTGTCAAGTGTCCAGTCTATAATTGGAATTTCAATGAGATCTTGATTTATTAAAGTTAATTTTGAATTTGGAATTGGAGACGATTTACTAAACCTTTTGATCGTGTGTGAGATAACTTCAGTATTAGGCTACGTGTGTAAGTAGTAGGTTTAGGAGAGCGACAGGCAGCATTATTTAATTCAGTTTTCATAGTATTCGTTCTATAAATGATAAATGAGTGTGCATTCTCTAATGTATAGATTAAAATATTTAATTGTTAAGCTTCGATTATAGACTTAACCAATGGACTCTTTAAAATAGACTATATTTATTTACTAGTTGAGGTGCACAAATTAGGAACGTGATTGTTGTTGCTGCTGAATATGAACTTTGAGTACAGGGAGTATTTATTAGTCTTGTTGTCGCTTGTTATTGTCGACCAATTCTATTTTGATCATTTTAAATGATCTTGTCGACTTCGTCGTTACGCTGGGGTCTGGCGTTACGTTACGGTGACGGGACGAAATGTACCCAGGTGCACTAAGGTGTGTGACGTCATAGTACTGCTTGGTGCATGTGTTCCCCGACAATCTCTACTCCGTTAGTATGAGACAAAAATCCCCGATTCTTGGATGTCACGGGTAATCTCGAGAACCACTGGATGGATTTTGATGCGGTTTTCACCATTCTGTAAAGGATATCTCGAGGAAAGATTCTGTAGAAAATAATATATGTATGACCAAAGGAAGCCAAGCAGTAACGATTTCAGTGAAAACGTCTAAAACAAACTTGGCGTCCGTGCGCTTTTTAAGCTTACGCTGGGCAAACCGTTAAAAATATCAAAATACTATGAGCGTAAGAATTGGTCAGCATGAAAAGTTCTACAAAAAAAGTCCGCGAGAGCATATCTCTATCTTCAATACATCGTCCACTATAAGTGTTTTTAGAGTGGATGGAAGGGGCAAGTCCCCGCGCGCTCTGGTGAGCGAGACGGCATCCCGCGCGCTTGACCTTGCTTTGCCCTTGGTTTGCACTTGCCGTTCGCGAGTAATTTGAAACAAGATAAGCAAGATAAGTATTATGCAGATAATTTTCTAACATGTCAAGAGTGTTTGGCTTCGAACGAAGCGAGAAGCCTCCAGCCTTTCTAGCATTTTTCAGCATTTGTAGCATTTAAAATGATACAAAGTCTAGTCTTTCAGACTGACTGACACTTTTTTATTAATAAATTCTTGTGAATTAATTTTATTTTAACTATGTGTTTTCACTTCATTGTTCGTGTTGTGTTTGCATATTATTCCCTTACATCCTTTACGGGGAGCGTGGGGGCAGTTGGAGAAATATTCAACTAGCATAACCCAGGACGCCCTGAGACCGAATCTCGTGCTGACACTGTGCCCATGCTGCCTCGCATGTGGTCGCCTGTCCATTCCAAGTGGACAGACGGACACAGTACGAAGTTGTAAGGTATATGGCGATGGAAATCAAGGGATATTTGTTGATATTTTCTAGCTAGCGTGAAGTATACGGCAGTCACAATACTTTTCGTCGCATTCGAAAATCATGTAAACTGCCGTAAAACGTTCAATTTTACAACATAAACTAGAGCAATACACCGATCTAAAATATAGTATAGCACTTGGGAAATGAATGTATTATACCAGTATGCAGTTTTTATAACCTGTAATTATTGTGGGATTACTGGGTGAGTTAGCCGAGGTCGTTACGGCATGACTGTTGGCAGTCGCTCACATCCGGGAGGCGAGGAGGTTCGAATCCACCCGCCGGCAACCTTGAAGATGGTCTTCTGTGGTTTCCCATCTTCCTTACAGGCAAATGCCGGGGTTGGTCCCTAACTATAGGCCACAGCCGCTACCTTCCAACTCCTCGATCTTCCCCTCCAACTTTCCCCCCCAACGGTATTTGTAGCTCACCCATTGGGTGTCCGTCTCGAAGCAGCTACAAAACTGGCGAGCCGAACATGTCCTCGGACACTCCCGGCACTAAAAGCCATACGCTAAAAAAAAAAAATGTGGGATTTCAGGCAATCAGACAACCACCACTATTCTTAACTTATACCAAATAATAAGCAAATAATGACCGAGATACCAGTAGGCCTGCCATTATATTCACGAATGTGTATTAAACTAATTCAATAAATTTAAAATATTAAGGCATGTGAACTAATTGGGTGGTGGCGTTATTGTTTTTTTTCTTCTTCTTCTTCTGCTTTTACGGCCTCATTGGACCACTTCAGTCAATCATTTCTTGGTCCTCTTCTTCAGTAAGTTTCCTTTCCGAGTCGCCCAGTAGTTCTTCATTCGCTCTGATCTTCTCAGGCGTTCCTCATCTGTAAATACCCTTTTTACTGTATTACGTTTGTCTATTTTAGCCTGAAATCTTATTTTTATATCTCTCAGTTTTTTTTAATTTTGTTGTTTTGTTTTGCAAGTCATCCAAGGTTATTTCCAATTCTTTCATATCTTCTCTAATTTCCTTAATCCATCCTACTTGTTGTTTCATATTCCAAAGTTTCACTACAATTTTTCTAGATAACCTGGTTTCTGGTGTCCTCATGATGTGACCAAAGAAAGAAAGCCGTTTCTTCCGAATAGTATCAGTGATGGGCTCCAGTTCTCTGTATACCACTTCATTTGGTATTATCCGCCACTGTCCATCTTTCTGATATTTTTTATTTATGCATGTTCTAGCTATTCTTCTTTCTACTTTTAAAATTTTGTCAATTCTGTTTTTCTGAGTAACTTTAAAAAGAGTTTCACTTCCATATGTCACCTCTGGTTGAACCACCGTCTTGTAATGTTTTAATTTTGTTGCGATTGATAGACATTTTCTTTTTTATGTAGACCATGTTAATTTTTGGGCTTTTATTATTTTATTAGTTCTTTCTTGCCATGCAGGTTTCTCATCCAAGTTGTAAGTTATAATTTCTCCTAAGTATTTAAATTGCTTCACTATTTTAACTTTCTTGTTATTTACTGTTATGTGATTGATTACAAGTGGATTTGCTACCATTATCTCTGTCTTTTCAAATGATATCTGAAGTCCAATTTTTTGTGCTATATTTTGTAGGCTTATTATTTGATTTCTGGCTTCTTGAATATTATTAGCCAGTAACGCTAAGTCATCTGCGAATCCCAAGCAATTTAAGTCTATTTGATCTTTCTTGGTTCCAATTCTTATGTTCCTAGGATTTTCCCTGTACCATTCCCTCATTACATATTCCAAAGCACAATTGAAAAGTAGAGGCGATAAACCATCTCCTTGTCTTAATCCTGTTTTAATCGTAAGCGGTTCAGATATTTCTCCTCTGAATTTTACTTTAGATTTGGTGTTTGTTAGAGTTAGTTTTATAATTTTTATTAATTTGGGATGAAGTCCGAAATTCCTTAGTATTTTCAGCAATGAAGATCTATGTATACAATCATAAGCTTTTTTGAAGTCTACGAAGGTTATGACTTGCTGTTTTTGTCTACGTTTGTAGTAGTCCATTACTAATTTTAAGGTGATTATCTGTTCAGGGCAGCTTCGCCATGGCTGAAATCCACCTTGATATTCTCCTATTTCCAGTTCTAATTGATCTTTACAACGATTATATAGAATTCGTGACATGATCTTATAGGTGATATCCAAAAGGGAAATTCCTCGATAGTTGTCAGGATTTGATTTTTCTACTTTCTTGTGTACTGGATGTATTATAGCAGTAGTCCAATGGTCTGGCAGTTCTTCTTTGATCCAAATGTTCACTATGCATTGGTGTAATGAAATCTTTACTGGTTCTGCTGCATATTTCCACCGTTATTGTTTTTATTACACGATGTTTTAAAAAAAATAGGCCAGTTCAGTTCCGGTAACAAAACAAACAAGATGACTGAGGTTTGGGTTTAACACGATAAAATATGCAAATAATGGCATATTAATCTTCTAACACCCACGACCAATAAATCTAGAGCTCAAGCCACGATAAAAATAGATTACAGTAATACCGTTCATTACAGCCTCCGTGGCTTAGGCGGCAGCACGCCGGTCTCTCACCGCTGGGTCCGTGGTTCAAATCCCGGTCACTCCATGTGAGATCTGTGCTGGACAAAACGGAGGCAGACAGGGTTTTCTCCGGGTACTCCGGTTTTCCCTGTCAAAATTTCATTCCAGCAACACTCTCCACTATCATTTCATTTCATCTGTCATTCATTTCATCATTGCCCCAGAGGAGTGCGTTAGGCCTCGGCAGCCGGCACAGTTCATATCCTCGCCGCTAGATGGGGGCTTCATTCATTCCATTCCTGACCCGGTCAGAGACTGGAAGCAGGCTGTGGATTTTCAATACCGTTCATTGACAAGCAGAAACTATTTCCAATAAGAAACGAAGGAACATATCCGTAATTAATTCCTAGCAATCAAAATACTTACATTGGTGGACACATATGCCACTATTTGAACATTTTAACGAATGATACTAGAACAGTATCGTAAGTTGGCTACTCTAAGGATGAAAACTTAACACACTAAATGGCAAATAAGGTGCATTTACTTGTGAAATGACATTATTTTGGCAGGTGGGAGTGCCCCACGCGTCGACATTTCGATCCACACGTGAAATATCGCCACTTTTTAGAACGTATGTCACACCATCCCATGCTATTCTTATGAGCCTAAGGCCCCTTTCACCCAAGATGCATGTGCCACTTGCACCTTCTTTTAATATCCATTATTTCTGTTGAGTACCGGGTGAGTTAGCCGTGGTGGTTACGGCATGACTGATGGGAGTCGCTCACATCCGGGAGGCGAGGAGGTTCGAATCCCCCCGCCGGCAACCTTGAAGATGGTCTTCTGTGGTTTCCCATCTTCCTTCCAGGCAAATGCCGGGGTTGGTCCCTAACTATAGGCCACAGCCGCTACCTTCCAACTCCTGAGTCCTTACATTCCAACTTCCTTCCTTCCCTCCCCAACGGTACTTGTAGCTCACCCATTGGGTGTCCGTGCCGAAGCAGCTACAAAACTGGCGAGCCGAACTTGTCCTCGGACACTCCCGGCACTTAAAGCCATACGCTAAAAAAAAAAAATGTTGAGTATTGTACGTGAGTTTGAGAAATGAATAATCAATTATCCGACTCTTCAGATGACGAAATTATTATTCTGGCTTGTGCAGTCAGAAGGAGACGAAGACAAAGAAGGAATCGTTTATGGCAGCACCCATACTGGGATAATGCTGGAGAGCATAGCCCTGCTATTGTGCCTCAGCAATTACTGAACCATCCGGTAAAGTTTCAGGTGTATTATAAAATGGAGATTTCGACTTTTTACAAGTTGTTGGATCTCATGGAACCGTCACGGAGTCGTAGGGATACAAATTATCGGTTGTGTGTATCTGCGAAAGACTACTGATATTTCTGAGGTAAGTAAAGGAAAGCCAACTCCATACAGGCCATGCAGGCCGGGAGTGGTGGAAGGTAGAGGCTTCCACTCTTTGTGACATCGGCACTAAATGGGATGGAGTTGTCAGCTCCACGCCCGGCCGTCTTTGCTCCCAGGAATTACCCTGGTATTCATTTCCGGTGTAGGCTGAGTGAACCCCAGGGCTAATTGTTCTTCCGAAAATGGTAGATTTGTTTCTAAAATCCAATACCTGGGTGGGGTAAGTACGGCAACTATATTTTCCCATGAATAGTATAACTCATTTTTGAAACATGTGAATATAGCTCAAAACTGAAAACATTACTTAGGAATATTTCCTACAGGATTGTTTCTTAGTAAAAGTATCACTATATAAAATCGATTGAAAAGATAATTCGTAAGGTATGATGAGCGATGATAATAATCATTATATAAGGGCACTAAATTCTGTAGCTTACTTTTTGTTATTAATAGAAGCCGAGTAGGCTATTTGGTTTTTCTAAAAATTAATACCATTAATTCGTCACGGAAAGATGCCACCTAGCAGTAGGTGTCTAACCACCGATATTGAAACTAGCGTATATATTTTAGCACATAACTCATTGTACTGGTGTTGGTGAAGACATAGCTCTCTTACCTGTTGATTCGAATTTTTGTGCCATGATTTCCCTTGGTCATCCCTATTTGAGTAGCCTACTCCTTATTGTAGTATCGTATATTGCAGGATAGTCTTCGACTGCTTTAACAAAGGTCACGTTGAAGTTCTCCGTGTCGGATAACATGTTGAAGGGTGGATGGAAGTTTTTTACTTGGAACACAACGTCTAATTGAAGTCTGAAATTAATGAAACTCAAAAGAAATGGCGCGAGTCAAGCACACGTGTAACGGTGTGAATCACATACAGTGATGCTGAGAGTCGGGTGAGTCAGATTTCCAAGGCAGGGGCGAGTACGCAAGACTGCACAACAAAGATGCACGCTGAGCCTGATATCTCCAGCCGGCTGGTTCTCAAGATGCAAGTGCGTCTTGCATCTAGGATGCTAGACGCACTTGCATCTTCGATGTGAAACCTCTCGTTCAATTACATAGTCTGGTGTTTAAGATGCATGCATCTTGCATCTTCGGTGTGAAAGGGGCCTAACGCCATGTTTTGGGCACAAGACGAGCACAAGCCTTGTGGCTTCACTTCATGGCCGATAGGGCCTCTCCTTATTACTCCTTGATTATGGCCTACCCCCGCATAACCGTTGTTTGATTTAGTGCTAATGATGCAGTAGTCTCCTGCTGACCGTAAGTCCTGTACTTTCTACCAGCGTACGATAATACAACTCAAGCCTACCCATTTCCCTTTCCTCATTCTCTAACCTACCACTACCATTCAGGCATGTAACATATGACGCTCCGATCTGTAGAATGTTAGATAACTGCTTTGTCTCGTTGGTGATGGCGGAAACCTCCTCTCGAATAGTCCCCACTGGAGATCCTATAACATTAACAGTGCTTCCAACCACGGCGCTCACTGAATTCATTACGAATATCCCGGTAAAATTTCTAGCCATTTAGGAGAGAATTCTCAACACTAACGCAAGCATCTTGTTAAAAACTCTTGGTGTTACACGCCTACAAGATTAAACCCTTTGACACTATTCGTATTACAAACTCCTTGTGTGTCCTATCCAACGAGCTTTAAGATACCGGTATTGTAATGTTTAAGCTCGTTGGTCCTATCCAGTAATGGCGACTTCTCTGCCTTCATGCAAGACCAACTACAGTCCTCTTGGTCTTGCTTCAAGACCTGTGGTATCTAATCATATTCGCTCGACTCTAGAGTCGACCGTGTTTTTACCACATGTTTAAAATAATCCGCGAGATGGTAGTGTAGATAGCAGCACAGCACAGGAGGAGGCTGATGGCATTTTATATTGCATGGTAAGCATGGTACTTACAAATATGTACATAGAGTATAATAAATAGGTTTACTCATGAAACAGGAGTCTAGGCTACTTGTACCTTTGTTGTCATTGTAGCCTATGCAATATGTTTTCCACTAGTTCTTGTTAAATATACATGTTGCCAGATTGCGGTAAGTAATTTCTTCTTCAATTCTTTATCAGATGTACATTTTGGTAGTTTACATGAACAATGTGATACAGCATTTCCAACTATATGAATTTTGAATACAAACTATGACGTAAGTATTGGCCTTATATACTAACTTCGTTACAAATCTTCTTTAGGATTTCGTATTTATTACACAGTAAATATATCAAATTCCCAAGTTTCAAAATACATACCGGTACGTATGAAGGTACGGTTTGGCTACGGCGATGATCGCCGGGCGCACGTCGCTGGCGATCTTCGTTGCGTTATGGAATCATGTAAACAAATGGGACTGGTTTCCATACAGCGATCTGCGTTGGCGTCAATTCATTTCAATTCGGCAGCGATGATCGCTCGCCATTTTGTGAATAAAAGAAACTTCTGTCTCGGGACAGTCGGATGAGGAGCCGCAAAGATGCGCGCGCACCCTGGCAGCGAGGAGCATTTGAATAGCACCGACTTGAAATGCTCTTCGCTGTCTCATTGTGTGATTGTTACCTACAACAACAAATCAACGAGAGTGAAAAAAGTGAACACAAAAAAAACCTCAACAAACTATTTAGCGATAAAAAAAATGATACACACTCGTCGTTATCATTTCCACACCACTTATTGAAGTAGATAACTCGGTTGGGGTCCATGCACGGATGAGCCAGCTTGGTGTTCCTAGGCAAAACCCCACACAAGACACCGCATAAACCTAGAAAAATTGCTGAGTTTTAAGATTCCCATTCCTTGTAATATATCCACATAGCAATATTTCTGCAAAGGACGGGATCAACGGCGAATTCAGCTGAGTGTTAGACGCAGCCTGGAGCAATGAAATTCATGAGAAAACAGTCCAAGGAGATGAAATTGGGTGAAGAAGACGCCATAAGAGAAAAGGAAGGGAAACATATGGTTCTGGGGACTTTTAGACAGTGGGTGAAGAAGAGAAACATTCTAATGTTTTAAAATTGTTTTGGTGCACAATTCATTTTTTTGGACTTTACACCAACTATTCAGTAGAAAATATTAACCAATCTCAATAATATTTTCGTAGCATGTGAAGATATCTATCTCCCATAATTCTGTGCATCCATATAAGTTAAAACAGTTATCGTTTATTTTTAAATAATTTTTAACTTTAATGTTTGGAAATAAAAATTAATTTTGTGAAACAATTTTTTATTTCAGGAACTATTTCATATTTTTCCAAACCCATGCACAGAATTATTAGTCTGTGCAATGAGTACATAGTGTAAAAAGATTGTAAAGTTTCAGTAATTTTTAGTGGTAAATAACTTAGTTGGTATCAATTTTTTTAAGGAAAAGACAATCTTTTAGTAATTTCTGCCCATACTGATCAACTGAAAGGAATAATTTTTAACTTTTTGCGTTATGAAAGATGTTGTTCGTATGGAAAGAAAATTTGGTGCAGTTTGGATCACTGGGAGAAAAAAAAATTGGGGCAGCCCATAGTGTCCCCTTAAAGAACCTTCCACTAATTACACCTGTGTGAAGCTAAATTGTATAGGTTAGGAATGTAAACTACGCTCTTAGGTTTCTACGTTCGTTGCCAAGAGCCGACTGCGGTGGCGTCTAATAGCTAAGTTCTGAACTAGGCCTAGTAGTCGTTGACGGTGGCGTTTGGCGGCAAAAGTAGGAACTATTTGAAAAATTCAAAGTTGCAGTCCTTACTTGAGTAAAAAAAAAAAAAAGATACACACATTAATACAGCCATCACAATTAACACAGACAGATTCTACACACACCCAAAGTACACGGGGCTACATGACCGCGTTGTCACAGCCCCTAAACTGAGGAACCAACCAACCAAATACAGAACGTGTCATAGGCTAATATTATTATTCTGAGATAAATTTTGAACTATTTAAATAGTATCCGTCCATGGTTTTAAACAGTATTTAGGGAAAATAGAATTTTAAATGAGAGAAAACATGTTTACTATCGTCTTCGTAGATCATGTTGACAAAACTAGGTTGTAATATTGTTGTACGACGTGAGGAAGATATAATAAAATAAAAAGAAGTAAAAATTTTCGCCCCTGGATAGCCTTGAACCCGGGATCTTCAAAACAACAAGCAAGCGCGATACCTCTTGCACACTTTTCCAACAAGCTTACTCGCATTTTGTTACACTCCTTAATAGTGCGTATGGTTAAATATTCAATTATTACAGTTAGATCTTAAATATTGATTGGAAAGGATTCATTCTGTACCAGACATATTTTTAAATGTACTTACAGCAAGTTTCACGACCGCTTTGCGTTAATAATGCAAATCGACTGTAAATGTTACCCCGAATCAACAACCGTCCTCCATGTTTTATTTCTTACAACTTGGCGCACGAAAGGCTAGCGTGTGATACACTTCAGTCATAAAAGCTGGTGTTTGACGAGGATGAACAGAATCATACAGGAATGAAAGACAAGTACGCAGGTGGGATAATTCTTGTAGGTAACAATCACACAATGAGACAGCGAGGAGCATTTCAAGTCGGCGCTGTTCAAATGCTCCTCGCTGCCGGGTGCGCGCGCATCCGACTGTCCCGAGACAGAAGTATAAAAGAATAACGATAAAGCTCTCTTCTCTTTGGGAAACAGTATCACAGTATCATGGCTTCCGTACAGCCCGTATTTTGCAATTTCTCATAAGAAACAGATGGTATTTTAATTAATAATGTTGCTCGTCACTGAAATGTGATGAAATGATAAGCAAGAGTAGTAAGTGCGCTTATTTGTTCACCTGGTTTTTAATACATTATATTTAGGGCAGACAGTACACAGGTTATCATGTAACACACGGGCCTGATGATTTCATAGCCCCCCTTATTCGTAGAGACACAAACATATCTTTGCTATCGACTTATTGGCTTACTAAGCTGTCTTGTCATCCCTGCGGTCGTAACAATACATCTCTTCTTCCTCTAAAAGAAGCAATATTGAAGCTTATTTCACTCTGCTTACGGTCATTCTGGCAACGTTAAATTATTTCAGACTATAATCAGCTGATTATTATTCACACCACGAACCTGTAGCCTATAAGCAAAGAGTATGCTACTGCAGGGCTACACTGCTTCTGTTGTAGGAGGCAGTGGACGAAGGACGATGATCGCCGGCTAGGGAAACCGCTTTTCTGACTTTGTGCGCCAGCGATCATCGCTGTAGCCAAACCTTACCTTTACCCTATTTTCGTCCCTGACCTTGCAATGGTATAATCAGCTGCCATCTCATGACGCGTTTATCAATAATGGCAAATGCAATGATGAATAAAAAAAAGTGCGACTGAGTCACTTATTTTGTAAACTGATGTATGAGAGAGGATGGGCAGGGGACTGGAAAATATGCATTGAACATTTGCAGACGCTTTGCTAGGTCCTTACAGTCCCTTGTCTCCTCATCAGAGATGGTAAGTTTTGGTACTACGTAAAACATTGCTGGAAATTATCACAAATGTGTCGATACATTTCTGTAAAGCCTGTATCACACGACACTCGCTAGCATGGAAGCATCCACCAGTACAGGTATACACGCAGGTATACACGCGTCTATTACCGTGTGATTTGTACCTTCCATACTAGGTTCTGCCTTCCATGGTAGCTTCCATACAACTCACGAAATTGCTCAGGTGCTATTTTTCCTGGCAGCTTGCATGGAAGTTTGAGTACAACAACCAATCGGATTGCTTTTCTCGTTCTAGTAGAAATCTTAGCGACAACATTAACAAATACATTTGTTATGTAGGTAGGCCCTCGAATAAATCGTCCTCGTAGATCATGTAGACAAAACTAAGTTGCAATATTGCTGTACGACGTGAGGAGGATATAATTATATAATTAAAAAGAAGTAAAAATTTTCGCCGTTGGATAGACTTGAACCCGGGATCTTCAAAACACCAAGCAAGCGCGATACCACTTGCACACTTTTCCAACAGACGTTACCGCATTTTGTTACGCTTCTTATTAGCGCGTATAGTTATATACCAATTATTACAGTTAGATCTTAAATATTGATTGGAATGCATTCATTCAGTACCAGGCATATTTTCAAATGTACTTAAAGCAAGTTTCCCGACCGCTTTGCGTTAATAATGCGAATCGACTGTAAATTTTACCCCCAAACGACAACCGTCCTCCATGTTTTATTTCTTACAACTTGGCGAACGAAATGCTAGCGTGTTATACACTTCAGCCATAAAAGCAGGTGTACTGGCGAGGATGAACAGAATCATACAGGATTTTATACCAGCGATCACAACAGCTTCCATGCTAGCGAGTGTCGTGTGATACAGGCTTTAGTGTTAATTCTATGAAATAATCGTATCTATGTACGTTCAATCACAAAAATGTAACGTAAGTTACCAAGCAACGCTCTAAGGTTTTTGACAACACATCAGGCAAAGAAATAATGGCAAAACATCGAAATTACTATTTCGAAGTTTTTTTACCTAAATTAGGAGAGCCCTTACTTCCTCGTGCGTTGCATTAAGTGCATGAATTATAATCGAGAAACCCTCGGGCATAAAGAAGACAGCCAAATCATAACTAAGTATGGCGCGTAAATCCCAGGGAATAACGGAAGAAGTAGTGGATGTGGAGAAGTTAGCTCAGGCCGAGCTATCGCGACTGGAGCGACAGTTTCGTATCATACTAAATGACAGAGACGCCATTCCCCGGGACAGCGTGGTCCTGCTAAAAAAAACAGAAGGACATAATCGGCATCCTGGAGGAGAAAGAAGACTTGCTCTTGAACATAACGGATTCTAAATCCGCACGAGCACAGGTATGCCCATCAAGAGAAAGCAATCAGCGAGAAATTGGTTGTTCTGTCCAATACTACGTTGTCTCTCATAAAATTGGAGAAGTTGCAAGCCGAAGAATTGGAGCAACAGATTGGCCAGGTGGAGAAGACAGTAAAGAAGATGAGAATGAAGGACACAACAGACTACCAGAGTAAAATTAAAGCGATACAGAATGAACGAGACATTAACGTCCTGGAGAACAGACTGCATCAGGAGACGGTAAGGTTCAATGAGAGGCTGGCAGTCAACGCAAAGCTGCGAAACCAGATCACTCATTTGCTGAATGAACGAACACAATTCAACATACTGTACCAGAAACTCATCACATGACTCACCTCTCGCAAGAAGGTGATGCTGGACCTCATTGAGCAGGCAACCATTGCCTATGAACAAAGACAAGAGGCCCAGAACAAGCTCCAGGTCCTCAAGGTACGTGGTCGCCAGGACCTACTTGTGCACAGTCAAGAAATGAGAGAGCTGCAGCGCAAGCTGGATCATGATCTCAAATTGCAAGAGTTTCTGGGAGTCAAGGGACAGCGGCGTATTCTCACTGATCTTGAGGCTAGGGAGGCGAGTAAGAAACAGCACCGTCGGGAAGAGTCGGAGAGGCAGATTGAGAAGTATGAAGGCACCCTGCAGCAGATCTGGGAGTGCTGTGGTGAGGATGACATCGATAAGCTGGCTGATCGGTTCGTCAAAGAGGAAGAGGACAACTTCGCCCTTTTTACCTACGTCAACGAGCTACAAAGCCTTCAGGACGAGGTAGAGGACCTACGCACAAAGATCGACGACGAAAGAGTTTTGGAAGAGCATCGCCGTGAGCAACAGGAGCATAAGCTGATGATGTTACAGGAACAGCTGTTCAATCTCCACTACGACATGGACGACGCTGATGAACGTCTGAAGTGGTCCAACCGCATGCTCACTAACTTGCTCAATGGCATCGAGCGCATGTTCTACCTGATCCGCTGTGACAGCAAGCCCCTGCTGGACCTGATGGGTCCTAACTCCCACACTTCGGTGTACAACGTGCTACTCTTTCTTAGAATCATTGAACGCCGCACCAATGACCTGCTCAACTCCGTCTACTTACTGGAGAAGAAGGCCAAAGACGCAGCGGAGGAACGTTATATTGCGGAAGTAATGAAGAACATGGAAACGAAGGCAGAGGGGTTAGAAGAGGGTGAAGAGGAACCCGAGGAGGAAACTCCTTTTGTTCCCACTTTGAAGGATACGGTGCCTACGCCCAGTGGCCATTGAAGTGATGACTCCCACACAGCCATGTATTCTGTGTGTGGAGCAAGAGGAGATTGAGGCTGTGGAGGAGATGGTTGTTCTGGAGGTGTATCCTTTCACGAGAGAAGATGCCAAACAGAAACTGCTGGAGGACATGGACCGTCCAGACTTTGAAGACAGGCTTCACAATGTGTCAGACTGTCGCATGCCCAGAGCTCGCCGTATGACGCAGAATCGCTACGAGTAGATCAGGATCGTGCTGGTGTTTATCAATGTACGGTATTAATAAATTATCAAGTATCGTGATGAAAATGTTCAATAAAGATTGAATCAAGTGTTAAAAAACACCATTAAACTCCTGTGTCTTCAAAACTTGTTAGGAGTGCTTCCTTATTTAATGGATGGTGAAAGGTAATCATCGACTTATTGTGTCTCTACTGAAAAGTAATAAGAATTTCTTTAGTATTTTTATGAATACCGTATATATATATATATTACTTGTTTCTAAAATCTTATGAATCAATGTCAATATTTCGTAGAGGAGTTTAAAAACAAGTAAGTTAGAGTTGTTTTAAGGGGCGGAACAGCGAAGTCGTCTGCCTCTAGTGTGAAAATAGTAATTTTATGTGTGCATTTCCGATTTGATTTTTAGATATCTTCGTCTTTGGTCTTTAATGGCATGATTGATCCTTTCGATGCTATTCTTATTTGGATTACCATTGATCAGCTGCCTATTGTTTTATTGATTTATTGTTGCGACAGAGAGTTATCAATTCATCCTGTCATCATGACAATTGGAGCGTTACCTTACGTTTCTGGATCATTCGAACAATGAGCAACCGAATATTCTGTTTACTATGGAGACAGAGTGTGGATGGCTTGGCTTCCAAGAAATCTGACGGCAGCCTCGGAAACACGATTTATCGTAAACCTATCTATACGAATCGTTATCTTCACGGGTCCTCTCACCACCATATTTGCCAGAAATGTACTAAACACTCATGTTAATATAGCAAGGACGGTGAGTAAAAAGGATAAGTTATTCGGTGAACTGGTGTTCCTGGCCGAGATATTCCTGAAGATTGGATACTCGATAAGGAGGCAGATTAATGAGGTACGGTACCGTAAGCTGAAAGACAGATTATCGCAGAAGCCTTCTCTTTCAAAATTGGCCTATGTTCCATTATGTCTAATCTGTTATGGATAGGATTAGCAATATTCTCAGTAGACACAGTATCATGACTATATTCAAGCCTAATGCCACCATATTTGCGATTGATCAAATATTCAGTTGGTCTCAACTAACCTGTAATTTATAGGATTCCATGTCCCTGGTGTATGTTCACCAGACATACAGAAGATTCACAGTAAAGGTCAATCAAGTCTGCTGTACAGAAAATGAAAATCCACGCCTGCTTCCAGTCTCCGACCGGGTCAGGAATGGAATGAATGAAGCCCCCATCTAGCGGCGAGGATATGAACTGTGCCGGCTGCCAAAGCCTGTCGCACTCCTCTGTGGCAATGATTAAATGAATGACAGATGAAATGATAGTGGAGAGTGTTGCTGGAATGAAATTGTGACAGGGAAAACCGGAGTACCCGGAGAAAAACCTGTCTGCCTCCATTTTGTCCAGCACAGATCTCACCAGGAGTGACCGGGATTTGAACCACGGAACCAGCGGTGAGATGCCGGAGCGCTGCCGCATAAGCCACGGAGGCTTCTCTGCTATACACAATGACCATCAAATTCTTTTTGATGACACATCTGTATGAAGAAACATTTCACACCAAGAATAATTCAAGAGGTGATAGAAAATAACTAAATATCCTAAGAACTTCAACAAAGGTGATGGTTATCATTCGAGCAGATCATGGCTGTCCTCTAGAGTTACCATCTTCTTCTTTGACTCGGGAGGTCATAGAGGAGTGATTTATGTTTCGACATGGCCTCCTATGAGCTAATACAATATACGCAATTGGAGAGTATGAATCAAGTTATTCACTGCACAGTTTCGTTAATGATATTTTTCTCTTTTTACACATATTGGCGTGATATTGAGGACCAATGTCCCTTGCACAGTTCGTATATACAGTCCTCATTTGGGTAATGACATCTTTTGATTATGTTTGTCCCAGTCAGCTGCGACGAATGTGTAAATTGTGACCGAGTTTTCTAAGCTAAAGTAAATTATATCTTCTCTAATTTTACTCCAAGACTATATAAATTAATTCTATAGGTATATCTCCTAATATATGATAAACGATTTTCAGCGTTTAAGCGTTAAACAGCTGCAAAATGAGCTACGGACTAGAGGCACTAAAACCAGCGGGAGGAAGGAAGAATTAATAGCCTACAGCGGTAATAACAAAATTCTAACACGCTTTATTATTCAAATAATGAATATGAGTCAGCATGCTTTCTAATAAAGATTACAATTACTAGAGTATTGTAGGCCTATATTGATAAATATATCTCCAAAAGACTTAAAATCATAAATTGAGATTTAAATATTCACTTGCTCCCCCTGCTTACAGACTTCGATTCATGTATTTTTTTAGGTTGATAGCTTACATGAAACTGCCGTGTTTTAAGGTAAACATAATCAAAGAAAGTTGATACCGGTAATTAAATATGTACCTCAAAAATGCATCGCAACGTTTGGTTCTTATGTAATTTTGACAATTTCGCAATAAGAATCGTTCCCTTACCCCTGGGAAAGGACTTGAGGGTACAATTTTTTTAAAGTTTGAGAATCCCTGCTTTAGGGCCACGAACTGTTTCCATTCATCTGACTATGTCTCAAGAATGTAGAAGTCAGTCGCTACCATATTCTCCGTCAGGCAGATGGAAATTGACGATTAATTCCGATTTCAAGAAACCAACCATAATACGTTTGTGACTGTTAATGTTGCGACATTTATTCTTGAAGTATTTGACGGAGTAGCCTATTGATGTCTTTGAAAATGGGAGTCAGAAATGTTACTTTCATTTCTTCGTGTATATTGACGATTTTTTCCCGTACTTCAGTGGAGATGATTTCTGCAGATTCCGATATTGTAGGCTTATCGTGATAATCCGGCAATTTTTTTGTGTATGACCTCTTCCTAAATAATTATTTTTGTTGTGTTCGTGGTCCACGGAAAAAGCGGTAGAACAGCGCCCGGTTTTTATATTGCTCTCTCACCTTCAAATAGGCCTACAAACGCATAAATTCAGTGGATGTTATCGAAATGTCTAATCAGTTTATAGGTACAAAATAGGAATTATTTTCCATTGTAAGTCACACTTATCCAACACTGTTTTCGTGAAGTCATCGGGTTGTAAATGATGGAAACACACTTTAATATATTCGGTCAGATTTTTCTCGCCGAAATGTTTCCTTCTAAAAGCATGCGACCATTTCTTCCTCATTTCTTTATTTTGTGGAAATTGGTGAAACGAAAACGGGCTTCCCTGATTTTTGCAAAGAGGAACACTGCAATAGCTCGGCATAGTTACGAAAATAACAATTTAAACAACTTAAATTCGTGGATATTAGCGGCATGAGAACATAGGAGACAAATGAAGAGCGCCTTGCGCTTACCCAGTACAACAGCAGTGCGCTCTATCGGTGCTAGTTCTATACATCCCTATTGGTCTGTTTCCAGTCTTGTGTTAATATTGCGTCTGTTGCATTGAACTCATTCCAGATGTCGTTCCTTTTTTTTTTTTTTTTTTTTTTTTTTTCAAACAAAATTTCGAGATTTTCTCATAATTATGCCTTTGTATTCGGTAAGTGCAGCTGTAACTTCATATCTTATATAAGGAAGCTTTCTTTAAAATGTAAGTGGTGACGGTGATGCTAATCCAATTCCCAGCACTCTTTTCATCTGGCCTTAATTTTTTTTTATAGAGTTGGTAGGTCTCCGACAGTAAGAGTATCCCATATAGCCCAGGCATATTAAGTTTTAACCTAAAAATATAATGTAAAGCTGACATTTGGCATAGATGTTCCCTAGTACCCTAGTAACAAATCCTGGAAAGTCCCCATCTCTGCGTTGTCCACGTCATAATTTTGGGGGAGTTCAGAAGGGCTTAAATGGGGCCTAAGTGCCAAAAACAGCATTTTTGCTTCCTGCGTTCAAAATATTGATCCAAAATCAGTTCTAATGAGCTTTGATAGTAATAAGAGAAGGACTGCGTTAAATATAACGCTCTTATTGGTCGTAATTATTGCCATACATTTAAACAGATGAGTAATCAAACATAGCCTATTTAGCTCAACTTTTCTCACGAAAATTTAGCTAATTTGTCATTAGCCAGGACTTATCGTGTAAACAGCTGCTGATAGCGACTAAAGACCAGAAGTAAAAGTTGTAAAGCACACTAACTAACTAACCCCGTGGCACTACAGCCCTGGAAGGGCCTTGGCCTACCAAGCGACCGCTGCCCAGCCAATTGGCCTGCAGATTTTGGGGTGACGAGTGGTCAGCGCGTCGGGTCCCCTCGGCCGTTAATCTTGGTTTTCGTGACCGGGGCACTGTCTCACTGTCAGACAGCTACTCAATTGTCCTCACGAGGCTGAGTGCACCCCGTTCCAACCCTCAAGTCAGTTTTAAAATCCCTGACGGAGCCGGGGATCGAACCCGGGGCCTCCGGGTGAGAGGCAGGCGCGCTACCCCCAGCACCATGGGGCCGGCGTAAAGCACACTTGAGCTTTAAAACGATACATTGCCCATGTTCATCCGACAAACAGCAGCAGAGATACAGTTACAAATATAAAAGTGCAAGTGTGGCAGTCGCTTTCCGAACGAACGCCCATTTACGCTGGTGGGCTCCATCTATTCACCTTTGCTGACACCATTTTGTAGCTTTGATCAAGAGCTTTTAGGATGGTATTCCTTTGAATCCATGTAAACTAGCAGAAACAGTTTGCATAGAACAAAACGAGTTTAATGCAGTTAGCAGTTAAACTTACATTCATAATATGCATAATGCAAATAATAACAAAACAAAGCTTAAAAAGCTTTCTTTAGACAAAAAACACTTGCAAGATAAAGCTTACATCGGGCTCAATCGTCCTCCTCATTGTCTGAGCCATCAAATGTGACGTTGCCACACGCTTTTCCACTGCAGTGTCCACACATTAAGGAGCATTCTAAACCGGAACGTGCACACTCACACCGGCTGCCACAAGAGATCTTGCAGTTGCAGGACACCAAATTGAGGAGATGATCTGGAGCAGCTGGAAGATGAGTTGTCACTGGTACTAAAGATGAGTGTTGTATTTTCCATCCCCATTGGGTCGGGTCCAAAGAAAATCCTAACCATTCCTGAACTTGCAATTATACCCGCAGTGAATGTTGTTTGCATGCCGCCGAAGTCGGCGGAAGTGAAGCCAACCGAAATGATGCTGTGACCGGTTGTTTGGCATTTTTTTTTTTTTTTGGCTGTATTTCACTACCAGAAGTTCGTCGAGGCTTTTGCACTCCGATTTGGCACTATCGTAGAGACAAATGGCGAACTTCTCTCCAGCTGATATTATGGCCTTTTCATCTGGAGCCGTAGAGACGAATACCTTCATTTCCTCGCGTAAAGATGCGGAATCCTTCAATATTTTCCAGGCTTGCTGTTTGATGTACTCTACCCACAGCTTTCCTGTGCGAGATTTCTGGCTCATTGAAGAAAATGTGTCATGAAGCGACTCTTTGAGACGTTGAAGGCAAGGATATGATAGCAAGTCGTTTTTGCCTCTTTGGAATGCGGTAAAAAGCGCCTGTATTTCGTCCTTGTCATCCTTCAACCCGTCGTTCATGTTGAGTAACATTGTCCCGACAGCCTCTTTGTCAGAAAATGCGCCCTGTGGGCCCTAGAACATGCACAGTTTCGCGTTATTGATACATTTGAAATTGAAGGCATAACGTAATCATTAACAGCGAGCTAATTGCAAGCCTACCTAGAATATGCGTGTCCATACATCATGTGAGTCACTGACCAATTAGCGCATATTTCCGCCCAGAGCTCCTCCAAACCGCTTCCATTCATCACGTAGCCGATTGCCCCAAGAAACGACATCAGAAGGTGGAATCCGCCTAGACGAACAACCTCGTTTTTGAGTTCCTCTGAAGTGTCCGATGCGACTATCTCTGCAACTTTCACGTATAGGGGCTGGTCAAAGGTTACGAAACAAGTGCTTTCTTTCAGTTCCGCGCACTCTCTTGCGGCAAACTTCAACGCGGAATATACGGTATAGTTGATGGAGAGCTCGGTTCCAAGTTAATGAACGCCAGGGCATCAACTGACGTTGTCTGGGAAGCTGGTTGAGCATGAGCAGACAGTGACGTCTTCATAAAGCCGTTCCACGAAGCGGGTAAATTAATATCTGACCACCGTCCAGATAACCACAAGGAGTTCATCATCGACGCAATAGCCACAGAGTTTGGAGCTTCCACAGTTAACTCCTTAATCTTGACGTCCTTTGAACCAGGAGAAGAGGGTTCCGATACCACGAAATGTTGAACTTTCCCATCGCCGCAATCACACCAGCATTAGGAACTTCTCGTGTACGTGGGAGTGGAGATATTTCACTGTCAGGCGCTGGACCTGTGCACTTGATGCCTCCCATACAGTGAAATGTGTTTCGCCTGTCCAATGTCCTTATGTTATAGTCAGCGTTGTCAAAGCAAAACTGCGTGAACGCTACAGCATTCGGGATTGGACGTTCTTCACGAAGCGCTGAAACTTCGTACCTGTGGACTTCCACCACATTTACTGAAAATCCAAGACTGTTTAGAAGCTGAATTAATTGTTTCGAGTATTGTTGGCTTGCTCCGACAGGCCGAGCGCTGTCACCTAGAAACGCGATCGGGTGCCTTTTCAACAGCGGTTATGCCTTGGGACCGTAACTCGGTAACCGTTTCTTGCATAGACATGGGTAATATACCAATGTAAAGCTAAACGTATGCTTTATAACTGGGTCTTTAGTCAATATCAGCAGTTGTTTAAACAATAATGACCTACTAATGACAAATTATCCAAATTTTCGTGTAAAAATCGTACTAAAATGTTAAATTAATCGTTTTTTTTCCTTCATCAATAGCAATAATTAGGCCTGTCAAGTCCGTTATCCTACTAATTCATTTTTATTAATTGCTAAAGCTCGCGAGAACTAAATTTGGATCAATATTTTGAACGCAGGAAGCAAAACTGCTGTTTTTGGGCACTTAGGCCTCTTTTAAGCCCTTTTGAACCCTCCAAAAACTATGACGCGGACACCGCAGATATGGGGACTTTTCAGGATTTATTTCTAGGGTACTAGGGAATATCTATGCCAAATTTCAGCTTTACATTTTTTTCTAGGTTGGCCGTGTTTTTTGCATATAATGCCTGGGCTAATATTAAAAGAAAGTTTTACGTGACCGTTAATCATGCGATCATGAGTCACGGGACCTACTTTTTACGTGGAATCCGAACCAACCGACATGGCATTTCACTTCGAAAATCTCACATGCATTAAAGGAAAATTATTGCGTAGGTTCATTATTCAAACTTTCACTTCGATCGCATGATTACGACACAAGAAATAAAAACTTAATTTTAAAATTCGCAAAGCCACCATCTTGAGGTTATGTAAACAATTGAACTAAATTAGATACCAGTGTATTACAATGTGTATAAACATTTCCTGTACCAGATTTAATTGCGGTTGGAACATTAAATCGCGAGAAAGGTCTATTTAAAATTTTCAAATTCGCTTGGCCGCCATGTTCGTTTTGTAGTTAACTGGTTTTTGAAAGTCTTATAGATGAACTTCCAGTAGTGCCTTTTATCGTACAAAATTTCAGGGTGATACCGCTAATAGTTTCAGAGATATAGAATGCCGGTGAAACATTTCGCATATCCGCCATCTTGTGGTTATGTAAACAATTGAACCAAGTTAGATGTCGATGCATTATAAAGTGTATAAACATAAGTAGTGGAGTAATGACAGTTCCAAGCCACTCTAGAACCCTCCTCTTACCACTACTAAGCCTCAGCCATGTTAAATATCTCTCGAACGCGAGGTCCGATTTTGACAAATGAGGTATTGTTGGACTCGGGCTGACGTCCTCTTTGCTATGGACTACTTGTTATATTTTTGATTTTTTTTTTGAAAATTTTTGTTTTCGAAAGTTGGTGATAGTTTGAAAACCAAACAGGATAGAACGTTGTGCCATGGCTCAAACGAACAGTCTTTATGACCTTTATTTTTTGTAATAAAACTTTTTTATTTTTTATATTTTTTTGAAAACACTTGAATTTTGAAAATCCTATATTTTGGAAACTAGGAACTCTACAAAAAAAAATTGTTTGACGTAAATCAATGGTCCCTACCCCCTCTACCCCCAAAATAAATTTCAAGTCTCTAGAGAAAAAAATTGTGTGTAGTAGTGGGATGGTGGGGGAGCTGCTTCCAAAAGCAAGTGGTGAGCCCCTGCGACCTTGGATTGGAAGGAGCCATGCTAGGAGGGCGTGCTTGGATTCGTTTTTTTCGTCTCGTCGTGCTCTTTACGGGAATGTCGGTGTCGAAAATGTGAAAATCTGGAAACACAGTCTTTTTGGGGTAAAAACGTGATTTTAGACTTTTTGCTATATCTCACGAACCAATAACGCTAGAGGCGTGTTCGACAGGTCCAAGGACTCGGGGTAACGTCCTCTCTCCTATGGACCACTCGTTATAATTTTTAATAAAATTGGAAACTCGGTTTTGGGGTAAACACGTGTTTTTTGTGATTTTGCCAATATCTCACGAAGCAATAACGCTAGAGGCATTTACGATGGGTCCAAGGACTCGGAGTGACGTCCTCTTTGCTATGAACTACTCGTTGTAATTTAAAAAAATTTTGGAAACGCGATTTTGGGGTAAACACGTGTTTTTTGTGATTTTTGCCGATATCTCACGAACCAATAACGCTAGAGACGTGTACGAGGTGTCCTAGGACTCGGGCTAACGCCCCCTTTCAAATGTGGTAGATATTTTTTTTCAAAAAAGATAATTCACAAAGGGCCTAACGCCATACATGTTGAAAAAACGTTTTCTTTTTCTTTACCTGTTTATAATGTTTATAAAGCGTGGTGGTTGAGAGAGAGAGACCATACGGCTGGGTGTGTGTGTTTCAACGAACCTGTCGCTAACCACAAGGACCATGCTTAATAGAACAATCGCTATTTCGACGGGTCGGTGTATGACAGAGCGAGCGTGCGTTTTTCTGATATTTTACCTTTAACGTGTAAACGGTAATGAGAGCTAGGTTCTATGTTGGTCGAAGCGAGTAGAGAAAACAAACTTGCCGAGGAGGTGAAGGTCATTTGAGCTTATTGGAAGGCATTGATCTGACTTGACAACAAGTGCAATGGAAAAAATGACCAAGACGCTTGAAGGTGAAATAATCTGACCATCGTGGTGGCAGGGGAGTGCGAAAGGCGTGCACACATGTGTGAAACCACAGGCACGCTAAACCAGTGACATCCTGTCTTGCTTCGTACGTGACAAAATGCAAGTCCATGTGAAATTTGATCTACCGCAGGTGTTCACCTTGGACGTTATCTGTCCACGTGCATGATAACTGTTAACAAGTCACATCCTGTTTTGCTTCGTACGTGACAAAATGCAAGTTCATGTGAAATTTGATCCGGCACAGGTGTTCGCCTGGGACGTTAGCTGCCCACGTGCACGATAAGAGAATGTTCAAAGCGTGGGAAAAAAAAAAGATTATACATGCAATGTGATATATAAAGACACGTCGCTGACATTTCCACTCGCACTTATGTGACTACTTTTGAACACGCTACAGCGTTGTGTGAAACACTTGGCCTTGTTTAACAGTTTTGGTGTTGGTGGAAAATACTTATTCTTGTTGTGAGGTAGGTATATATTTATTCATTTATACATTTATTGATTTATATATAAATACATGCAATTATTTATTGATTAGGTAATTAATGATTTTATTTATTTATTTGTTTGCAGATAACCGGCATACCTTACATGTCAGAGGGAGAAGAAACTATTGCACTTTTGAGCCCACTAGAAGGGAAGAGTAACAAGTCACTGCAAGTAAAGGTGAGATGATTTTTTTTAAACTAACTTGTTTCATTTTTTTGTTTTATGTTTTATTTTATGAAATGTATGTATTAACCTGAATTTAGGTATTTATAGCGGTTTATTTTATTTATTTTTAGAAACTTGGAAAGAATAGCCTTACCGCCGTAGCAGTCGCTGAAAAAAACCAGAAACGCACTAAAGCGAAACCACTGCCAAAGAGTGAACTGTTTAAAACTCAGGTAAGTCCAACTTAAAAATGCTATTCCATTTTACCACTACTGAAAACTCGTAGACAAAAAAAAAATTCATTACCTGTACATGACTGGGACAATGATTGCTTTCTTGATTAATGGCTATGTTGTTGTTGTTGACTGGGAAAAGTACAAGGCCATGTTGGATTTTCTAAAAATAAAATAATAAATTTAATTTATGGGTGGTTCCCTATGGACTCAACGAATATCCACAGGTTTGAACATGATAATGTGAACAAAATGACATGACATTCATTTTTGTTTATATATTGGTTAAAGGGAGGGTGGGGGAATGTAAATGACTGTAGCTTTATAAAAAAAGAAAATAAGTACATGGGTTACTGTTTGTGCCAACATACAGTTTATTTTTAATGGTGTTTTGATATATGAATGCCAATTAACGTTAACGTTTTATTTACAAGTATTGATTGATTGATTGATTGATTGATTGAGTGATGGGTTATTTTGTTTGCTTTTAGGTGTCGTCATGTGCCATTAACGTAATGAACAGACAGTGAACAAGCATGCATTATGCTTTAAAGTACTCTGTGCAATGTTAATAACTTACAATAAGAAAACGTTTTATTATAACACATGGCGTTAGTACCAAATACAACAAGTGAGCAAGTTGGTTTACCACGTGGGTTAAATTTAAAATCAGAACATGATCGATGGTTAACATTTGAATCCTGGCCTGTAGGCTTTTTGTCGACGCATGAACTTGCAAAAGCCGGTTTTTTTTACTTGAACCGAGGAGATGTGGTGCGCTGTGTGTTTTGTCGTATTGAACTTTCACACTGGGAAGAAGGGGATGATCCCTTTAGAGACCATTTGCGATGGTCTCCTCACTGTCCTTACATGCTTGGAAAGCAAGTGGGTAACCTACCCGTGCATTCATTTTACCGAACCACAAGGCCTATGGCCGCTACTTACGTTGCTGAATCACAAATAAATAATAATGATGTATTACCAGCCAACGGTAGTGTCGATATATGTGGTCCATATGCCATAGACAGTGTTGAATTGGCGTGTGCTTTTGAAAAATTGGGAGTTTGCAAGACTAAAGCACTAGCACACCCAGAGTACAGCTCTGTTGAAAAACGTTTCGAATCTTATAAAAATGTTTGGCCATTAATATTAAAACACCTTACCAAACAGCTAAGTGAAGCTGGATTTTTTTATACTGGTGAAGGGGATAAAACAATATGTTTTTATTGTGGATTTGCTTTAAAGGATTGGCAAATGACTGATGACCCTTTTGTGCAACACGCTCGTTGGTTACCAAACTGTAAATACATGGTGTTGCTTAAAGGTCAGGAATTTGTGAACACTATTCGTAAAGAAAAAGTGATTGCAGCACAAGACATAAAAGTGCCTTTAGAGTTAGAGCACGCGGAGCAAATACATAAGGCTGAAAGAAAAGACTTGTCTCACGAACAGATACAAAAGTGTGACCAACAATTATGTAAAATTTGTTATCAAGATGAACTAGGTGTTGTATTTTTACCCTGTGGACACATGATAGCCTGTGTCAAGTGTGCATTAGAACTTAACACTTGTGCTATATGCAGAAAAGTAGTATCTGCAACAGTTAGGGCATTTCTTGCATAACTAGTATAATTTATTCGCCATGGATAGTGCAAAATCCCTAATTGCACAATATTATTAAAGCTGTTTTAGAGTGTAATAGATATGCTTTTGTTTTGTTTATAGACTACTACAATGAATGTTTTGAATGCTGTGGGACAATCATGTGGCTTAGAGACAAAGAAGCTCAGCGAATTGCCAATGCATATTCCATTCCGCATTATCAAGATTCGGAAATTGAAAACAGCATATGGTGATCGTGTACTTTGTGTATGTGAAAACTTTGAGACATTTCTGCCTATACGGTTTAATGATATGTCGGAGAGTGTTTTTGATGAAGTCAATAATGCTGTGCAACCTGTACACTTAATTTATGAAGGTTTTAAAAACAATAGGTGCATGGTTCGTTTTAATTAAATAAATAAATAATGTGAAATAATAATGGAAATTATAAGTAATGACAATATACTGAAAAAGAAAGAAAATATGTGCATAGAATAGTAATGTTTTAGTGTTTAGTGTTGTCTTTAAAAATATTATGATGAAACCAAAAAAAATGTATATAAAGTTTGTAAATAAATGCAAAATGATGTTACAATGCTGTTTTATTTTATACAAAGTTAGTATATTTAACATTGCAGAGTATACATGATTATGACAATAAATGCATACTGAATACAAGCCTTTCTCACATTACAATAGTCTGTTATAGTTTTAAACACAAGGCTTGTTGTAGATCATTTTATAGCAATGTCCCTTTAATGTTGTTTTCGAAAAGTGGGGAAGCCACAATGGTTGTATTGACATAAAAACCTTATGGTTATTACTATTTAGTCACTTTGATCCCCTTGCAGATCAACAGTAGATGACCTAGTTGTTCCACTCTTTAAAACGACAACAACAACACTACCTCTTGCATAGTTTGTGATGTTGATGGCTCTTGCGACGTGGAAGATGGATTAAAAATAACTTTGAGAACAGGGGTTAAACGTTGATCATTAAACAATGCACTATTTTGAGTAGCAATATGGTTTTCTTGATTTTTTGTCGACGGCAACTGTGTTTCATGCGGTACACTACATTGATGATCACTGACACTTAAAACCTCACTATTTTTACTTTTTAGGTCACCACGACAATGTTTGGAACGTTGCTTTGAACAACGCCAAATAACAGTTCCATTTTTATTGGTTCGTTTCACAATATATGAATATCCTTTATAGTATGCGTAAGGCTTACCATACCTAGTCACTGATACTTCCATATCAACTGTCGAGCATAGACTAAGCTCTAGTAAAGTCAACTTGGTAATAAGAATACTAGTTTAATGTGAGAGCAAATATGGATCCAAAGAGTTCAGGTAAAAGTGAAAGCAAATAAGCAAATATTAGAAACAAGAGTTGGGGTGAAAGTGGTCGCAAAGTGGTAGACCCATTACACAATAATTTCAGCACGACGAAGCTCTTGTTCAATTTCTTTGATTTCCCAATCGTGACCAGTATGGCCAGATTGACGTGAGGCATGCAACAACTGTAGCCGCTGGACGAGCTTATTGGGATTGTGCCAGTATACAAATTTAACAAATGAATTTTTAGGTGTAAACAAAGCATTACCATTATCATGATCATTATCATCATCGTCATTATCATCATCATGATCACCATTATCATCATGACCATCATCACTGTTACTATATAGTCCTTTTTGATCCTCTTGCAATACCACTTTATTTATAGTCTGAGTTGATTTTGACAGTGTTGAAGGTTTCTTGGACGTTGACAACTGTCCTAACATGACGTTTTGAGGACATGATAAGTCCTTTTGAACAAACACTGTACTATCTTTAGCCGCAATATCGTTTTCTTGAACTTGCTTTTTAGCATTTTGATAATTGTTTGTAAACAGTAAGCGTGGTTCGTTTCGAGCACTACATTGATGAACACTCACACTTAAAACCTTTCCATTTTTACTTTTCAGATTGCCTCGACATTTTGTTGACCTCTCTTTTGAGCATCGCCAGAATATTATTCCATTCACATTCTGGCGATTATAGTTATAGGAGTAGCCTTGATAGAGTGCACGTAGCCTACCTTTGTTGGTTGTAATAAGTTCCATAGTAGTAACTGACCTGTCAGTACGATGTTCACACTACAAAGGTTACAACTGTTTTGCTGATGGAGTGACCTACTATAAGCTTATATATTGGCTTATGTGTTGGCTTTTTGTGTTGGCTTTTCGTGTTGGCTTTTGTGTTGGCTTATGTGTTGGCTTTTTGTGTTGGCTTTTTGTGTTGGCTTTTCATGTTGGCTTTTCGTGTTGGCTTATGTGTTGGCTTTTTGTGTTGGCTTTTTGTGTTGGCTTTTCGTGTTGGCTTTTGTGTTGGCTTATGTGTTGGCTTTTTGTGTTGGCTTTTCGTGTTGGCTTTTTGTGTTGGCTTTTCGTGTTGGCATTTCGTGTTGGCTTTTGTGTTGGCTTTTCGTGTTGGCTTTTTGTGTTGGCTTTTCGTGTTGGCATTTCGTGTTGGCTTTTCGTGTTGGCTTTTTTGTATTGGCCTTTCGTGTTGGCTTTTTGTATTGGCTTTTCGTGTTGGCTTTTTGTGTTGGCTTTAGTATTGGCTTTTGTATTGGCTTATTTGACAAGTTATTTGTGTCAATGTATTTAGTGGATTTTTTCTTGGTGTTGGAAAGTAGTTGAAAGAGAGGGAATATTTAAAGACTTAACCTCAGCTCACTAACCTAACCTAACCTTTCAACTCTCAGATGTTAATTAAATTCTGTGCATTGTCGAGTTGGAGCCCAAGACCTCAGGGGTTAAAAAAACAATTATTTTTGACGACTTATTTTGGTAACTTATTTTAATGGCTAACCTAACTTTACCTAACCTAACCTAACCTAACCTAACCTCAGCTCACTTTGGATATTACTAGTAAGTGTTCATATCCTCTGCTAGGTAGCATGCTAGTAGTACAGGTAGTGCTCATATTTACCGCTAGATAGCGGAAACATACTTTGCATGTTGCATGTGACACTTGTGAAGTTTAACCACATGCAAGACGTGCTTGTATAAGTTCTCTATTTAAACTCAATATACAATTAACCACTAAATGTTCAGAACTAACATGTATAGCCATGTTTAGGGTATATAGGAGACCCTTAGCAAGAAAGGCTGTCTAACCCACGAGTGTACAGCCTTGTCATACGCAGTAAGCCCCTGTTGGCTTTCTCAAATTGTTGTTGTTGTTGTTTTCTGCCAACAGGGGCTTACTGCGTATGACAAGGCTGTACACTCGTGGGTTAGACAGCCTTTCTTGCTAAGGGTCTCCTATATACCCTAAACATGGCTATACATGTTAGTTCTGAACATTTAGTGGTTAATTGTATATTGAGTTTAAATAGAGAACTTATACAAGCACGTCTTGCATGTGGTTAAACTTCACAAGTGTCACATGCAACATGCAAAGTATGTTTTCGCTATCTAGCGGTAAATATGAGCACTACCTGTACTACTAGCATGCTACCTAGCAGAGGATATGAACACTTACTAGTAATATCCAAAGTGAGCTGAGGTTAGGTTAGGTTAGGTTAGGTTAGGTAAAGTTAGGTTAGCCATTAAAATAAGTTACCAAAATAAGTCGTCAAAAATAATTGTTTTTTTAACCCCTGAGGTCTTGGGCTCCAACTCGACAATGCACAGAATTTAATTAACATCTGAGAGTTGAAAGGTTAGGTTAGGTTAGTGAGCTGAGGTTAAGTCTTTAAATATTCCCTCTCTTTCAACTACTTTCCAACACCAAGAAAAAATCCACTAAATACATTGACACAAATAACTTGTCAAATAAGCCAATACAAAAGCCAATACTAAAGCCAACACAAAAAGCCAACACGAAAAGCCAATACAAAAAGCCAACACGAAAGGCCAATACAAAAAAGCCAACACGAAAAGCCAACACGAAATGCCAACACGAAAAGCCAACACAAAAAGCCAACACGAAAAGCCAACACAAAAGCCAACACGAAATGCCAACACGAAAAGCCAACACAAAAAGCCAACACGAAAAGCCAACACGAAAAGCCAACATGAAAAGCCAACACAAAAAGCCAACACAAAAAGCCAACACATAAGCCAACACAAAAGCCAACACGAAAAGCCAACACAAAAAGCCAACACAAAAAGCCAACACATAAGCCAACACGAAAAGCCAACATGAAAAGCCAACACAAAAAGCCAACACAAAAAGCCAACACATAAGCCAACACAAAAGCCAACACGAAAAGCCAACACAAAAAGCCAACACATAAGCCAATATATAAGCTTATAGTAGGTCACTCCATCAGCAAAACAGTTGTAACCTTTGTAGTGTGAACATCGTACTGACAGGTCAGTTACTACTATGGAACTTATTACAACCAACAAAGGTAGGCTACGTGCACTCTATCAAGGCTACTCCTATAACTATAATCGCCAGAATGTGAATGGAATAATATTCTGGCGATGCTCAAAAGAGAGGTCAACAAAATGTCGAGGCAATCTGAAAAGTAAAAATGGAAAGGTTTTAAGTGTGAGTGTTCATCAATGTAGTGCTCGAAACGAACCACGCTTACTGTTTACAAACAATTATCAAAATGCTAAAAAGCAAGTTCAAGAAAACGATATTGCGGCTAAAGATAGTACAGTGTTTGTTCAAAAGGACTTATCATGTCCTCAAAACGTCATGTTAGGACAGTTGTCAACGTCCAAGAAACCTTCAACACTGTCAAAATCAACTCAGACTATAAATAAAGTGGTATTGCAAGAGGATCAAAAAGGACTATATAGTAACAGTGATGATGGTCATGATGATAATGGTGATCATGATGATGATAATGACGATGATGATAATGATCATGATAATGGTAATGCTTTGTTTACACCTAAAAATTCATTTGTTAAATTTGTATACTGGCACAATCCCAATAAGCTCGTCCAGCGGCTACAGTTGTTGCATGCCTCACGTCAATCTGGCCATACTGGTCACGATTGGGAAATCAAAGAAATTGAACAAGAGCTTCGTCGTGCTGAAATTATTGTGTAATGGGTCTACCACTTTGCGACCACTTTCACCCCAACTCTTGTTTCTAATATTTGCTTATTTGCTTTCACTTTTACCTGAACTCTTTGGATCCATATTTGCTCTCACATTAAACTAGTATTCTTATTACCAAATTGACTTTACTAGAGCTTAGTCTATGCTCGACAGTTGATATGGAAGTATCAGTGACTAGGTATGGTAAGCCTTACGCATACTATAAAGGATATTCATATATTGTGAAACGAACCAATAAAAATGGAACTGTTATTTGGCGTTGTTCAAAGCAACGTTCCAAACATTGTCGTGGTGACCTAAAAAGTAAAAATAGTGAGGTTTTAAGTGTCAGTGATCATCAATGTAGTGTACCGCATGAAACACAGTTGCCGTCGACAAAAAATCAAGAAAACCATATTGCTACTCAAAATAGTGCATTGTTTAATGATCAACGTTTAACCCCTGTTCTCAAAGTTATTTTAATCCATCTTCCACGTCGCAAGAGCCATCAACATCACAAACTATGCAAGAGGTAGTGTTGTTGTTGTCGTTTTAAAGAGTGGAACAACTAGGTCATCTACTGTTGATCTGCAAGGGGATCAAAGTGACTAAATAGTAATAACCATAAGGTTTTTATGTCAATACAACCATTGTGGCTTCCCCACTTTTCGAAAACAACATTAAAGGGACATTGCTATAAAATGATCTACAACAAGCCTTGTGTTTAAAACTATAACAGACTATTGTAATGTGAGAAAGGCTTGTATTCAGTATGCATTTATTGTCATAATCATGTATACTCTGCAATGTTAAATATACTAACTTTGTATAAAATAAAACAGCATTGTAACATCATTTTGCATTTATTTACAAACTTTATATACATTTTTTTTGGTTTCATCATAATATTTTTAAAGACAACACTAAACACTAAAACATTACTATTCTATGCACATATTTTCTTTCTTTTTCAGTATATTGTCATTACTTATAATTTCCATTATTATTTCACATTATTTATTTATTTAATTAAAACGAACCATGCACCTATTGTTTTTAAAACCTTCATAAATTAAGTGTACAGGTTGCACAGCATTATTGACTTCATCAAAAACACTCTCCGACATATCATTAAACCGTATAGGCAGAAATGTCCCAAAGTTTTCACATACACAAAGTACACGATCACCATATGCTGTTTTCAATTTCCGAATCTTGATAATGCGGAATGGAATATGCATTGGCAATTCGCTGAGCTTCTTTGTCTCTAAGCCACATGATTGTCCCACAGCATTCAAAACATTCATTGTAGTAGTCTATAAACAAAACAAAAGCATATCTATTACACTCTAAAACAGCTTTAATAATATTGTGCAATTAGGGATTTTGCACTATCCATGGCGAATAAATTATACTAGTTATGCAAGAAATGCCCTAACTGTTGCAGATACTACTTTTCTGCATATAGCACAAGTGTTAAGTTCTAATGCACACTTGACACAGGCTATCATGTGTCCACAGGGTAAAAATACAACACCTAGTTCATCTTGATAACAAATTTTACATAATTGTTGGTCACACTTTTGTATCTGTTCGTGAGACAAGTCTTTTCTTTCAGCCTTATGTATTTGCTCCGCGTGCTCTAACTCTAAAGGCACTTTTATGTCTTGTGCTGCAATCACTTTTTCTTTACGAATAGTGTTCACAAATTCCTGACCTTTAAGCAACACCATGTATTTACAGTTTGGTAACCAACGAGCGTGTTGCACAAAAGGGTCATCAGTCATTTGCCAATCCTTTAAAGCAAATCCACAATAAAAACATATTGTTTTATCCCCTTCACCAGTATAAAAAAATCCAGCTTCACTTAGCTGTTTGGTAAGGTGTTTTAATATTAATGGCCAAACATTTTTATAAGATTCGAAACGTTTTTCAACAGAGCTGTACTCTGGGTGTGCTAGTGCTTTAGTCTTGCAAACTCCCAATTTTTCAAAAGCACACGCCAATTCAACACTGTCTATGGCATATGGACCACATATATCGACACTACCGTTGGCTGGTAATACATCATTATTATTTATTTGTGATTCAGCAACGTAAGTAGCGGCCATAGGCCTTGTGGTTCGGTAAAATGAATGCACGGGTAGGTTACCCACTTGCTTTCCAAGCATGTAAGGACAGTGAGGAGACCATCGCAAATGGTCTCTAAAGGGATCATCCCCTTCTTCCCAGTGTGAAAGTTCAATACGACAAAACACACAGCGCACCACATCTCCTCGGTTCAAGTAAAAAAAACCGGCTTTTGCAAGTTCATGCGTCGACAAAAAGCCTACAGGCCAGGATTCAAATGTTAACCATCGATCATGTTCTGATTTTAAATTTAACCCACGTGGTAAACCAACTTGCTCACTTGTTGTATTTGGTACTAACGCCATGTGTTATAATAAAACGTTTTCTTATTGTAAGTTATTAACATTGCACAGAGTACTTTAAAGCATAATGCATGCTTGTTCACTGTCTGTTCATTACGTTAATGGCACATGACGACACCTAAAAGCAAACAAAATAACCCATCACTCAATCAATCAATCAATCAATCAATCAATACTTGTAAATAAAACGTTAACGTTAATTGGCATTCATATATCAAAACACCATTAAAAATAAACTGTATGTTGGCACAAACAGTAACCCATGTACTTATTTTCTTTTTTATAAAGCTACAGTCATTTACATTCCCCCACCCTCCCTTTAACCAATATATAAACAAAAATGAATGTCATGTCATTTTGTTCACATTATCATGTTCAAACCTGTGGATATTCGTTGAGTCCATAGGGAACCACCCATAAATTAAATTTATTATTTTATTTTTAGAAAATCCAACATGGCCTTGTACTTTTCCCAGTCAACAACAACAACATAGCCATTAATCAAGAAAGCAATCATTGTCCCAGTCATGTACAGGTAATGAATTTTTTTTTTGTCTACGAGTTTTCAGTAGTGGTAAAATGGAATAGCATTTTTAAGTTGGACTTACCTGAGTTTTAAACAGTTCACTCTTTGGCAGTGGTTTCGCTTTAGTGCGTTTCTGGTTTTTTTCAGCGACTGCTACGGCGGTAAGGCTATTCTTTCCAAGTTTCTAAAAATAAATAAAATAAACCGCTATAAATACCTAAATTCAGGTTAATACATACATTTCATAAAATAAAACATAAAACAAAAAAATGAAACAAGTTAGTTTAAAAAAAATCATCTCACCTTTACTTGCAGTGACTTGTTACTCTTCCCTTCTAGTGGGCTCAAAAGTGCAATAGTTTCTTCTCCCTCTGACATGTAAGGTATGCCGGTTATCTGCAAACAAATAAATAAATAAAATCATTAATTACCTAATCAATAAATAATTGCATGATAGATAGATAGATAGATAGATTTTTATTAATTCCATTTGATCAAATACATGCATTCAATACATTTTTGATATAGGACACGTCAGAATTTACATGCATAAAATAAAAGAACTAACAGGTATATATTACTAAGATTATAACTATTTATAACTTATTATAATAGCAAATCTTAATAGATACAATCTTATTGCACAACTATTTACACCTCACTCTATTATCATAATATGAAAACTTAATTCTATAAATACAACAACATACAGCTAGGTATTAAAATTAAATTAAAAAAGTAAAATATAGTTATAGATTCCATCACTCCTATACGCTAAAATATTCAACTACTGAGTAAAAACAATGGCACTGCAGATAAGCTTTCAACATTCTATCAAAGGTTTTTATTTTTGGGGCCAGTTTTATATACTGGGGTAGTTTATTGTATAATTTAACTCCAGTGTGAAAAGTTCCTTTTTGATATATGCTTGTGTGTGTGTGTGAAATATGAATGTTTTGATTTTGTCTTGTGTTATGCCTATGAACATCATTGTTTGTTTTAAGAAAAACATCTTTATTCATTAAATTCTTTTTAAAAAACATAATACTTTCAAAGATATATATGCAGGGCAGTGGGAGAATGTTTAAATCTTTAAACAGAGGTCTACATGATTCTCTCGAGTTTACATTTGCCATAATTCTAATCGCTCTCTTTTGTATCCTAAACGTGCTTAGTACATCTGGCGACATACCCCAAAATATGATCCCATATCTTAAGTATGAATGGAAATAAGCAAAATAAGTATTTCTTAATGTGTGCATGCTAGTGCAGGTTTTCAAAATACGTAACGCAAAGCACATCGAGTTCAGTTTAGTATTCAGATATTGTATATGTTTATTCCATTTCAAGTCTTGTTGTATCCATAGTCCTAAAAACTTTGTTTCTGATTTATTTTCTATTTGATGACCATTTAATGTTATATTGGGCATCGCAGGATTCCTATTCTGTATAGTGTGGAAATTTAGACATACTGTCTTTTTATAGTTTATTATGAGGCGATTATCTTGTGACCATTTGGTTAACTCTCCTGTAACGGAGTCAGCAGACTGCTGTATGACCTGTTTAGTTTCACCTTTTATTACGAGTGTTGTATCGTCCGCAAACAAAATTTCCTTATGTGAATGAACGTTCTGTGTTATATCATTGATATATAGAAGAAAGAGTAGTGGGCCCAAAACCGATCCCTGGGGTACTCCAAATTCAATAATTCCCTCATTGGACAATGTTTCATTAAGTAATTTGGTTCCCTCATCCTTGTGTCTCAAGCTTACTATTTGTTTACGCCTTGTTAAGTAAGACTCTATCCATTTATTAGCTAGACCTCTAACACCATATTGATTTAGTTTGGTAAGGAGGATTTTATGGTCAACTACATCAAATGCTTTCGATAAATCCAAGAATAGGCCAGTTACATGTTCCTTATTGTCAATTAATTTCAGTATACTATTACTACATTCGTAAATTGCTGTCTGTGTAGATTTTTCCGTTCTAAATCCATGTTGTGAGTTTGATAATATTTTATTTTTTTCTATGAAACTTATCAGTCTCTTATACATAATTTTTTCCACAATTTTTGCAATACCAGTTGGTAAGGTAATAGGACGATAGTTATCTAATTCATCTTTTGAACCGTTTTTGTGCACTGGAATTACTTTTGATAACTTCAAAATATCCGGGTAAGTTCCTGAGAGAATTGAACTGTTTATTAAGTGCGTAAGTGGATTTATTATATTTTCGGCACATTTCTTTAAAATTGCATCAGGGATGCCATCAATGCCAGCACAGAATTTATTTTTTAGCTCTTTTATAACTATTCTTACCTCTTCACTTGTGACATGATTTATAAATAAAGAATCACTGCATATATTTATTTTATTATTAGAATTTAGTGTATTTACCTGTGATTTATTTAATAATTTTTGCGGAATTTCCAGAAAATAGTCATTAAAAGTGTTTGCTATTTCCTCTGGATTATTAATCACTTTATTATTTCTGGTCAGTGTAATGTTCCTTTGTATTTTAGCATATTTTCCAGTTTCTTTCTTTATTACGGACCACATAGCCCTGTTTTTATTAGATGATTGGGAAATAAAATTATCATTATGCATTTTCTTTGCTAGTCTTATTACCTTATTTAATATGCTAGTGTATTTTTTGTAGTATAAATTGAATTCAGGTGTTGTGTGGTATTGTTTATATAATTTGTGTAGAAATTTCTTTCTTTGACATGAATTTATAATCCCTGTTGTTATCCAATTGCTAGTTTTGTTATTTTGAACAGTTCTTCGTTTAAAGGGGAATGCTATTTCAAAATAGTGTTTTAGGGTACTGTTAAATGCATTAAATTTATCATTTACATTTTCTAGTTCATAAATTTCTGACCATGTTTCCTTATTTAATAAGTCATTGAAATATGTAACATTTGATTCAGTGAATGACCTGCACTTTGATTTTACTCCATTATCATTATTATTGATTACTTCGGATACTTCAAAACTCAGTATTTGTCCATGGTGGTCACTAAAACCCGGACAATAGACTTCTATTGAATGGTGATATTTATCTGTATTTATAAAAATTTGATCAGGAGTGGTTTTACTAAATTTTGTTATTCTTGTTGGTGTATTTACTGTAGGTTTCAGTCCATAGGAAATTAGTAACTGGTTTAATAATTCACAATTTCTATCAAGTTTTAAGAAATCCACATTTACATCCCCACAAATTATTATATCGAAATTTACTTTGCTCATGTTATTGAGTAACAATTCTAGTTTATCTATAAATAGAGGAAACTTTCCTGACGGAGAACGGTATACGCATACAATTATTAACTTAAACTGCTGAATTTTTACGGCAGAGAATTCAAAATCCTGTTCCATAATTAGATAATCATAAGCTGTTATCTGTTCATGATCTAAATTATTTCTTAAGAAGATGCAAGTACCACCATGGCTAATATTAGATCTAGAGTATTTACTAGCTTGTATAAACCCTGGGAATTGAATTAATTCAAGTTGTTCCTCTTTCAGCCAATGTTCTGAAATACATAGTGCTGAGATGTCTTTAAGTTCATTTTTAAGCATTAGATTTATGTAATCAATTTTATTATAAAGAGACTGGACATTCTGGTGGTAAATTTTAAATTTGTTACTTTTGCAAGCTTGTGTTGGTGATTTATTTACATTATTATTATCATAATTGTTATTATTATTGTTGCTAGACAAATCCGAAATACCATTGTTGCACTCCGTTAAATTTGACTTCAAAAGATGTGAATGCCAAACCTCACGTTTGGCTTCTTCTACCAGTTTCCCTGCTTCCACTCTAATGATATTACTGTCGAATTATTCTCACCATTTGAATTTACAATTTTGCAGATTTCATCACTAAGATACTCTTTTCCTAATCTATTTAAGTGTAGGCCATGCCGAGTGTGGAACTTCCTGTCTAATTTACTTACATCTACAATTTGGACATTTGGAAAACTCTTACAAATTTTATGAATTTTTCCATTTGTAGCCTCTATTTCTATATTTACACATGACTTGGGAATTAAATCGTGTCTCTGCGGAATGTTTACAATAATGACATTTGTTTTTTGCATGGATGGCAATGTACCCATTAAATCTTTGATTACCTTATATTTATATATAAATCAATAAATGTATAAATGAATAAATATATACCTACCTCACAACAAGAATAAGTATTTTCCACCAACACCAAAACTGTTAAACAAGGCCAAGTGTTTCACACAACGCTGTAGCGTGTTCAAAAGTAGTCACATAAGTGCGAGTGGAAATGTCAGCGACGTGTCTTTATATATCACATTGCATGTATAATCTTTTTTTTTTCCCACGCTTTGAACATTCTCTTATCGTGCACGTGGGCAGCTAACGTCCCAGGCGAACACCTGTGCCGGATCAAATTTCACATGAACTTGCATTTTGTCACGTACGAAGCAAAACAGGATGTGACTTGTTAACAGTTATCATGCACGTGGACAGATAACGTCCAAGGTGAACACCTGCGGTAGATCAAATTTCACATGGACTTGCATTTTGTCACGTACGAAGCAAGACAGGATGTCACTGGTTTAGCGTGCCTGTGGTTTCACACATGTGTGCACGCCTTTCGCACTCCCCTGCCACCACGATGGTCAGATTATTTCACCTTCAAGCGTCTTGGTCATTTTTTCCATTGCACTTGTTGTCAAGTCAGATCAATGCCTTCCAATAAGCTCAAAAGACCTTCACCTCCTCGGCAAGTTTGTTTTCTCTACTCGCTTCGACCAACATAGAACCTAGCTCTCATTACCGTTTACACGTTAAAGGTAAAATATCAGAAAAACGCACGCTCGCTCTGTCATACACCGACCCGTCGAAATAGCGATTGTTCTATTAAGCATGGTCCTTGTGGTTAGCGACAGGTTCGTTGAAACACACACACCCAGCCGTATGGTCTCTCTCTCTCAACCACCACGCTTTATAAACATTATAAACAGGTAAAGAAAAAGAAAACGTTTTTTCAACATGTATGGCGTTAGGCCCTTTGTGAATTATCTTTTTTGAAAAAAATATCTACCACATTTGAAAGGGGGCGTTAGCCCGAGTCCTAGGACACCTCGTACACGTCTCTAGCGTTATTGGTTCGTGAGATATCGGCAAAAATCACAAAAAACACGTGTTTACCCCAAAATCGCGTTTCCAAATTTTTTTTAAATTACAACGAGTAGTTCATAGCAAAGAGGACGTCACTCCGAGTCCTTGGACCCATCGTACATGCCTCTAGCGTTATTGCTTCGTGAGATATTGGCAAAATCACAAAAAACACGTGTTTACCCCAAAACCGAGTTTCCAATTTTATTAAAAATTATAACGAGTGGTCCATAGGAGAGAGGACGTTACCCCGAGTCCTTGGACCTGTCGAACACGCCTCTAGCGTTATTGGTTCGTGAGATATAGCAAAAAGTCTAAAATCACGTTTTTACCCCAAAAAGACTGTGTTTCCAGATTTTCACATTTTCGACACCGACATTCCCGTAAAGAGCACGACGAGACGAAAAAAACGAATCCAAGCACGCCCTCCTAGCATGGCTCCTTCCAATCCAAGGTCGCAGGGGCTCACCACTTGCTTTTGGAAGCAGCTCCCCCACCATCCCACTACTACACACAATTTTTTTCTCTAGAGACTTGAAATTTATTTTGGAGGTAGAGGGGGTAAGGACCATTGATTTACGTCAAACAATTCTTTTTGTAGAGTTCCTAGTTTCCAAAATATAGGATTTTCAAAATTCAAGTGTTTTCAAAAAAATATAAAAAATAAAAAAGTTTTATAACAAAAAATAAAGGTCATAAAGACTGTTCGTTTGAGCCATGGCACAACGTTCTATCCTGTTTGGTTTTCAAACTATCACCAACTTTCGAAAACAAAAATTTTCAAAAAAAAAATCAAAAATATAACAAGTAGTCCATAGCAAAGAGGACGTCAGCCCGAGTCCAACAATACCTCATTTGTCAAAATCGGACCTCGCGTTCGAGAGATATTTAACATGGCTGAGGCTTAGTAGTGGTAAGAGGAGGGTTCTAGAGTGGCTTGGAACTGTCATTACTCCACTACTAACATATACTACACCAAGTTTTACTGCGTTTGGTTAGTTAAATCGCGAGAAACGTCTATTTAAAAGTCACAAATTCGCGTGGCCACCATATTGGTTTTGTAGTTACCAGTTTTTCAAAAGTCACATAGGTGAACTTCTAGTAGTTCCCTTTATCACCGTAAAATATTCCATGGTGATATCGGGAATAGTTTCGGAGATATTGAATGCTGGTGAAATATTTCGCACAGCCGCCATGTTGGATTGGTGAGACGTAACAAAATTTGAAGGGCACGGCCGGGGTCGTCCGGAATAGTGCTATAAACTTACCGAGTTTCATTGAAATCGCTCCAGCTGTCTATAAGTTATTAGGGACACACACACACCTCTCTCTCACACACACACGGACAAAAGGTGATCTCATAAGCCTATTTTTTTTTTTCAAAATTGAAAATAGGCTAAAAATGCTGGCATATTTACGGTGATGAAGAGTTGAACGATTGCACAGACTAAGAATAATAAATCGCGCCCAAAATTGTTCCAAACATCGTATGGTCTCGGCTCTTCCAATACACTGGTCGTGGACGACATGAGGCTGTGATACGCGAGATCTTTTACGGCCACTCAGAGCCGTGGATTGTATCGCCCTTCGAAAATCCGAGCTCTACAACCGGGAAGAGAACCCGTGATCTATGGACGGCCCATTGACGAAGCCATCTTTAATGAACACGCATATGAAAATGGCTTTAAAAATGTCAATCAGCACACTATCCAATTCGAACTTATATAGGCGTACGGAAAATCTGAATCACAAAAGTATATATTTTAATACAGTATCACAAAAAATCTTAAATTTAATTCATAGCAACTATAAACTACTCGAACCAAGTCTTATTTCACTTCGCAAAAACCATCTCTCTACCCTTTGACTCGTGTAAAAAGGGCCTTAAAGGAACAGGTCGGTTTAATTGGCCATTAACGTAATTAACTACTGTATAGGCCTACGTGGAAAAAGGGACTGTAGACAGAGTGAAAGAGATGTATTGTGAAAGTGTGAGTTGTGTGAAAGTTGGAGGGGAAAGAACAGACTGGTTCAGACAAATGAGTGGCCTGAAACAGGGTAGTGCGCTGTCACCCCTTCTCTTTATTGTGGTTATGGACGAGGTAATGACACGGGTAGCAGGAAAGATAGGAGAAGATAAGATGAAAGCAATGGTGTTTGCAAATGATCTCATGGTCTGGGGAAACAAGGAGGAAAAAATTCAGGAGCAACTGAAGGCTTGGGATGAAACAGTGGGAGAGTACGGATGAAAGTTCAATATCAGTAAATGTGAGATCCTGTTAACGACCAGGAATGAGTGGGATAACACATGGAGGTGGACAGCTGAAGAAGGTGGAAAATCTCAAGTACTTGTGAAGTATAGTGGAGGAAAATGGGAGAAATGACAAAGAGATTACGGAACGTGGCAGACAGGCAGAAGCATTTCTGAGAAGCATTAGGAGCTTAGTGTGGGATAAATATGTCCCACAAAAAAAGCAAGGAAGTGTATACAGAAGCTACTGTATCCCGATACTGACCTATGCTTCAGAAACGTGTATAATGAAGAAAAGAGACATAAGCAGAATACAGGCAAGTGAAATGAAGTTCCTGCCAAGTAGGATCAGAGTAACAAGAAGAGACAGGGTGAGGAATGAAAAGGTCAGGGAAATAGTGAAAGACGAGCCTTTGCAGGGTAGGATTGAGACATCAAGACTGAGGTGGTATGGACACTTAAAGAGAATGGAAGAGAAGAAGATTCCCAGGAGGATAGATGAGATGCAGGTGCAGAAGAAACGACCAAGGGGAAGACCAATAGATAGATGGCTGAAAGGAGTGGAGGAATGTGTCGAGAAGAGAGGCGAGGACTGGACCAGAGTGATAGCGGAGAGGTGGTGGGAAGAAAGGACTAAGTGGCGAGGCTTATGTTCTAAACAGACCCAGCCTGGGGCTGGAAACTGTACAAGATGATGATGATGATGATAGGCCTACGTAAGATCAAGCATTAAACTGATTACCGAATCCATAAAATAGTCCGAAAACATGAAACAATTTGCTTAAAATATAAAATAGGCTAGCCCAACACACTACCTTCCGGGCGGTGCGCCATTGAAAGATTGCAAGTTTGAATACGCTGTTTCTTGAAAAGAGCTCGCCTGATTTTCGGAATAGCTACTCAGTCGAATTTTTCTCCATAAGAACTGCTTTACTAGCGTCAAAATACGAACGAACACTTTTCAAAAACTTAGTTGATAACAGTGTCGAGTTGCATGTTTTATTAAATCCCTGCCCCCTGACGGTATAGTAAAAGGTTCAGAGGTGGACAACTTAGCTGATAAAGCATATGTACAGATGTACAAGGGAAGCGTGAGCTGTGTGAAAGTGGGAGGAGAGAGATCGGACTGGTTGGAACAAAGAAACGGCTTGAAACAAGGAAGTGCACTGTTACCGTTACTTTTCTTTGTGGTGATGGATGACATAATGACCCGAGTGGCACAAGTAATTGGGGAGGGAAAGATGAAAGCAATGGTGTTTGCAGATGATTGATGATTTGGGGAAACAAGCAGGAGGAGGTACAGGAAAAATTGGGCGTGTGGGAAGGAATAATACAAGGATATGGGATGAAATTTAGCATAAATAAGAGTGAGATGGTGATCAACAACAAGGAAGAAGGAAAGATCCACAACGGGAATAGCAATTGGTGGGGAACAGCTGAAGAAAGTGGAGAGTTTCAAGTATCTGGGAAGCCTGATACAAGATAATGGAAGAAACGATAGAGAAATAAATGAGCGGGGAAGGCAGGCAGAAGCATTTCGGAGGAGTGTGAGAAGCATGTTATGGAGCAAGGATGTCCCTCAGAACAGCAAAAAGATCATATATCGGACGTACTATGTCCCTATCCTGACGTATGCCTCGGAGACCTGGGTTATGAAAGGAAGGGAGGAGAGCAAAATACAGGCCAGTGAGATGAGGTTCTTGAGAAGCAGTATTGGAGCTACAAAGATGGACAGAATAAGAAATGAGAGGACCAGAGAATTAATGAAGGAGGAAGCTTTACAGGATGGTATAGAGAAATCTAGACTTAGATGGTATGGACATGTAAAACGAATGGAGGAGAAGAGGATACCCAGGATACACGAGACGAAGTGGGAAGGAAAGAGACAGGTGGCTGAAGGGGGTGGAAGAAAGCGTGAAGAAGAGAGGAGAAGACTGGACAAGGGTGGAGGCTGAGAGATGGTGGGAAGACGTTGGAGAGGCTTGTGTTCCAAACAAACCCGGCCAGTGTCTGGAAACTGTGCAAGATGATGACGATGATGATGATGTTCGGACGACGCTAACTATATAGATACGGTACGTCCAGTCGTGCGGCCGACGGTTCTTGTGGGATTGTTGACATATTAATAGGGCTGTTTTGCCATAACAAATATACCGCATATACAAATTGGCTCACAGGATTGAGACGCCTCGTATATCGGTTATTATTTCCCGACGTTAATTTGAAATCGATGCTTTAGGAGAGAAGTTAAATTTTTCAGTGGAGTCTCCCCTTAATAACTACATGCCTCTCTTGGCACTAACTATTTCTCCTACTTCTTTTCCTTTTCTACAATTGCGCCCTTTTGGCTCCTTCTGATTCCTTTCTGCAATGTCAGCCGAAACGTCGGGAAATAATAATCAATATACGACGCGGCTCAATCCTGTAAGCCAAGATAATAAACTAGATACCGGCCGCGAAAATCTACGATCTAAACAAATTGAATGGTACTCCGATGTATGGAATGTGCAGGAAACGAACAAAAGCGTTAAGTAAAGAACATTGTAATTTATTCCAAACTGAAATGTGAACATTTTAGAGAGGAAAATTAAACAACAAATTGTGTTCTCTTTAACACATTATTTCTCTGTTGCACACTGTAACCCTATGTGGTTACATAGTTTTAGGTTAGGATGATGGCTACTCTTTGCTGGTAACTATTGTAAGGCCTTAGCGCTGAGCTTAGAGATTCCTTGCAACAGTTCACTAGTAAAGGAGTAGGAGGCCATGCAAAATTTGAGTTCCTTATCTGAAAAGATATTTCCTTTTTCAATTGTCTATTGTTTTTTGGGAGAATAGTATGAGAATTTCTTTGAGACAGATGAAGTCTGATTATCTGTTTAGATCATCTATGGGGATTGTAGAAAAGGTATGAGGGTAGAAGTGATATGACTTGGTTTTGTGTGGAAGGATTGTAAGTGATTCTTGGCAAAGATATTGTTTTGTGCTATGAAAAGTTATGAGGAAAGAGAAGTAAAAGAATATTTTTAAAAAAGTATCCCTCATGGTAAATCAATTACCACCACCCCCAAAGAATAGAAGACGTACGGTTACAATTATGACGCCACAACGTGAGGATCGAAAGAGGGATATGAGCAAGATGAGGAACCAGGAAAGTTGAAGAAAAGTAAACTTTAATAAAGTGAGTACAGTGCAAGTAGAAAAATTACAAGATGACACACCAACGAGGGGAACGAACAATAGTTTGATACAAATGCTACTGAGTGAAATAAAAGGAGAGATTAAGAAGCAAGGAGAATCTATGAGTAAGGAGTTGGTAGAAGTGAAGGAGTCTATGAGTAAGGAGATGGTAGAAGTGAAGGAGTCTATGAGTAAGGAGATTAAGGAGCAGGTAGGCTCTGTAAATGAGAATGTAGTGTCAGTGACCAAACAGATAGTAGAAGTGAAGGAATTTGTAAGTAAGTTAATTCAGGAGAGCAACAGGGCCACGAACACAAGGATAGAGAGTCTCAGGAAAGAAATACAGGACCATAAGTCTGTGCTTAATAGTAGTATGGATTTGGAATCCTGGAAAGTGGCTGTAGAGGAGGAAGAAGTGGAGGATAAGATAAAAGAGGAGGAAGTGAATGAGATAAGTGATTCACTTGAAGGAAAACAAGAAAATTATCAGCGATGTGGGGGGCGTGAGAAAGCAGGTGATATGGAAGAAACTGACGGAGAGGAGGCAGGTGAAAGAAAGGAAAAGGCAGAAGAGAAAGGAGAAACGGATAAGGAAGAAGGTGAAACAGAAGGGCGGAGAAAGCAGGTGATATGGCAGAAACTGAAAAAGAGAAAGAAGAATCAGATAAGGTTGGTTATGAGGAGGACAGTAGCAGTCAAGAAAAAGAGGCTAAAGATGAGGGTGAAAGTGCAAGAGGTCATGGAGAAGACAACATACTGGAAGAAGATAAGGTGATGAAGAAACGGGGGAAAACAAAGTGGAAGAAGAGAAAGGAACTGTTGAGTAAGACAAGACAGGCGAGGTGGAAAATGTGGAAGAAAAGAAGAGAGAAGTGGTTGAGAATGAAGACAAAGAGGACCAGGAGAATGGATGAAAGGATGAGTTGGAAAGCAAAGAAAAGGAGTAGGAAGAAGATGAGATGTCAGGCAAAGGAAGATAAGAGTGTGAAGGATCAGAAGAAGAAGAAGAAGAAGAAGAAAATGAGGAAGGGAAGGAAACAGGAACGGTGGAGATGGAAGATGAGGAGTATAAGGTACGGAATGACATGGCGGATGAAGAAAAAGACGAGATGGAAGGCAGAGGAAGAAAGAAGAATGGGGAAGAAGGAGAAACAGATGAACAGGAAGAACGAAAAGTGGAAGAAGGAGGAAGAAGATGTTATTGCTGAGAATGAAGATGGATATGAGAGGTCTAATGTAGAACTTTATATTTTTTAGAGTCAACTGAAGATGATAGCGTTATATTTGCTGGAGGTATTTGTTCCTGTATAAGTGTTGACAAATATGACAAGATTCGAGTGAAGGTTACTGGAGTTGGCGTTTTTCAACTTATTGAAAGATTTGAGAACAGTGGGTTACGGCATTTTGTATTCGATAATGTTAAAAGAGAGGATATCTGAAACAAAGCCCATTTCAGAAGCATGTGATTCGTATCATAGTCCAGAGAGGAGATATGATGGCATGTACTTAAACAGGCTTAGAGAAAACAGTGACATTCCATCGTTGCAGTATCAATGTGTTGTTGAATGTTCTAAGAGACGTAATGGTAACATCCGATTAATGTGAACAGAATTTAAGGATAATTTTAGGTAGAGTGTTCGTTAATTTTGTGTATGTTTGATATGTATCATTTTCATTTGTATAGTTTTTTTTTTTATATATATGTGATTCTCACATGCTTCTCATGCGAGAATAAAATATATATATGGGGGGCGAATTGTAACCCTATGTGGTTACATAGTTTTAGGTTAGGATGATGGCTACTCTTTGCTGGTAACTATTGTAAGGCCTTAGCACTGAGCTTAGAGATTCCTTGCAATAGTTCACTAGTAAAGGAGTAGGAGGCCATGCAAAATTTGAGTTCCTTATCTGAAAAGATATTTCCTTTTTCAATTGTCTATTGTTTTTTGGGAGAATAGTATGAGAATTTCTTTCAGACAGAGGAAGTCTGATTATCTGTTTAGATCATCTACGGTGATTTGTAGAAAAGGTATGAGGGTAGAAGTGATATGACTTGGTTTTGTGTGGAAGGATTGTAAGTGATTCTTGGCAAAGATATTGTTTTGTGCTATGAAAAGTTATGAGGAAAGAGAAGTAAAAGAATATTTTTAAAAAAGTATCCCTCATGGTAAATCAATTACCACCACCCCCAAAGAATAGAAGACGTACGGTTACAACACTAAACAATTGGCATGCACTTTATAAGCTGTACAGAAATATGAAATTTCCCATTTTGCTTTAAAGACTGCTGCTTCAACACTTCATTTCTTTTTGTATGCTGTTCAGTCATGACCACTGCGAAACTGATTAACTTACACGCTGTCAACAAAGCGCATTGGACTAGATTAGAGACTGATGGATCGGCTGCACACTTCAGCGCGCTCAGCCAGCCAAGCTCCTCCCACCACTTCTGAAACTACCTTGCAACAAAGCGCTCGGAGCACTGGCTTAGAGTGCGACCGGAGCGCTGTCTGGATGGGCCTGGTCTATAACGATGACTTGGGCTGGCTGACGGTGACTGAGCCACTGTCTGCGCTGCGGTAATAGACCAATTTTTCATCACAATTCCCCTGATAAATCTATGATCCATGGGGTTACCGACAAGCTGACGACAGATATCCACTCTATGGTGAGTCTGTTCATGAGGTACAGATCTACAGCTTCTGTATAATTTTCCAAGTTTTTTAATCTGGCGATGTAGGGTAAATTTTGATGATACATTCTCGCAATATACGTAATTCGTCATGGCCTCCTGTAAATAGCATTGGTGAACCAAAGAAATCACCAAATTTAACAAGAAGTTCCGTGACGATGCCAATGATTATTCTACAGTATATGAACCTATCTAGAATAATGACGAAATTAAGTTGGTAATATCAAAATGTCCAATTAGTTCGAAACATTCCTGGTATAATGTAGTCTAATAGAGCACTACAGTTGGCAGCCCTGGTGACTGAATATATTCTTAGTTCCATCTCTTAAGGTACAGAATACAAAATTTGGTCCAAGTCCAATGGACGTTACATGCAGTTAGACATTGAATCTATCAGCACGCGTAAAAGCATGTTGGCAACAATGTCATGCGTGTGCTGGTCAGAAATAAACTGAAATATTATGACATCTTGTTGTGCCAATTTTGGATGAAACCCATTTGTTAGTATAGAAGTTACATGTATTTTAAAATTGGACCTATCAGCAAGCATAGAATCATGTTGGCAGCAGTGACTTATATTAATTACTCCAAATTAATCTAGAATGTCAGGTGTTATACGTTTGCAAAGTATAGAGCTGTTGGCTTCCATACTTTCTGATATATTGATATTAGGGTAAAAATATAGACAGCGTTTATTAACAGTTGGCAGCCCTGATTGCTGTTAAGAATACTTATAGTCATATCTGTTACGTTACACATAGCACATACCAAATTTGGTTGAAATCCAACTGATAGTATAGAAGTTACATGTATTTAAAAATTGGTCCTATCAGCAGGCTTAGAATCATGTTGGTAGAACGGAGGTATATAAGTTACTCCAAATTAATCTAAAATGTCAGGTACTATACGTTTGCATAGTTTAAAGCTGTCGGCTTGCATACTTTGATATATTGGTATTTGGATATATATAAAAAAAATACTGTAGAGAGAGAGCAGTTATTAACAGTTGGCAGCCCTGGTGGCTCTTAAGAATACGCTCAGTCATATCTGTTTATGTAGCCTACACATATTACATACAATATTTGGTTGAAATCCAAGTGATAGTTTAGAAGTTATATGCATTTAAAAATTGGACCTATCAGAAGGCTTAACATTATTTTGGCAACACTGCCATGTATGGCCTCCTGGAAATTAAACTGAAATTGTATTATTTAAATGCGTGCCAATTTTGGAATAGCTCCCCTGCATACCTTCCAGAATATCCAACATGGAGCTCAAATTTCTAGTGCGGTTTTTCAGCAGTTGGTAGCACTGACATCATTTTCAAATATGGGCTTGAGATATTCCGGTATACGTCTTTACTATTATACAAGATGGCGTCACAGTGAAAGTGCAGTGAAATAGCAGCTAGTGTAAATATTAGATAAAAGTGGTAAAATATTATAACAGAGGCTTAAAATCTATAAAGTTACTTTCCTCAGATCAAGTGTAATACGGAATATTGATAGTATTTAGAAATTCTTGTTGATAATTTAATAAACTTAAACTAAGTTGTGGGAACGTGTATCCAAAGATTCGGTGACTTCTTCAATCACTGTTTGAACCAAGTAGAGCAGTGGTGCTTTTACGAGACTTCACCCGATTGGAAGATATACGTATTTCACATTCTTCTTTATTGGTAGGTTATTAGATTAATTCTATTAGGTAGTAATAATTAAATTAAATTTAGTGTAATTTGGTGTAAACATCTAGGCTCACTTAGATCTCTAGTATGACGACAGTAAACAGTGTTAGTATCTCGTCAGGTTGTGTAACCGTAACGGATTTATGCTCGTCGTGCAAAATAAAAGTAAAAAATGCAAATAAAATCATCACAAGATCTCAGGTAAAATTGAATGAGGAGAAAAGTGAAACCGATTGTCGTAATGTAGGCCTACCGCTACCGTCATGCGAATGTCATAACCTGAGAAACGAACTGTCCTCAAAAGACGAAATTATAAAGCTGCTAAAGGAAGATATTGCTAAGTTAATGGAAGAGTTGAATAAATTAAAAGGAAACAGAGAGGAAAGCAAGGAAACTTGGTCGACAGTGATTGCTGGTAAGGTAAGATTGAATAAGCCTAGGCCTATAAATGGAGTACATGTAACTGAAATTCCCGTCTCAAATTCATTTGGAGTGCTTGTCGAAGAAAATGATGACTTTCCTCAAGAAGAAAAGAAGAAAGTGATAAAGAGAAAATCCAGGAAGATGCGGATATTTGCGGATAGCCACGGGCGAGATGTAGCAGCAAGCGTTTTGGAGAGAAGCCGAGAAATGGAGGTCACTTCGACAGTGAAGCCAGGAGCTCAGATTGCAGAAGTCACGAACGGGATGATAGGAGAGTGTGCGTCCCTTACTGCAAAGGACTACGCAGTGATCATCGCTGGAGCAAACGACGTCTATAGAAATGAGAGTAAAAAGGTAATCAAAGATTTAAAGGGTACATTGCCATCCATGCAAAAAACAAATGTCATTATTGTAAATATTCCGCAGAGATACGATTTAATTCCCAAGTCATGTGTAAATGTAGAAATAGAGGCTACAAATGGAAAAATTCATAAAATTTGTAAGAGTTTTCCAAATGTCCAAATTGTAGATGTAAGTAAATTAGACAGGAAGTTCCACACTCGGCATGGCCTACACTTAAATAGATTAGGAAAAGAGTATCTTAGTGATGAAATCTGCAAAATTGTAAATTCAAATGGTAAGAATAATTCAACAGTAATATCATTAGAGTGGAAGCAGGGAAACTGGTAGAAGAAGCCAAACGTGAGGTTTGGCATTCACATCTTTTGAAGTCAAATTTAAAGGAGTGCAACAATGGTATTTCGGATTTGTCTAGCAACAATAATAATAACAATTATGATAATAATAATGTAAATAAATCACCAACACAAGCTTGCAAAAGTAACAAATTTAAAATTTACCACCAGAATGTCCAGTCTCTTTATAATAAAATTGATTACATAAATCTAATGCTTAAAAATGAACTTAAAGACATCTCAGCACTATGTATTTCAGAACATTGGCTGAAAGAGGAACAACTCGAATTAATTCAATTCCCAGGGTTTATACAAGCTAGTAAATACTCTAGATCTAATATTAGCCATGGTGGTACTTGCATCTTCTTAAGAAATAATTTAGATCATGAACAGATAACAGCTTATGATTATCTAATTATGGAACAGGATTTTGAATTCTCTGCCGTAAAAATTCAGCAGTTTAAGTTAATAATTGTATGCGTATACCGTTCTCCGTCAGGAAAGTTTCCTCTATTTATAGATAAACTAGAATTGTTACTCAATAACATGAGCAAAGTAAATTTCGATATAATAATTTGTGGGGATGTAAATGTGGATTTCTTAAAACTTGATAGAAATTGTGAATTATTAAACCAGTTACTAATTTCCTATGGACTGAAACCTACAGTAAATACACCAACAAGAATAACAAAATTTAGTAAAACCACTCCTGATCAAATTTTTATAAATACAGATAAATATCACCATTCAATAGAAGTCTATTGTCCGGGTTTTAGTGACCACCATGGACAAATACTGAGTTTTGAAGTATCCGAAGTAATCAATAATAATGATAATGGAGTAAAATCAAAGTGCAGGTCATTCACTGAATCAAATGTTACATATTTCAATGACTTATTAAATAAGGAAACATGGTCAGAAATTTATGAACTAGAAAATGTAAATGATAAATTTAATGCATTTAACAGTACCCTAAAACACTATTTTGAAATAGCATTCCCCTTTAAACGAAGAACTGTTCAAAATAACAAAACTAGCAATTGGATAACAACAGGGATTATAAATTCATGTCAAAGAAAGAAATTTCTACACAAATTATATAAACAATACCACACAACACCTGAATTCAATTTATACTACAAAAAATACACTAGCATATTAAATAAGGTAATAAGACTAGCAAAGAAAATGCATAATGATAATTTTATTTCCCAATCATCTAATAAAAACAGGGCTATGTGGTCTGTAATAAAGAAAGAAACTGGAAAATCTGCTAAAATACAAAGGAACATTACACTGACCAGAAATAATAAAGTGATTAATAATCCAGAGGAAATAGCAAACACTTTTAATGACTATTTTCTGGAAATTCCGCAAAAATTATTAAATAAATCACAGGTAAATACACTAAATTCTAATAATAAAATAAATATATGCAGTGATTCTTTATTTATAAATCATGTCACAAGTGAAGAGGTAAGAATAGTTATAAAAGAGCTAAAAAATAAATTCTGTGCTGGCATTGATGGCATCCCTGATGCAATTTTAAAGAAATGTGCAGAAAATATAATAAATCCACTTACGCACTTAATAAACAGTTCAATTCTCTCAGGAACTTACCCGGATATTTTGAAGTTATCAAAAGTAATTCCAGTGCACAAAAATGGTTCAAAAGATGAATTAGATAACTATCGTCCTATTACCTTACCAACTGGTATTGCAAAAATTGTGGAAAAAATTATGTATAAGAGACTGATAAGTTTCATAGAAAAAAATAAAATATTATCAAACTCACAACATGGATTTAGAACGGAAAAATCTACACAGACAGCAATTTACGAATGTAGTAATAGTATACTGAAATTAATTGACAATAAGGAACATGTAACTGGCCTATTCTTGGATTTATCGAAAGCATTTGATGTAGTTGACCATAAAATCCTCCTTACCAAACTAAATCAATATGGTGTTAGAGGTCTAGCTAATAAATGGATAGAGTCTTACTTAACAAGGCGTAAACAAATAGTAAGCTTGAGACACAAGGATGATGGAACCAAATTACTTAATGAAACATTGTCCAATGAGGGAATTATTGAATTTGGAGTACCCCAGGGATCGGTTTTGGGCCCACTACTCTTTCTTCTATATATCAATGATATAACACAGAACGTTCATTCACATAAGGAAATTTTGTTTGCGGACGATACAACACTCGTAATAAAAGGTGAAACTAAACAGGTCATACAGCAGTCTGCTGACTCCGTTACAGGAGAGTTAACCAAATGGTCACAAGATAATCGCCTCATAATAAACTATAAAAAGACAGTATGTCTAAATTTCCACACTATACAGAATAGGAATCCTGCGATGCCCAATATAACATTAAATGGTCATCAAATAGAAAATAAATCAGAAACAAAGTTTTTAGGACTATGGATACAACAAGACTTGAAATGGAATAAACATATACAATATCTGAATACTAAACTGAACTCGATGTGCTTTGCGTTACGTATTTTGAAAACCTGCACTAGCATGCACACATTAAGAAATACTTATTTTGCTTATTTCCATTCATACTTAAGATATGGGATCATATTTTGGGGTATGTCGCCAGATGTACTAAGCACGTTTAGGATACAAAAGAGAGCGATTAGAATTATGGCAAATGTAAACTCGAGAGAATCATGTAGACCTCTGTTTAAAGATTTAAACATTCTCCCACTGCCCTGCATATATATCTTTGAAAGTATTATGTTTTTTAAAAAGAATTTAATGAATAAAGATGTTTTTCTTAAAACAAACAATGATGTTCATAGGCATAACACAAGACAAAATCAAAACATTCATATTTCACACACACACACAAGCATATATCAAAAAGGAACTTTTCACACTGGAGTTAAATTATACAATAAACTACCCCAGTATATAAAACTGGCCCCAAAAATAAAAACCTTTGATAGAATGTTGAAAGCTTATCTGCAGTGCCATTGTTTTTACTCAGTAGTTGAATATTTTAGCGTATAGGAGTGATGGAATCTATAACTATATTTTACTTTTTTAATTTAATTTTAATACCTAGCTGTATGTTGTTGTATTTATAGAATTAAGTTTTCATATTATGATAATAGAGTGAGGTGTAAATAGTTGTGCAATAAGATTGTATCTATTAAGATTTGCTATTATAATAAGTTATAAATAGTTTTAATCTTAGTAATATATACCTGTTAGTTCTTTTATTTTATGCATGTAAATTCTGACGTGTCCTATATCAAAAATGTATTGAATGCATGTATTTGATCAAATGGAATTAATAAAAATCTATCTATCTATCTATCTATCATACTAAATTTGGTTTCGATTGCTGCAGCCGTTTAGGAGTTGATAGGGGGGACAGGCAGACAGACAGACACAGACAGACAGAAGGACAGACAGACAGACAGACACACACATTTTCCCGGATCGATCTCATAAGTCTACTTTTTCCTCATTTTTGCAAAATGTGAAAAGTAGGCTAAAAATCTATTCTCGGATTCTTAGGTGCTAAAAATCGGGAAAATATTTATTTCTTATGTATTAATAAAAAACTGAAATATGTGACAAAAGAGTAAAAATATTTAATTAGAATTTAGTTTATTGATGTGAATATAACTTACGAATACAATTCATGCTATGTCTCCCACAACGAGATACATCTTCAGGTTGTCCATTACAAATGACCGACAATTATCGCGAAACGCTTATTCTGAAGGCGCGAAACTGCGGCAATATGTTTCTTGCCCTTGAGGTGTTGTGCAACTTGAGATCGCTGTTTAGCCATGATTGCTTTCCCACATGGTTGGCAAAACAGAACGCTCCCATCAGAGGTAAAATTATCTTTAAATTCTGCTGCAGACAACTTGTAGTAGTTTTTACTTTAGGCATTGAAGAACTGCCTTGCACTTCACAGTGCCAGAAATGAACTGCATGCGAGTGACACTGGTTCCAGGTAGCTGGGGGAAGGGAGGTCTATCACGTGGTGCAATATGGCTATGGACAAAGAAATCCCCGTCTTCCACAGTGAGTGGGACGGGGCGACAAAATAAGAAAAGCACAGCTGCAATATTCATGCAAAGCGTATGTCAGCAAACAGGTTCTTCCCCATTAAAGTAACCAAGAACAAAAATGCAATAAACTGAAAGATATAGCATACTGATTTTTAAAAATTAAATATTATGTCGTTTTATGTGCTAATAAGTGAAAAGCAGGAATTTGTGTATTAATAGAAAAATGCTTAAAAATGTATGTACGAAGGCTGTTTTTTAAGGAAGGGCCGTTTTTTAAAATTAAACGAACAATTTATTTTGAAACCACATTTATTTTTAGGTTTTACATACCTTCCTCTATTTTTCTACATAGTTGCCTTGTTTATTTAGGCACTTGTCATACCTTAAAACTAAGTTCTGAAATCCCTCTGCATAAAAGTTTGCCGCCTGCTCTGACAACCTAGAATTCACGGCTGTTTTCACTTCTTCATCGTCTGCAAAGCGCTTCCCACCAACATGACGAAGGGCTATACGGTGGGTGATCCAAAAGAGTCAATCAGTTCCCGAGTCCGGGCAGCAGTGTGAGGTCTTGCGCTGTGACGGTCAAGTGAGAAAATGGGTACGCGAGTTCAAAAGTGGCCGTGAAAATGTCCATTGCATTGCCTCCATACACCTCACAAAGCTGATTTGCTTCTTGCACTCAAAAAACGTATCACAGATCGTACCTCACACGCGGCGGGCGAAACAATAATCTTGAACATTGTAAAGATGCACAGTTCAGCGTACAGGTTAGCTACACAGCTGCAATCGACGCCTGCTTGTTCGCAAAGGATGCCGGGAGGTAGCGCGCACACTTGTTGCGACGTGCGCACTAACTACGGGCTTAAAAAACATCCTTCGTATTTACAATTTAACCCAATGAGCAGTACTCCCGTCTATTTACGGCACTGTTGTGCGTGGCCCACGGGAGTACTGCCGTCTATTGACGTTCTCGAAGTTCGCGCCTAAACAGTACCGCCGTCTAATCACGTTTCATGGGGAATGTTTGAAATTGTTGCCTGACATTGTACTGGGGGGTCTTTAGAACAATGTTGGAGGATGTTTGACAGGTTCAGCGAACATTATTCCGTGTTTTATCACATCTCGTATGTTCTGTGATGAAGTTCTGTCCCGGCATCTGCAGTCACGTAACCTAACTTCTTACGCGATTGTGCTACGAAGTACAACACACGAGAACTGTTTTCTATTGTTGTTTCCTGTGAGTGCACTGCACAACTATTTCTTGACAATACACATTATGTTTCTTTTCCCTCATCTCGGGTTTCCGTGGAAACAATCTCCATTACTCTCTGATTGTCAACATATACACGTGCTAAATGGCGGGATCTAGTCGAGGAGAGTAGGGGGGTAGTGTGTGTTCTGCTTCACTTGACGCCGCTGTGCCCAACAAACCAACATGGCCGCCGCGCGAAGTTGAAACATTTAAATAGACTTTTCTCTCGAACCCATGGTCGGAGTTTCACGAATGAGGTGTCATAGGACTCGGGCTGACGTGTTTTTTTGCTATGGACCACTCGTTATATTTTTGAAATTTTTTTGATTTTTTTTGTTTTCGAAAATACGCGATAGTTTGAAAACCAAACAGGATAGAACGTTGTGCCATGGCTCAAACGAATGGTCTTTATGACCTTTATTTTCTATAGTAAAACGTTTTTAATTTTTATGTTTTTTTGAAAAAACTCGAATTTTGAAAATTCTATATTTCGGAAACTAGGAACTCTACAAAAATAATTGTTTGACGTAAATCAATGGTCCCTATCCCCTCTACCCCCAAAATAAATTTCAAGTATCTAGGATGAAAACCTGTAGGTAGTAGTTGGATGAGGGGGAGCTGCTTCCAAAAGCAAGTGGTGAGCCCCTGCGATCTTGGAATGGAAGGAGTCATGCTAGGAAGGCGTGCTTGGATTCGTTTTTTTCGTCTCGTTGCGCTCTTTACGGAAATGTAGATGTCGAAAAGGTGAAATGCTGGAAACACGGTTTTTTTTTTGGGGGGGGGGGAACATGATTTTGAACTTTTTGCTATATCTCGCGAACCAATCATGCTAGAGGCATGCACGACGGGTCCTAGGACTCGGAGTGACGTCCTCTTTGCTATGGACCACTCGTTATAATTTTAAAAAAATTGGGAAACGCGATTTTGGGGTAAACACGTGTTTTTTGTGATTTTTGCCGATATCTCACGAACCAATAACGCTAGAGACATGTACGAGGTGTCCTAGGACTCGGGCTAACGCCCCCTTTCAAATGTGGTAGATATTTTTTTTTCCAAAAAATAATTCACAAAGGGCCTAACGCCATACATGTTGAAAAAACGTTTTCTATTTCTTTACCTGTTTATAAAGTCCATGAAGCGTGGTGGTTGAGAGAGACGATACTGCTGGGTGTGTGTGTTTCAACGAACCTGTCGCTGACCACGGTGGCTGTGTTCAATAGATTAATTGCTATTTCGACGGGTCGGTTTATGACAGAGCGAGGGTGCGTTTTTCTGATATTTTACCTTTGACGTGTAAACGGTAATGAGAACTTGGTTCTATGTTGGTCGAAGCGAGTACAGAAAACAAACTTACAGGAGGTGAATGTCATTTGAGCTTATTGGAAGGCACTGATCTGCCTTGACAACAGGTGCAATGGAAAAATGACCATGACGCTTGAAGGTGAAATAATCTGACCATCGTGGTGGCAGGGAAGAGCGATAGGCATGTGAACAGGTGTGAAACCACATGCACGCTAAACCAGTGACATTCTGTCTGGCTTCGTACTGCCCCCGGAAATTGAATTATATTGAGACCACGAGGGCTGTATTGGAAAATATCAGTAAAGTTAAGGATGTCATAGTTATGACGTGGATATTCATGACGTAGGCACGGATGACGTAGAATTCATGCCAGTAGGCTGATTGAGCTGAGATTCTTGGTGACGTCATGATTTTATTCGAGAAAGATCCGAGATTTACGACGCAGTCGCAGGAAACAAGGTATTGTGCTAAGGAAGAAGCTACGCTATTGGAGGAGAGACGCAAACCAATGAACGATAGTTTGGAAGGAAGACGGAGATTGCTGAAACAACGATATTCGATTACTTTTGGCATGCAGATTTGTGGAAATCTATTTACAGTTATGGCATTGATTTGGAATTTTGAAGAAATTATTTTTGAGTTTTTGAATTTTGAAAATCCGTCAAGTATAGCCAAAGTTAAAACTTCCAGCAATGACGCAGCAACAGGCTATGGAAGGGATGAATACGCCCCTTAAGAAGTTGATAAAAGGTCGTGCACAGGAGAGAGGAGCGCTCATACTCATACTGATACTGATACGCTCAGATCTCATACTTGTGATCGCATATATATTTCTGGTGATATAGAGAGTTATTTTCAAGTGATTCAGTGAAGTAAGGTGTCTTTAGCGTGAGGTGAAAGCCTTGCCGCATCGAACGAACTCGGGGCAGTTCCATTTCACGCTGCTCAAAACTAGGTGAAGTTGAAACGCGCACATTAACGTTTCCACCAGTCAAGATATCAAGCGCTAACTTCAGCCTGTATGATAATTCTATTAGGCAGTATAACATTAAGGTGTATACAAGATTTGAAGAATTTCATAGTGATACTTCGAAAGATATTGGAACTTTTAGGCTGCCAACAAAAGTGATTTTCTCGCCACAGGAGAAACACTTTTATATTCCACATTATACACTACGGCTGACACGTGGAGTGCAACAGTTTGGTATTACAACGATACATTCGACTATGGAACACTATAATATTGCAGTGCTTTTAATCATTATAACTGCAGGTGAGATGGAAGGCTAAGGCTTTGATGCAATTGGGACATATATTATTGGAGTAAAGTAACAGCATGGAACTTCGTTAATCGTCTTTCTACAAAAGCGAGCATGTAGTGAACATCCAACTATACTCATGCATCGTTAATCCATCGCTGAATTATACCAGATAACAGTGGAAATATTTTCATACTCCACAACTATGAATATTTCTGCGGAAATAACTACATTAAACTTCATGACGAATTCCTGCAAGAACTTCAGAGAACTTTCAAGAGAGGCCAGGGTTAACCCGGCGCACAATGAAGAATTTTGCCGGAAGGATGTTTCTCGTATCCACAGAGCAGTGCAATTTCGGAGGAAGAAGCAGTTCGATTCTCCGAGGACGCTGATTCCTGTTTCGAGGATGGAGCTCATCTTTACGTTGGTGAAATGGATCCATCAGCAGTCTTCTTTGGGGAATTTTCCTCTGGAACTTCAATCGGCAGATAAGGTAGTTGTGAACGTTTCTTGTATTATTTGAGTATTGTAGCGATATTTGAGCAAACATTTTTCCCATATTTTCTGTCCTACCTTTTGCCCCATTTTCTTGATTGATATTTTTGTACTCAGTACACTTCGATGATTTATGCCTTTTTTCTTCGATTTTTGAGACATTGCTATGTCACTGGCATACTTAAATAATTTTGGATCAGTTGAGACTGATGATTTAGATTCTTTCAGTAATTTGCATATTTTTGTAGTCACGATTTGACTGTAAAGTTAACGATTTGCTATGGCAGATTTGAATTCAGACAGCGTGTCATTTTATTAAAGTAATTCTATTCAGTTAATTACTTTGACCAATTTTCTGTCATCCTCAAGAAAGAAGAATAATTAAAAGATTTTAGAGCATTAAAATCTACTACGATATCGACGATCTTTGAAATACTAGTCGTCTTATGAACATGATTGCAACATAGACATTTATCATTGCATTATAGACAATTTTATGAAATACGAACGTTAATTACAATTTATTGAATACACTATAGTAATGAATAATGAAGATAGGAGTTTTCCTCAATTCTAGATTGGAACAATAATGTTTGCATTCCACAATCTAATTGTATTCTATTCGACTATTTTGCAGTTTAGTTGAACTTTGTTTGAAGATAGTATTTTTATACTGCGTTACTTTGAAGATGTTAATCTCAATTTTGATAGACCAGACAGGAGTGTCTAATCGTATTTGCTATTAAATTTATTTGTGATTGGCAAATTTTTACTTCATATCGATTCATGAATGAAACCCACGAAGGTTAAATGATAACAGTCATTATTACAATTATTGATGAATATAAGAATTTTTAAAGAGGAACAATGGATGTATAATCGATAGTTCAGTGGACGTGTAAAAGTCGCTGTTGAGTAATGCCCTTGAATAATGAAGGAGGTTCCCACAATAATTAATGAAGTTGATGAATTAATAGTGGAGGGTTTTTGTGTGTAGTTTGGAAGATTTTTATGCCATATATATGAAGATATATGATGAATTTTGGGCCAATTGGTGTGCCATTTTTGTGCGTCCTGAGCGAAGTATTTTTCCGCTGAATGTTATTGTTCTTGTTCTTTGAAAGATTATTCATATGAAGATACTGTTAAAATTAACAAGAGTGTTAAATAATTTGAGATAAAGATTTTGAATGGAGGTTACAGTCACAAATATTAATAATTATTATTAAACATTATTAAACCTGAATTTGACAGTTTAATATAACTAACCTTCATTGGTCGATTATATCAACACGATTTGAGTAATTATCAACCGGATAGACGTGTGGTTCAATGTATTTCTTGTATAAATAATATAAACAATTTAATATTGTAAAATAATTTTGTAAATATCTTTGTTAAATAATTCGAAATGATAGTGATTAATAGAAGCGTGTATTAAATTTTCAATGGTCATTTGACATTGTTATAAACAATTTGTTATTGTTATAAATAATTAATGAACTTTTGTTATTAACATTTAGAGTTTTTTTTATACTCTAAACAATGCAAGTTAAGCAAGTGGTTTGAACAAGTAATCATGATTTGCGATTGTTGGAGGAATCCACTGGTGTTTGAATGAAGCATGTAAGACATTTGCGTGATAATATTTCAGTTGAGATGTGAACATTTACGTGTTTAAAACAGAGAGCCGAGCTCTGAGGTAGCACGCTTATGCTAGGGTTGAACGAACGGGTGTCCGCTTTGACGACACAGGTGTTTTGCAGCTGGTCCGGACAACTGTGTTACTGAGACCAAGGGCGTTTCATAATAGCCTTGTGGCTATAAATAAGATGTGCAGTATATAAACACGCAAAGCAATTGATATTTGTGTCTCATCCCAAATCCCGTTTCCATTCCCATTGCATTGTTATATTTTCGTTGCTATAAGCTTGAGAAAGCTAAAACATTATATGTAGAGAATACAGGTCCTACAGGAGGACATGGTTATGTGATCAATGGCTTCTGATAGCCACGTATATTTTGTTGTTTCTTTTGTTAAAAATTATTCTTTATGTGAAATAAATTATTGTGCAGTTTAAAGTTTCTCGTCTTCGGTTTGGTTCATTTTAAATATCATGGTGGAGGTTATTGTGAGGACATACTTTTAAGTGATCCAGTTGACAACCCAGTCCCCGAGATATATTTAAGAGGTAAGTCAAGGTAAGTATGAACCCCCGTATATTTTGGTGTGTTCCACAATAATTTTCTTGTTAACTATTGTGCTCTAATCTCGATAGTATCTGTCAGTGCCATTTTCATTGATGTAGCTATGCCGGCGCGTTTGATTATTGGCAATCCGATTGAGGGGGCGGATATCGGACAGCCTACTATCCGGATATCGGGTACAGTAGGATTGGCGACCCTGAAACGTGGGGAATGTTCTACAAAACTGGATTACCAGGAGAATTGACACCGCAATTCGGTGGGGCTCGATTGTCTCGATTGGCACGTTCTACAAAACATTGGATTACCAAGTTATTGCAGTAGAATTGACACCGCAATTTTTGTGGAGTGTTCGAATAACATTGGATTACCAAGTTATCGATGTCAAAGGGATTATGAAGACTCAAATAAAGAGGTTGATTCTTTGTTCGATGTCTTAGCCAATTGTAGAATTTGAGAGTGTGATTATATAGGAATAAATGTTGTATTGTATTAGGAAAATTACACTCAGAAAAGATCAGATCTTATACGACTTGAGAGAGGTTAAATAGGCTGGAAACTTAGAAAAATCGCCTATGATCTGGAATCTTATTTTATTTGACCGGCTTATGACATGTATAGTCATATTAAAGATAAAATTAACTATTTGGATTATAAATGTAAATTATTTGTGTTAGGATATTTTAAAATGAACCAGAGAAACTTGAACATGTGCTTGAGTTTATTTCAACATAAAATGTCTACGAAGGTTAATTATAAGGTAATTATAAGTTAGATTTAAGACAGAAAATTGCTCAAATTTATATATGGTGAAGAATGTTGCTCAGATGTTGTTATTTTACTCTGTTTGATGTATGTCCCTAAAGCAGTTTATTATTGAATATTATTGAAATGGCAGATGAAAGTCTGAGAATGATGTTGGAGGAGATGAAAGCTAGCATGAATAGCAGTATGAAGCAGATGATGGAGGAGAATTCTAGTAGTTTGTCAGCTAATTTGTCTAATAGGCTGGATGAAAGTGTGAGGGAAATGGAAGCTAGGAATACTAGTCGAATGGAGGAGAATGCTAGTAGAATGGATGAAAGTTTGAAAGTTATTCAGACCAGTTCTGCAAACCTAGAGGATAATATGTCGCGTTTACAGATTAATACCCAAGGAATCGAGAATGCTGTAACTGACATGCGCACAGACGTGTCCAATGTGCATAAAGATGTGTCTGTTGTTAAAATTGATGTGTCTAAGGTACAAAAGGATCTTACTATGTTGAATCTTGATGTTGCTAATGTCCGGAGTGATATTTCTTGTGCTAGGGCTGAAGTAGTTGTTGTCAAAAATGATGTTGCGACTGTCCAAGACAAGGTTGAGGAAGTCCAAAGAGAAGTCCAAAATGTTAGAACTGATGTGTCCAATGTTCAGGTTGATATTAATAACATTCATTCGGATGTAAATGAGATGCAAAGTGACATAAATAAGATTCAAGTAGAAGTCAACACAGTTTTCGTAGATATTGCTAAAGTCCAAACTGATGTAAATAAAGTCAGGGAAGAAATAGAAAATTCGAAAGCACTTTGTACGCGTAATATGAGTGCATTAACGACTGGGCTAGTTGATGAGTCAGTTAGAACGACAGCGTCTTTAGCAGGTTTAAAGTATGATGTAGAGGTCATGAGAACCCAGGTATTAGACCATAATAGATTACTTAAAGAAGATATCGAAGGAGACATAGCAGAAATGTTAACGGCAAATGTAGCGGTATGGAAAGACGAGTGGAATAGGTCAAGTGGGGAACATGTAACCCAAATTCAGGAACGTATTGAAAGAAAACTTGCCAGTACTCAAATAGATATTAACAATGAAGTAGTACAAATTAGGAAAGATTTAAGCGTAAGGATGGATTCGCTATCCGAGAGACAAGTAGAAGATAGAACACAAATAGGTCAGGATGTGCAAGCATTAAAATCTGCGTTAGAGGATCAGATTCATAAAGTTGTCTCTGATGTAAATGAAACGACGAGCAAACTGCAGAATTTGAAGCTAGGAGAAGCTAGTTTAATGGAGACCTACAAAGAAGAGTTAATCAGGAAAGTCTTAACGGAAATCACTGACAAGGATACAGAAGGCTTGGCTTGCGAAACTAATAGGAATTATGCCAGAAGATATAACCTAGATCCAGAAGAGAGAGACGTGACGCCTGAAGAACGTATATCCAGATTCAGAGAGGAAGATGACGAGAGGAATAGGGAACCTGAGTGGAACTATCGAGATAGTGGGAAAAACTACCCGGATTCATATCCGAGGAATGTAACGGTCATCAGGAATTTTGAAGACAAACCGCAAAAATTCAGCAACACTGATAGTTTGACGCCTATAGAATATGTCAGGAACCTCAAAGATTATTTCATCGAAGCTCACATTCCCAGAGAGAGAGAGATGAAGATAGTGGAAAGATTTTTGATTGGAGGACCCCTTGAATGGTTTTGCGCTTTTAGATACACATTCAGTAACTTTGACGAGTTTGCAGAGGCATTAACCAAACGATTTTGGTCCATAGAAGCGCAGAATTCGTTAAGAGCGGAGGTTTATTCAAGAAAATACTCAGGTACTCTTCCAACACGGTACGCTGATTTCTTTACGAGTCAATTGTCCCGCTTGAGATTTTTGCAACCCCCATTGTCAACGGAGCAATTAATTGATGCGATTTCTCGTATGCTGCCTGTGGAGGTGAGGAGACTAATCATTTCGTCAAACATCAGGGATTTGACCAGCATGGACGAATTACTGAGGAGGTTAGACTACACAAGTCCAATGCCTAACGTGGTACAGAAAGGTCAAAGGCATGACTTCAAAGAAATAAATACTGTATATATGGACCAAGTTCAGCAAACTGACAAGCCAGATGAAGAGAAAACTGACAATGTAGGTCCTCACAGAAATAATCAGTTTAGGAATAACAGATCGCAAGGTTACCGTCCGTATCAACAGAGAAGAGGCTGGAACTATAATCGAGGCAATTACAACAATGGAAGAGGCAGATATTACAACAATAATGGTTATAACAGAAATTATAATAGAAATAACCAGAACCAAAATAGAAATCAGGATTCTCAAGGTCAGGTTATGACACCCGATCAGTATCAGGAAAGAAAGAGGGAAAGCCAGCAATACCTGAAGGAGTTACGGGAAAAAGAAGCCGAAAATCAAAAGAAAAGGCAGGATGTTGTGATTGATCCTGGGCCTTCTACGAGCCAGCATAATTCGGAAAACAGAAATTCAGGACAGAAGAGACAGTAGAGAGGAGAGAATACATTAACCACACACAACCCAGAGAAGAAGAGACTTATGATTAAGGAACATAGTAGAAATATCATGTAAGAGTAAGCCAATAATAATTCAATTTCGTGTTCAAGTGAATTGAGATATTTATAACACAGAGTTTAAAAACAATTTGCAATTGTTTTTAAAACGTGGTGAAGGGAGAATGCCCCCGGAAATTGAATTATATTGAGACCACGAGGGCTGTATTGGAAAATATCAGTAAAGTTAAGGATGTCATAGTTATGACGTGGATATTCATGACGTAGGCACGGATGACGTAGAATTCATGCCAGTAGGCTGATTGAGCTGAGATTCTTGGTGACGTCATGATTTTATTCGAGAAAGATCCGAGATTTACGACGCAGTCGCAGGAAACAAGGTATTGTGCTAAGGAAGAAGCTACGCTATTGGAGGAGAGACGCAAACCAATGAACGATAGTTTGGAAGGAAGACGGAGATTGCTGAAACAACGATATTCGATTACTTTTGGCATGCAGATTTGTGGAAATCTATTTTCAGTTATGGCATTGATTTGGAATTTTGAAGAAATTATTTTTGAGTTTTTGAATTTTGAAAATCCGTCAAGTATAGCCAAAGTTAAAACTTCCAGCAATGACGCAGCAACAGGCTATGGAAGGGATGAATACGCCCCTTAAGAAGTTGATAAAAGGTCGTGCACAGGAGAGAGGAGCGCTCATACTCATACTGATACTGATACGCTCAGATCTCATACTTGTGATCGCATATATATTTCTGGTGATATAGAGAGTTATTTTCAAGTGATTCAGTGAAGTAAGGTGTCTTTAGCGTGAGGTGAAAGCCTTGCCGCATCGAACGAACTCGGGGCAGTTCCATTTCACGCTGCTCAAAACTAGGTGAAGTTGAAACGCGCACATTAACGTTTCCACCAGTCAAGATATCAAGCGCTAACTTCAGCCTGTATGATAATTCTATTAGGCAGTATAACATTAAGGTGTATACAAGATTTGAAGAATTTCATAGTGATACTTCGAAAGATATTGGAACTTTTAGGCTGCCAACAAAAGTGATTTTCTCGCCACAGGAGAAACACTTTTATATTCCACATTATACACTACGGCTGACACGTGGAGTGCAACAGTTTGGTATTACAACGATACATTCGACTATGGAACACTATAATATTGCAGTGCTTTTAATCATTATAACTGCAGGTGAGATGGAAGGCTAAGGCTTTGATGCAATTGGGACATATATTATTGGAGTAAAGTAACAGCATGGAACTTCGTTAATCGTCTTTCTACAAAAGCGAGCATGTAGTGAACATCCAACTATACTCATGCATCGTTAATCCATCGCTGAATTATACCAGATAACAGTGGAAATATTTTCATACTCCACAACTATGAATATTTCTGCGGAAATAACTACATTAAACTTCATGACGAATTCCTGCAAGAACTTCAGAGAACTTTCAAGAGAGGCCAGGGTTAACCCGGCGCACAATGAAGAATTTTGCCGGAAGGATGTTTCTCGTATCCACAGAGCAGTGCAATTTCGGAGGAAGAAGCAGTTCGATTCTCCGAGGACGCTGATTCCTGTTTCGAGGATGGAGCTCATCTTTACGTTGGTGAAATGGATCCATCAGCAGTCTTCTTTGGGGAATTTTCCTCTGGAACTTCAATCGGCAGATAAGGTAGTTGTGAACGTTTCTTGTATTATTTGAGTATTGTAGCGATATTTGAGCAAACATTTTTCCCATATTTTCTGTCCTACCTTTTGCCCCATTTTCTTGATTGATATTTTTGTACTCAGTACACTTCGATGATTTATGCCTTTTTTCTTCGATTTTTGAGACATTGCTATGTCACTGGCATACTTAAATAATTTTGGATCAGTTGAGACTGATGATTTAGATTCTTTCAGTAATTTGCATATTTTTGTAGTCACGATTTGACTGTAAAGTTAACGATTTGCTATGGCAGATTTGAATTCAGACAGCGTGTCATTTTATTAAAGTAATTCTATTCAGTTAATTACTTTGACCAATTTTCTGTCATCCTCAAGAAAGAAGAATAATTAAAAGATTTTAGAGCATTAAAATCTACTACGATATCGACGATCTTTGAAATACTAGTCGTCTTATGAACATGATTGCAACATAGACATTTATCATTGCATTATAGACAATTTTATGAAATACGAACGTTAATTACAATTTATTGAATACACTATAGTAATGAATAATGAAGATAGGAGTTTTCCTCAATTCTAGATTGGAACAATAATGTTTGCATTCCACAATCTAATTGTATTCTATTCGACTATTTTGCAGTTTAGTTGAACTTTGTTTGAAGATAGTATTTTTATACTGCGTTACTTTGAAGATGTTAATCTCAATTTTGATAGACCAGACAGGAGTGTCTAATCGTATTTGCTATTAAATTTATTTGTGATTGGCAAATTTTTACTTCATATCGATTCATGAATGAAACCCACGAAGGTTAAATGATAACAGTCATTATTACAATTGATGAATATAAGAATTTTTAAAGAGGAACAATGGATGTATAATCGATAGTTCAGTGGACGTGTAAAAGTCGCTGTTGAGTAATGCCCTTGAATAATGAAGGAGGTTCCCACAATAATTAATGAAGTTGATGAATTAATAGTGGAGGGTTTTTGTGTGTAGTTTGGAAGATTTTTATGCCATATATATGAAGATATATGATGAATTTTGGGTCAATTGGTGTGCCATTTTTGTGCGTCCTGAGCGAAGTATTTTTCCGCTGAATGTTATTGTTCTTGTTCTTTGAAAGATTATTCATATGAAGATACTGTTAAAATTAACAACAGTGTTAAATAATTTGAGATAAAGATTTTGAATGGAGGTTACAGTCACAAATATTAATAATTATTATTAAACATTATTAAACCTGAATTTGACAGTTTAATATAACTAACCTTCATTGGTCGATTATATCAACACGATTTGAGTAATTATCAACCGGATAGACGTGTGGTTCAATGTATTTCTTGTATAAATAATATAAACAATTTAATATTGTAAAATAATTTTGTAAATATCTTTGTTAAATAATTCGAAATGATAGTGATTAATAGAAGCGTGTATTAAATTTTCAATGGTCATTTGACATTGTTATAAACAATTTGTTATTGTTATAAATAATTAATGAACTTTTGTTATTAACATTTAGAGTTTTTTTTATACTCTAAACAATGCAAGTTAAGCAAGTGGTTTGAACAAGTAATCATGATTTGGGATTGTTGGAGGAATCCACTGGTGTTTGAATGAAGCATGTAAGACATTTGCGTGATAATATTTCAGTTGAGATGTGAACATTTACGTGTTTAAAACAGAGAGCCGAGCTCTGAGGTAGCACGCTTATGCTAGGGTTGAACGAACGGGTGTCCGCTTTGACGACACAGGTGTTTTGCAGCTGGTCCGGACAACTGTGTTACTGAGACCAAGGGCGTTTCATAATAGCCTTGTGGCTATAAATAAGATGTGCAGTATATAAACACGCAAAGCAATTGATATTTGTGTCTCATCCCAAATCCCGTTTCCATTCCCATTGCATTGTTATATTTTCGTTGCTATAAGCTTGAGAAAGCTAAAACATTATATGTAGAGAATACAGGTCCTACAGGAGGACATGGTTATGTGATCAATGGCTTCTGATAGCCACGTATATTTTGTTGTTTCTTTTGTTAAAAATTATTCTTTATGTGAAATAAATTATTGTGCAGTTTAAAGTTTCTCGTCTTCGGTTTGGTTCATTTTAAATATCATGGTGGAGGTTATTGTGAGGACATACTTTTAAGTGATCCAGTTGACAACCCAGTCCCCGAGATATATTTAAGAGGTAAGTCAAGGTAAGTATGAACCCCCGTATATTTTGGTGTGTTCCACAATAATTTTCTTGTTAACTATTGTGCTCTAATCTCGATAGTATCTGTCAGTGCCATTTTCATTGATGTAGCTATGCCGGCGCGTTTGATTATTGGCAATCCGATTGAGGGGGCGGATATCTGACAGCCTACTATCCGGATATCGGGTACAGTAGGATTGGCGACCCTGAAACGTGGGGAATGTTCTACAAAACTGGATTACCAGGAGAATTGACACCGCAATTCGGTGGGGCTCGATTGTCTCGATTGGCACGTTCTACAAAACATTGGATTACCAAGTTATTGCAGTAGAATTGACACCGCAATTTTTGTGGAGTGTTCGAATAACATTGGATTACCAAGTTATCGATGTCAAAGGGATTATGAAGACTCAAATAAAGAGGTTGATTCTTTGTTCGATGTCTTAGCCAATTGTAGAATTTGAGAGTGTGATTATATAGGAATAAATGTTGTATTGTATTAGGAAAATTACACTCAGAAAAGATCAGATCTTATACGACTTGAGAGAGGTTAAATAGGCTGGAAACTTAGAAAAATCGCCTATGATCTGGAATCTTATTTTATTTGACCGGCTTATGACATGTATAGTCATATTAAAGATAAAATTAACTATTTGGATTATAAATGTAAATTATTTGTGTTAGGATATTTTAAAATGAACCAGAGAAACTTGATCATGTGCTTGAGTTTATTTCAACATAAAATGTCTACGAAGGTTAATTATAAGGTAATTATAAGTTAGATTTAAGACAGAAAATTGCTCAAATTTATATATGGTGAAGAATGTTGCTCAGATGTTGTTATTTTACTCTGTTTGATGTATGTCCCTAAAGCAGTTTATTATTGAATATTATTGAAATGGCAGATGAAAGTCTGAGAATGATGTTGGAGGAGATGAAAGCTAGCATGAATAGCAGTATGAAGCAGATGATGGAGGAGAATTCTAGTAGTTTGTCAGCTAATTTGTCTAATAGGCTGGATGAAAGTGTGAGGGAAATGGAAGCTAGGAATACTAGTCGAATGGAGGAGAATGCTAGTAGAATGGATGAAAGTTTGAAAGTTATTCAGACCAGTTCTGCAAACCTAGAGGATAATATGTCGCGTTTACAGATTAATACCCAAGGAATCGAGAATGCTGTAACTGACATGCGCACAGACGTGTCCAATGTGCATAAAGATGTGTCTGTTGTTAAAATTGATGTGTCTAAGGTACAAAAGGATCTTACTATGTTGAATCTTGATGTTGCTAATGTCCGGAGTGATATTTCTTGTGCTAGGGCTGAAGTAGTTGTTGTCAAAAATGATGTTGCGACTGTCCAAGACAAGGTTGAGGAAGTCCAAAGAGAAGTCCAAAATGTTAGAACTGATGTGTCCAATGTTCAGGTTGATATTAATAACATTCATTCGGATGTAAATGAGATGCAAAGTGACATAAATAAGATTCAAGTAGAAGTCAACACAGTTTTCGTAGATATTGCTAAAGTCCAAACTGATGTAAATAAAGTCAGGGAAGAAATAGAAAATTCGAAAGCACTTTGTACGCGTAATATGAGTGCATTAACGACTGGGCTAGTTGATGAGTCAGTTAGAACGACAGCGTCTTTAGCAGGTTTAAAGTATGATGTAGAGGTCATGAGAACCCAGGTATTAGACCATAATAGATTACTTAAAGAAGATATCGAAGGAGACATAGCAGAAATGTTAACGGCAAATGTAGCGGTATGGAAAGACGAGTGGAATAGGTCAAGTGGGGAACATGTAACCCAAATTCAGGAACGTATTGAAAGAAAACTTGCCAGTACTCAAATAGATATTAACAATGAAGTAGTACAAATTAGGAAAGATTTAAGCGTAAGGATGGATTCGCTATCCGAGAGACAAGTAGAAGATAGAACACAAATAGGTCAGGATGTGCAAGCATTAAAATCTGCGTTAGAGGATCAGATTCATAAAGTTGTCTCTGATGTAAATGAAACGACGAGCAAACTGCAGAATTTGAAGCTAGGAGAAGCTAGTTTAATGGAGACCTACAAAGAAGAGTTAATCAGGAAAGTCTTAACGGAAATCACTGACAAGGATACAGAAGGCTTGGCTTGCGAAACTAATAGGAATTATGCCAGAAGATATAACCTAGATCCAGAAGAGAGAGACGTGACGCCTGAAGAACGTATATCCAGATTCAGAGAGGAAGATGACGAGAGGAATAGGGAACCTGAGTGGAACTATCGAGATAGTGGGAAAAACTACCCGGATTCATATCCGAGGAATGTAACGGTCATCAGGAATTTTGAAGACAAACCGCAAAAATTCAGCAACACTGATAGTTTGACGCCTATAGAATATGTCAGGAACCTCAAAGATTATTTCATCGAAGCTCACATTCCCAGAGAGAGAGAGATGAAGATAGTGGAAAGATTTTTGATTGGAGGACCCCTTGAATGGTTTTGCGCTTTTAGATACACATTCAGTAACTTTGACGAGTTTGCAGAGGCATTAACCAAACGATTTTGGTCCATAGAAGCGCAGAATTCGTTAAGAGCGGAGGTTTATTCAAGAAAATACTCAGGTACTCTTCCAACACGGTACGCTGATTTCTTTACGAGTCAATTGTCCCGCTTGAGATTTTTGCAACCCCCATTGTCAACGGAGCAATTAATTGATGCGATTTCTCGTATGCTGCCTGTGGAGGTGAGGAGACTAATCATTTCGTCAAACATCAGGGATTTGACCAGCATGGACGAATTACTGAGGAGGTTAGACTACACAAGTCCAATGCCTAACGTGGTACAGAAAGGTCAAAGGCATGACTTCAAAGAAATAAATACTGTATATATGGACCAAGTTCAGCAAACTGACAAGCCAGATGAAGAGAAAACTGACAATGTAGGTCCTCACAGAAATAATCAGTTTAGGAATAACAGATCGCAAGGTTACCGTCCGTATCAACAGAGAAGAGGCTGGAACTATAATCGAGGCAATTACAACAATGGAAGAGGCAGATATTACAACAATAATGGTTATAACAGAAATTATAATAGAAATAACCAGAACCAAAATAGAAATCAGGATTCTCAAGGTCAGGTTATGACACCCGATCAGTATCAGGAAAGAAAGAGGGAAAGCCAGCAATACCTGAAGGAGTTACGGGAAAAAGAAGCCGAAAATCAAAAGAAAAGGCAGGATGTTGTGATTGATCCTGGGCCTTCTACGAGCCAGCATAATTCGGAAAACAGAAATTCAGGACAGAAGAGACAGTAGAGAGGAGAGAATACATTAACCACACACAACCCAGAGAAGAAGAGACTTATGATTAAGGAACATAGTAGAAATATCATGTAAGAGTAAGCCAATAATAATTCAATTTCGTGTTCAAGTGAATTGAGATATTTATAACACAGAGTTTAAAAACAATTTGCAACTGTTTTTAAAACGTGGTGAAGGGAGAATGCCCCCGGAAATTGAATTATATTGAGACCACGAGGGCTGTATTGGAAAATATCAGTAAAGTTAAGGATGTCATAGTTATGACGTGGATATTCATGACGTAGGCACGGATGACGTAGAATTCATGCCAGTAGGCTGATTGAGCTGAGATTCTTGGTGACGTCATGATTTTATTCGAGAAAGATCCGAGATTTACGACGCAGTCGCAGGAAACAAGGTATTGTGCTAAGGAAGAAGCTACGCTATTGGAGGAGAGACGCAAACCAATGAACGATAGTTTGGAAGGAAGACGTAGATTGCTGAAACAACGATATTCGATTACTTTTGGCATGCAGATTTGTGGAAATCTATTTACAGTTATGGCATTGATTTGGAATTTTGAAGAAATTATTTTTGAGTTTTTGAATTTTGAAAATCCGTCAAGTATAGCCAAAGTTAAAACTTCCAGCAATGACGCAGCAACAGGCTATGGAAGGGATGAATACGCCCCTTAAGAAGTTGATAAAAGGTCGTGCACAGGAGAGAGGAGCGCTCATACTCATACTGATACTGATACGCTCAGATCTCATACTTGTGATCGCATATATATTTCTGGTGATATAGAGAGTTATTTTCAAGTGATTCAGTGAAGTAAGGTGTCTTTAGCGTGAGGTGAAAGCCTTGCCGCATCGAACGAACTCGGGGCAGTTCCATTTCACGCTGCTCAAAACTAGGTGAAGTTGAAACGCGCACATTAACGTTTCCACCAGTCAAGATATCAAGCGCTAACTTCAGCCTGTATGATAATTCTATTAGGCAGTATAACATTAAGGTGTATACAAGATTTGAAGAATTTCATAGTGATACTTCGAAAGATATTGGAACTTTTAGGCTGCCAACAAAAGTGATTTTCTCGCCACAGGAGAAACACTTTTATATTCCACATTATACACTACGGCTGACACGTGGAGTGCAACAGTTTGGTATTACAACGATACATTCGACTATGGAACACTATAATATTGCAGTGCTTTTAATCATTATAACTGCAGGTGAGATGGAAGGCTAAGGCTTTGATGCAATTGGGACATATATTATTGGAGTAAAGTAACAGCATGGAACTTCGTTAATCGTCTTTCTACAAAAGCGAGCATGTAGTGAACATCCAACTATACTCATGCATCGTTAATCCATCGCTGAATTATACCAGATAACAGTGGAAATATTTTCATACTCCACAACTATGAATATTTCTGCGGAAATAACTACATTAAACTTCATGACGAATTCCTGCAAGAACTTCAGAGAACTTTCAAGAGAGGCCAGGGTTAACCCGGCGCACAATGAAGAATTTTGCCGGAAGGATGTTTCTCGTATCCACAGAGCAGTGCAATTTCGGAGGAGGAAGCAGTTCGATTCTCCGAGGACGCTGATTCCTGTTTCGAGGATGGAGCTCATCTTTACGTTGGTGAAATGGATCCATCAGCAGTCTTCTTTGGGGAATTTTCCTCTGGAACTTCAATCGGCAGATAAGGTAGTTGTGAACGTTTCTTGTATTATTTGAGTATTGTAGCGATATTTGAGCAAACATTTTTCCCATATTTTCTGTCCTACCTTTTGCCCCATTTTCTTGATTGATATTTTTGTACTCAGTACACTTCGATGATTTATGCCTTTTTTCTTCGATTTTTGAGACATTGCTATGTCACTGGCATACTTAAATAATTTTGGATCAGTTGAGACTGATGATTTAGATTCTTTCAGTAATTTGCATATTTTTGTAGTCACGATTTGACTGTAAAGTTAACGATTTGCTATGGCAGATTTGAATTCAGACAGCGTGTCATTTTATTAAAGTAATTCTATTCAGTTAATTACTTTGACCAATTTTCTGTCATCCTCAAGAAAGAAGAATAATTAAAAGATTTTAGAGCATTAAAATCTACTACGATATCGACGATCTTTGAAATACTAGTCGTCTTATGAACATGATTGCAACATAGACATTTATCATTGCATTATAGACAATTTTATGAAATACGAACGTTAATTACAATTTATTGAATACACTATAGTAATGAATAATGAAGATAGGAGTTTTCCTCAATTCTAGATTGGAACAATAATGTTTGCATTCCACAATCTAATTGTATTCTATTCGACTATTTTGCAGTTTAGTTGAACTTTGTTTGAAGATAGTATTTTTATACTGCGTTACTTTGAAGATGTTAATCTCAATTTTGATAGACCAGACAGGAGTGTCTAATCGTATTTGCTATTAAATTTATTTGTGATTGGCAAATTTTTACTTCATATCGATTCATGAATGAAACCCACGAAGGTTAAATGATAACAGTCATTATTACAATTGATGAATATAAGAATTTTTAAAGAGGAACAATGGATGTATAATCGATAGTTCAGTGGACGTGTAAAAGTCGCTGTTGAGTAATGCCCTTGAATAATGAAGGAGGTTCCCACAATAATTAATGAAGTTGATGAATTAATAGTGGAGGGTTTTTGTGTGTAGTTTGGAAGATTTTTATGCCATATATATGAAGATATATGATGAATTTTGGGCCAATTGGTGTGCCATTTTTGTGCGTCCTGAGCGAAGTATTTTTCCGCTGAATGTTATTGTTCTTGATCTTTGAAAGATTATTCATATGAAGATACTGTTAAAATTAACAAGAGTGTTAAATAATTTGAGATAAAGAATTTGAATGGAGGTTACAGTCACAAATATTAATAATTATTATTAAACATTATTAAACCTGAATTTGACAGTTTAATATAACTAACCTTCATTGGTCGATTATATCAACACGATTTGAGTAATTATCAACCGGATAGACGTGTGGTTCAATGTATTTCTTGTATAAATAATATAAACAATTTAATATTGTAAAATAATTTTGTAAATATCTTTGTTAAATAATTCGAAATGATAGTGATTAATAGAAGTGTGTATTAAATTTTCAATGGTCATTTGACATTGTTATAAACAATTTGTTATTGTTATAAATAATTAATGAACTTTTGTTATTAACATTTAGAGTTTTTTTTATACTCTAAACAATGCAAGTTAAGCAAGTGGTTTGAACAAGTAATCATGATTTGGGATTGTTGGAGGAATCCACTGGTGTTTGAATGAAGCATGTAAGACATTTGCGTGATAATATTTCAGTTGAGATGTGAACATTTACGTGTTTAAAACAGAGAGCCGAGCTCTGAGGTAGCACGCTTATGCTAGGGTTGAACGAACGGGTGTCCGCTTTGACGACACAGGTGTTTTGCAGCTGGTCCGGACAACTGTGTTACTGAGACCAAGGGCGTTTCATAATAGCCTTGTGGCTATAAATAAGATGTGCAGTATATAAACACGCAAAGCAATTGATATTTGTGTCTCATCCCAAATCCCGTTTCCATTCCCATTGCATTGTTATATTTTCGTTGCTATAAGCTTGAGAAAGCTAAAACATTATATGTAGAGAATACAGGTCCTACAGGAGGACATGGTTATGTGATCAATGGCTTCTGATAGCCACGTATATTTTGTTGTTTCTTTTGTTAAAAATTATTCTTTATGTGAAATAAATTATTGTGCAGTTTAAAGTTTCTCGTCTTCGGTTTGGTTCATTTTAAATATCATGGTGGAGGTTATTGTGAGGACATACTTTTAAGTGATCCAGTTGACAACCCAGTCCCCGAGATATATTTAAGAGGTAAGTCAAGGTAAGTATGAACCCCCGTATATTTTGGTGTGTTCCACAATAATTTTCTTGTTAACTATTGTGCTCTAATCTCGATAGTATCTGTCAGTGCCATTTTCATTGATGTAGCTATGCCGGCGCGTTTGATTATTGGCAATCCGATTGAGGGGGCGGATATCGGACAGCCTACTATCCGGATATCGGGTACAGTAGGATTGGCGACCCTGAAACGTGGGGAATGTTCTACAAAACTGGATTACCAGGAGAATTGACACCGCAATTCGGTGGGGCTCGATTGTCTCGATTGGCACGTTCTACAAAACATTGGATTACCAAGTTATTGCAGTAGAATTGACACCGCAATTTTTGTGGAGTGTTCGAATAACATTGGATTACCAAGTTATCGATGTCAAAGGGATTATGAAGACTCAAATAAAGAGGTTGATTCTTTGTTCGATGTCTTAGCCAATTGTAGAATTTGAGAGTGTGATTATATAGGAATAAATGTTGTATTGTATTAGGAAAATTACACTCAGAAAAGATCAGATCTTATACGACTTGAGAGAGGTTAAATAGGCTGGAAACTTAGAAAAATCGCCTATGATCTGGAATCTTATTTTATTTGACCGGCTTATGACATGTATAGTCATATTAAAGATAAAATTAACTATTTGGATTATAAATGTAAATTATTTGTGTTAGGATATTTTAAAATGAACCAGAGAAACTTGAACATGTGCTTGAGTTTATTTCAACATAAAATGTCTACGAAGGTTAATTATAAGGTAATTATAAGTTAGATTTAAGACAGAAAATTGCTCAAATTTATATATGGTGAAGAATGTTGCTCAGATGTTGTTATTTTACTCTGTTTGATGTATGTCCCTAAAGCAGTTTATTATTGAATATTATTGAAATGGCAGATGAAAGTCTGAGAATGATGTTGAAGGAGATGAAAGCTAGCATGAATAGCAGTATGAAGCAGATGATGGAGGAGAATTCTAGTAGTTTGTCAGCTAATTTGTCTATTAGGCTGGATGAAAGTGTGAGGGAAATGGAAGCTAGGAATACTAGTCGAATGGAGGAGAATGCTAGTAGAATGGATGAAAGTTTGAAAGTTATTCAGACCAGTTCTGCAAACCTAGAGGATAATATGTCGCGTTTACAGATTAATACCCAAGGAATCGAGAATGCTGTAACTGACATGCGCACAGACGTGTCCAATGTGCATAAAGATGTGTCTGTTGTTAAAATTGATGTGTCTAAGGTACAAAAGGATCTTACTATGTTGAATCTTGATGTTGCTAATGTCCGGAGTGATATTTCTTGTGCTAGGGCTGAAGTACTTGTTGTCAAAAATAATGTTGCGACTGTCCAAGACAAGGTTGAGGAAGTCCAAAGAGAAGTCCAAAATGTTAGAACTGATGTGTCCAATGTTCAGGTTGATATTAATAACATTCATTCGGATGTAAATGAGATGCAAAGTGACATAAATAAGATTCAAGTAGAAGTCAACACTGTTTTCGTAGATATTGCTAAAGTCCAAACTGATGTAAATAAAGTCAGGGAAGAAATAGAAAATTCGAAAGCACTTTGTACGCGTAATATGAGTGCATTAACGACTGGGCTAGTTGATGAGTCAGTTAGAACGACAGCGTCTTTAGCAGGTTTAAAGTATGATGTAGAGGTCATGAGAACCCAGGTATTAGACCATAATAGATTACTTAAAGAAGATATCGAAGGAGACATAGCAGAAATGTTAACGGCAAATGTAGCGGTATGGAAAGACGAGTGGAATAGGTCAAGTGGGGAACATGTAACCCAAATTCAGGAACGTATTGAAAGAAAACTTGCCAGTACTCAAATAGATATTAACAATGAAGTAGTACAAATTAGGAAAGATTTAAGCGTAAGGATGGATTCGCTATCCGAGAGACAAGTAGAAGATAGAACACAAATAGGTCAGGATGTGCAAGCATTAAAATCTGCGTTAGAGGATCAGATTCATAAAGTTGTCTCTGATGTAAATGAAACGACGAGCAAACTGCAGAATTTGAAGCTAGGAGAAGCTAGTTTAATGGAGACCTACAAAGAAGAGTTAATCAGGAAAGTCTTAACGGAAATCACTGACAAGGATACAGAAGGCTTGGCTTGCGAAACTAATAGGAATTATGCCAGAAGATATAACCTAGATCCAGAAGAGAGAGACGTGACGCCTGAAGAACGTATATCCAGATTCAGAGAGGAAGATGACGAGAGGAATAGGGAACCTGAGTGGAACTATCGAGATAGTGGGAAAAACTACCCGGATTCATATCCGAGGAATGTAACGGTCATCAGGAATTTTGAAGACAAACCGCAAAAATTCAGCAACACTGATAGTTTGACGCCTATAGAATATGTCAGGAACCTCAAAGATTATTTCATCGAAGCTCACATTCCCAGAGAGAGAGAGATGAAGATAGTGGAAAGATTTTTGATTGGAGGACCCCTTGAATGGTTTTGCGCTTTTAGATACACATTCAGTAACTTTGACGAGTTTGCAGAGGCATTAACCAAACGATTTTGGTCCATAGAAGCGCAGAATTCGTTAAGAGCGGAGGTTTATTCAAGAAAATACTCAGGTACTCTTCCAACACGGTACGCTGATTTCTTTACGAGTCAATTGTCCCGCTTGAGATTTTTGCAACTCCCATTGTCAACGGAGCAATTAATTGATGCGATTTCTCGTATGCTGCCTGTGGAGGTGAGGAGACTAATCATTTCGTCAAACATCAGGGATTTGACCAGCATGGACGAATTACTGAGGAGGTTAGACTACACAAGTCCAATGCCTAACGTGGTACAGAAAGGTCAAAGGCATGACTTCAAAGAAATAAATACTGTATATATGGACCAAGTTCAGCAAACTGACAAGCCAGATGAAGAGAAAACTGACAATGTAGGTCCTCACAGAAATAATCAGTTTAGGAATAACAGATCGCAAGGTTACCGTCCGTATCAACAGAGAAGAGGCTGGAACTATAATCGAGGCAATTACAACAATGGAAGAGGCAGATATTACAACAATAATGGTTATAACAGAAATTATAATAGAAATAACCAGAACCAAAATAGAAATCAGGATTCTCAAGGTCAGGTTATGACACCCGATCAGTATCAGGAAAGAAAGAGGGAAAGCCAGCAATACCTGAAGGAGTTACGGGAAAAAGAAGCCGAAAATCAAAAGAAAAGGCAGGATGTTGTGATTGATCCTGGGCCTTCTACGAGCCAGCATAATTCGGAAAACAGAAATTCAGGACAGAAGAGACAGTAGAGAGGAGAGAATACATTAACCACACACAACCCAGAGAAGAAGAGACTTATGATTAAGGAACATAGTAGAAATATCATGTAAGAGTAAGCCAATAATAATTCAATTTCGTGTTCAAGTGAATTGAGATATTTATAACACAGAGTTTAAAAACAATTTGCAACTGTTTTTAAAACGTGGTGAAGGGAGAATGCCCCCGGAAATTGAATTATATTGAGACCACGAGGGCTGTATTGGAAAATATCAGTAAAGTTAAGGATGTCATAGTTATGACGTGGATATTCATGACGTAGGCACGGATGACGTAGAATTCATGCCAGTAGGCTGATTGAGCTGAGATTCTTGGTGACGTCATGATTTTATTCGAGAAAGATCCGAGATTTACGACGCAGTCGCAGGAAACAAGGTATTGTGCTAAGGAAGAAGCTACGCTATTGGAGGAGAGACGCAAACCAATGAACGATAGTTTGGAAGGAAGACGGAGATTGCTGAAACAACGATATTCGATTACTTTTGGCATGCAGATTTGTGGAAATCTATTTTCAGTTATGGCATTGATTTGGAATTTTGAAGAAATTATTTTTGAGTTTTTGAATTTTGAAAATCCGTCAAGTATAGCCAAAGTTAAAACTTCCAGCAATGACGCAGCAACAGGCTATGGAAGGGATGAATACGCCCCTTAAGAAGTTGATAAAAGGTCGTGCACAGGAGAGAGGAGCGCTCATACTCATACTGATACTGATACGCTCAGATCTCATACTTGTGATCGCATATATATTTCTGGTGATATAGAGAGTTATTTTCAAGTGATTCAGTGAAGTAAGGTGTCTTTAGCGTGAGGTGAAAGCCTTGCCGCATCGAACGAACTCGGGGCAGTTCCATTTCACGCTGCTCAAAACTAGGTGAAGTTGAAACGCGCACATTAACGTTTCCACCAGTCAAGATATCAAGCGCTAACTTCAGCCTGTATGATAATTCTATTAGGCAGTATAACATTAAGGTGTATACAAGATTTGAAGAATTTCATAGTGATACTTCGAAAGATATTGGAACTTTTAGGCTGCCAACAAAAGTGATTTTCTCGCCACAGGAGAAACACTTTTATATTCCACATTATACACTACGGCTGACACGTGGAGTGCAACAGTTTGGTATTACAACGATACATTCGACTATGGAACACTATAATATTGCAGTGCTTTTAATCATTATAACTGCAGGTGAGATGGAAGGCTAAGGCTTTGATGCAATTGGGACATATATTATTGGAGTAAAGTAACAGCATGGAACTTCGTTAATCGTCTTTCTACAAAAGCGAGCATGTAGTGAACATCCAACTATACTCATGCATCGTTAATCCATCGCTGAATTATACCAGATAACAGTGGAAATATTTTCATACTCCACAACTATGAATATTTCTGCGGAAATAACTACATTAAACTTCATGACGAATTCCTGCAAGAACTTCAGAGAACTTTCAAGAGAGGCCAGGGTTATCCCGGCGCACAATGAAGAATTTTGCCGGAAGGATGTTTCTCGTATCCACGGAGCAGTGCAATTTCGGAGGAGGAATCAGTTCGATTCTCCGAGGACGCTGATTCCTGTTTCGAGGATGGAGCTCATCTTTACGTTGGTGAAATGGATCCATCAGCAGTCTTCTTTGGGGAATTTTCCTCTGGAACTTCAATCGGCAGATAAGGTAGTTGTGAACGTTTCTTGTATTATTTGAGTATTGTAGCGATATTTGAGCAAACATTTTTCCCATATTTTCTGTCCTACCTTTTGCCCCATTTTCTTGATTGATATTTTTGTACTCAGTACACTTCGATGATTTATGCCTTTTTTCTTCGATTTTTGAGACATTGCTATGTCACTGGCATACTTAAATAATTTTGGATCAGTTGAGACTGATGATTTAGATTCTTTCAGTAATTTGCATATTTTTGTAGTCACGATTTGACTGTAAAGTTAACGATTTGCTATGGCAGATTTGAATTCAGACAGCGTGTCATTTTATTAAAGTAATTCTATTCAGTTAATTACTTTGACCAATTTTCTGTCATCCTCAAGAAAGAAGAATAATTAAAAGATTTTAGAGCATTAAAATCTACTACGATATCGACGATCTTTGAAATACTAGTCGTCTTATGAACATGATTGCAACATAGACATTTATCATTGCATTATAGACAATTTTATGAAATACGAACGTTAATTACAATTTATTGAATACACTATAGTAATGAATAATGAAGATAGGAGTTTTCCTCAATTCTAGATTGGAACAATAATGTTTGCATTCCACAATTAATTGTATTCTATTCGACTATTTTGCAGTTTAGTTGAACTTTGTTTGAAGATAGTATTTTTATACTGCGTTACTTTGAAGATGTTAATCTCAATTTTGATAGACCAGACAGGAGTGTCTAATCGTATTTGCTATTAAATTTATTTGTGATTGGCAAATTTTTACTTCATATCGATTCATGAATGAAACCCACGAAGGTTAAATGATAACAGTCATTATTACAATTGATGAATATAAGAATTTTTAAAGAGGAACAATGGATGTATAATCGATAGTTCAGTGGACGTGTAAAAGTCGCTGTTGAGTAATGCCCTTGAATAATGAAGGAGGTTCCCACAATAATTAATGAAGTTGATGAATTAATAGTGGAGGGTTTTTGTGTGTAGTTTGGAAGATTTTTATGCCATATATATGAAGATATATGATGAATTTTGGGCCAATTGGTGTGCCATTTTTGTGCGTCCTGAGCGAAGTATTTTTCCGCTGAATGTTATTGTTCTTGTTCTTTGAAAGATTATTCATATGAAGATACTGTTAAAATTAACAAGAGTGTTAAATAATTTGAGATAAAGATTTTGAATGGAGGTTACAGTCACAAATATTAATAATTATTATTAAACATTATTAAACCTGAATTTGACAGTTTAATATAACTAACCTTCATTGGTCGATTATATCAACACGATTTGAGTAATTATCAACCGGATAGACGTGTGGTTCAATGTATTTCTTGTATAAATAATATAAACAATTTAATATTGTAAAATAATTTTGTAAATATCTTTGTTAAATAATTCGAAATGATAGTGATTAATAGAAGCGTGTATTAAATTTTCAATGGTCATTTGACATTGTTATAAACAATTTGTTATTGTTATAAATAATTAATGAACTTTTGTTATTAACATTTAGAGTTTTTTTTATACTCTAAACAATGCAAGTTAAGCAAGTGGTTTGAACAAGTAATCATGATTTGGGATTGTTGGAGGAATCCACTGGTGTTTGAATGAAGCATGTAAGACATTTGCGTGATAATATTTCAGTTGAGATGTGAACATTTACGTGTTTAAAACAGAGAGCCGAGCTCTGAGGTAGCACGCTTATGCTAGGGTTGAACGAACGGGTGTCCGCTTTGACGACACAGGTGTTTTGCAGCTGGTCCGGACAACTGTGTTACTGAGACCAAGGGCGTTTCATAATAGCCTTGTGGCTATAAATAAGATGTGCAGTATATAAACACGCAAAGCAATTGATATTTGTGTCTCATCCCAAATCCCGTTTCCATTCCCATTGCATTGTTATATTTTCGTTGCTATAAGCTTGAGAAAGCTAAAACATTATATGTAGAGAATACAGGTCCTACAGGAGGACATGGTTATGTGATCAATGGCTTCTGATAGCCACGTATATTTTGTTGTTTCTTTTGTTAAAAATTATTCTTTATGTGAAATAAATTATTGTGCAGTTTAAAGTTTCTCGTCTTCGGTTTGGTTCATTTTAAATATCATGGTGGAGGTTATTGTGAGGACATACTTTTAAGTGATCCAGTTGACAACCCAGTCCCCGAGATATATTTAAGAGGTAAGTCAAGGTAAGTATGAACCCCCGTATATTTTGGTGTGTTCCACAATAATTTTCTTGTTAACTATTGTGCTCTAATCTCGATAGTATCTGTCAGTGCCATTTTCATTGATGTAGCTATGCCGGCGCGTTTGATTATTGGCAATCCGATTGAGGGGGCGGATATCTGACAGCCTACTATCCGGATATCGGGTACAGTAGGATTGGCGACCCTGAAACGTGGGGAATGTTCTCGATTGGCACGTTCTACAAAACATTGGATTACCAAGTTATTGCAGTAGAATTGACACCGCAATTTTTGTGGAGTGTTCGAATAACATTGGATTACCAAGTTATCGATGTCAAAGGGATTATGAAGACTCAAATAAAGAGGTTGATTCTTTGTTCGATGTCTTAGCCAATTGTAGAATTTGAGAGTGTGATTATATAGGAATAAATGTTGTATTGTATTAGGAAAATTACACTCAGAAAAGATCAGATCTTATACGACTTGAGAGAGGTTAAATAGGCTGGAAACTTAGAAAAATCGCCTATGATCTGGAATCTTATTTTATTTGACCGGCTTATGACATGTATAGTCATATTAAAGATAAAATTAACTATTTGGATTATAAATGTAAATTATTTGTGTTAGGATATTTTAAAATGAACCAGAGAAACTTGAACATGTGCTTGAGTTTATTTCAACATAAAATGTCTACGAAGGTTAATTATAAGGTAATTATAAGTTAGATTTAAGACAGAAAATTGCTCAAATTTATATATGGTGAAGAATGTTGCTCAGATGTTGTTATTTTACTCTGTTTGATGTATGTCCCTAAAGCAGTTTATTATTGAATATTATTGAAATGGCAGATGAAAGTCTGAGAATGATGTTGAAGGAGATGAAAGCTAGCATGAATAGCAGTATGAAGCAGATGATGGAGGAGAATTCTAGTAGTTTGTCAGCTAATTTGTCTATTAGGCTGGATGAAAGTGTGAGGGAAATGGAAGCTAGGAATACTAGTCGAATGGAGGAGAATGCTAGTAGAATGGATGAAAGTTTGAAAGTTATTCAGACCAGTTCTGCAAACCTAGAGGATAATATGTCGCGTTTACAGATTAATACCCAAGGAATCGAGAATGCTGTAACTGACATGCGCACAGACGTGTCCAATGTGCATAAAGATGTGTCTGTTGTTAAAATTGATGTGTCTAAGGTACAAAAGGATCTTACTATGTTGAATCTTGATGTTGCTAATGTCCGGAGTGATATTTCTTGTGCTAGGGCTGAAGTAGTTGTTGTCAAAAATAATGTTGCGACTGTCCAAGACAAGGTTGAGGAAGTCCAAAGAGAAGTCCAAAATGTTAGAACTGATGTGTCCAATGTTCAGGTTGATATTAATAACATTCATTCGGATGTAAATGAGATGCAAAGTGACATAAATAAGATTCAAGTAGAAGTCAACACAGTTTTCGTAGATATTGCTAAAGTCCAAACTGATGTAAATAAAGTCAGGGAAGAAATAGAAAATTCGAAAGCACTTTGTACGCGTAATATGAGTGCATTAACGACTGGGCTAGTTGATGAGTCAGTTAGAACGACAGCGTCTTTAGCAGGTTTAAAGTATGATGTAGAGGTCATGAGAACCCAGGTATTAGACCATAATAGATTACTTAAAGAAGATATCGAAGGAGACATAGCAGAAATGTTAACGGCAAATGTAGCGGTATGGAAAGACGAGTGGAATAGGTCAAGTGGGGAACATGTAACCCAAATTCAGGAACGTATTGAAAGAAAACTTGCCAGTACTCAAATAGATATTAACAATGAAGTAGTACAAATTAGGAAAGATTTAAGCGTAAGGATGGATTCGCTATCCGAGAGACAAGTAGAAGATAGAACACAAATAGGTCAGGATGTGCAAGCATTAAAATCTGCGTTAGAGGATCAGATTCATAAAGTTGTCTCTGATGTAAATGAAACGACGAGCAAACTGCAGAATTTGAAGCTAGGAGAAGCTAGTTTAATGGAGACCTACAAAGAAGAGTTAATCAGGAAAGTCTTAACGGAAATCACTGACAAGGATACAGAAGGCTTGGCTTGCGAAACTAATAGGAATTATGCCAGAAGATATAACCTAGATCCAGAAGAGAGAGACGTGACGCCTGAAGAACGTATATCCAGATTCAGAGAGGAAGATGACGAGAGGAATAGGGAACCTGAGTGGAACTATCGAGATAGTGGGAAAAACTACCCGGATTCATATCCGAGGAATGTAACGGTCATCAGGAATTTTGAAGACAAACCGCAAAAATTCAGCAACACTGATAGTTTGACGCCTATAGAATATGTCAGGAACCTCAAAGATTATTTCATCGAAGCTCACATTCCCAGAGAGAGAGAGATGAAGATAGTGGAAAGATTTTTGATTGGAGGACCCCTTGAATGGTTTTGCGCTTTTAGATACACATTCAGTAACTTTGACGAGTTTGCAGAGGCATTAACCAAACGATTTTGGTCCATAGAAGCGCAGAATTCGTTAAGAGCGGAGGTTTATTCAAGAAAATACTCAGGTACTCTTCCAACACGGTACGCTGATTTCTTTACGAGTCAATTGTCCCGCTTGAGATTTTTGCAACCCCCATTGTCAACGGAGCAATTAATTGATGCGATTTCTCGTATGCTGCCTGTGGAGGTGAGGAGACTAATCATTTCGTCAAACATCAGGGATTTGACCAGCATGGACGAATTACTGAGGAGGTTAGACTACACAAGTCCAATGCCTAACGTGGTACAGAAAGGTCAAAGGCATGACTTCAAAGAAATAAATACTGTATATATGGACCAAGTTCAGCAAACTGACAAGCCAGATGAAGAGAAAACTGACAATGTAGGTCCTCACAGAAATAATCAGTTTAGGAATAACAGATCGCAAGGTTACCGTCCGTATCAACAGAGAAGAGGCTGGAACTATAATCGAGGCAATTACAACAATGGAAGAGGCAGATATTACAACAATAATGGTTATAACAGAAATTATAATAGAAATAACCAGAACCAAATTAGAAATCAGGATTCTCAAGGTCAGGTTATGACACCCGATCAGTATCAGGAAAGAAAGAGGGAAAGCCAGCAATACCTGAAGGAGTTACGGGAAAAAGAAGCCGAAAATCAAAAGAAAAGGCAGGATGTTGTGATTGATCCTGGGCCTTCTACGAGCCAGCATAATTCGGAAAACAGAAATTCAGGACAGAAGAGACAGTAGAGAGGAGAGAATACATTAACCACACACAACCCAGAGAAGAAGAGACTTATGATTAAGGAACATAGTAGAAATATCATGTAAGAGTAAGCCAATAATAATTCAATTTCGTGTTCAAGTGAATTGAGATATTTATAACACAGAGTTTAAAAACAATTTGCAACTGTTTTTAAAACGTGGTGAAGGGAGAATGCCCCCGGAAATTGAATTATATTGAGACCACGAGGGCTGTATTGGAAAATATCAGTAAAGTTAAGGATGTCATAGTTATGACGTGGATATTCATGACGTAGGCACGGATGACGTAGAATTCATGCCAGTAGGCTGATTGAGCTGAGATTCTTGGTGACGTCATGATTTTATTCGAGAAAGATCCGAGATTTACGACGCAGTCGCAGGAAACAAGGTATTGTGCTAAGGAAGAAGCTACGCTATTGGAGGAGAGACGCAAACCAATGAACGATAGTTTGGAAGGAAGACGGAGATTGCTGAAACAACGATATTCGATTACTTTTGGCATGCAGATTTGTGGAAATCTATTTTCAGTTATGGCATTGATTTGGAATTTTGAAGAAATTATTTTTGAGTTTTTGAATTTTGAAAATCCGTCAAGTATAGCCAAAGTTAAAACTTCCAGCAATGACGCAGCAACAGGCTATGGAAGGGATGAATACGCCCCTTAAGAAGTTGATAAAAGGTCGTGCAAAGGAGAGAGGAGCGCTCATACTCATACTGATACTGATACGCTCAGATCTCATACTTGTGATCGCATATATATTTCTGGTGATATAGAGAGTTATTTTCAAGTGATTCAGTGAAGTAAGGTGTCTTTAGCGTGAGGTGAAAGCCTTGCCGCATCGAACGAACTCGGGGCAGTTCCATTTCACGCTGCTCAAAACTAGGTGAAGTTGAAACGCGCACATTAACGTTTCCACCAGTCAAGATATCAAGCGCTAACTTCAGCCTGTATGATAATTCTATTAGGCAGTATAACATTAAGGTGTATACAAGATTTGAAGAATTTCATAGTGATACTTCGAAAGATATTGGAACTTTTAGGCTGCCAACAAAAGTGATTTTCTCGCCACAGGAGAAACACTTTTATATTCCACATTATACACTACGGCTGACACGTGGAGTGCAACAGTTTGGTATTACAACGATACATTCGACTATGGAACACTATAATATTGCAGTGCTTTTAATCATTATAACTGCATGTGAGATGGAAGGCTAAGGCTTTGATGCAATTGGGACATATATTATTGGAGTAAAGTAACAGCATGGAACTTCGTTAATCGTCTTTCTACAAAAGCGAGCATGTAGTGAACATCCAACTATACTCATGCATCGTTAATCCATCGCTGAATTATACCAGATAACAGTGGAAATATTTTCATACTCCACAACTATGAATATTTCTGCGGAAATAACTACATTAAACTTCATGACGAATTCCTGCAAGAACTTCAGAGAACTTTCAAGAGAGGCCAGGGTTATCCCGGCGCACAATGAAGAATTTTGCCGGAAGGATGTTTCTCGTATCCACAGAGCAGTGCAATTTCGGAGGAGGAATCAGTTCGATTCTCCGAGGACGCTGATTCCTGTTTCGAGGATGGAGCTCATCTTTACGTTGGTGAAATGGATCCATCAGCAGTCTTCTTTGGGGAATTTTCCTCTGGAACTTCAATCGGCAGATAAGGTAGTTGTGAACGTTTCTTGTATTATTTGAGTATTGTAGCGATATTTGAGCAAACATTTTTCCCATATTTTCTGTCCTACCTTTTGCCCCATTTTCTTGATTGATATTTTTGTACTCAGTACACTTCGATGATTTATGCCTTTTTTCTTCGATTTTTGAGACATTGCTATGTCACTGGCATACTTAAATAATTTTGGATCAGTTGAGACTGATGATTTAGATTCTTTCAGTAATTTGCATATTTTTGTAGTCACGATTTGACTGTAAAGTTAACGATTTGCTATGGCAGATTTGAATTCAGACAGCGTGTCATTTTATTAAAGTAATTCTATTCAGTTAATTACTTTGACCAATTTTCTGTCATCCTCAAGAAAGAAGAATAATTAAAAGATTTTAGAGCATTAAAATCTACTACGATATCGACGATCTTTGAAATACTAGTCGTCTTATGAACATGATTGCAACATAGACATTTATCATTGCATTATAGACAATTTTATGAAATACGAACGTTAATTACAATTTATTGAATACACTATAGTAATGAATAATGAAGATAGGAGTTTTCCTCAATTCTAGATTGGAACAATAATGTTTGCATTCCACAATCTAATTGTATTCTATTCGACTATTTTGCAGTTTAGTTGAACTTTGTTTGAAGATAGTATTTTTATACTGCGTTACTTTGAAGATGTTAATCTCAATTTTGATAGACCAGACAGGAGTGTCTAATCGTATTTGCTATTAAATTTATTTGTGATTGGCAAATTTTTACTTCATATCGATTCATGAATGAAACCCACGAAGGTTAAATGATAACAGTCATTATTACAATTGATGAATATAAGAATTTTTAAAGAGGAACAATGGATGTATAATCGATAGTTCAGTGGACGTGTAAAAGTCGCTGTTGAGTAATGCCCTTGAATAATGAAGGAGGTTCCCACAATAATTAATGAAGTTGATGAATTAATAGTGGAGGGTTTTTGTGTGTAGTTTGGAAGATTTTTATGCCATATATATGAAGATATATGATGAATTTTGGGCCAATTGGTGTGCCATTTTTGTGCGTCCTGAGCGAAGTATTTTTCCGCTGAATGTTATTGTTCTTGTTCTTTGAAAGATTATTCATATGAAGATACTGTTAAAATTAACAAGATTGTTAAATAATTTGAGATAAAGATTTTGAATGGAGGTTACAGTCACATATATTAATAATTATTATTAAACATTATTAAACCTGAATTTGCCAGTTTAATATAACTAACCTTCATTGGTCGATTATATCAACACGATTTGAGTAATTATCAACCGGATAGACGTGTGGTTCAATGTATTTCTTGTATAAATAATATAAACAATTTAATATTGTAAAATAATTTTGTAAATATCTTTGTTAAATAATTCGAAATGATAGTGATTAATAGAAGCGTGTATTAAATTTTCAATGGTCATTTGACATTGTTATAAACAATTTGTTATTGTTATAAATAATTAATGAAATTTTGTTATTAACATTTAGAGTTTTTTTTATACTCTAAACAATGCAAGTTAAGCAAGTGGTTTGAACAAGTAATCATGATTTGGGATTGTTGGAGGAATCCACTGGTGTTTGAATGAAGCATGTAAGACATTTGCGTGATAATATTTCAGTTGAGATGTGAACATTTACGTGTTTAAAACAGAGAGCCGAGCTCTGAGGTAGCACGCTTATGCTAGGGTTGAACGAACGGGTGTCCGCTTTGACGACACAGGTGTTTTGCAGCTGGTCCGGACAACTGTGTTACTGAGACCAAGGGCGTTTCATAATAGCCTTGTGGCTATAAATAAGATGTGCAGTATATAAACACGCAAAGCAATTGATATTTGTGTCTCATCCCAAATCCCGTTTCCATTCCCATTGCATTGTTATATTTTCGTTGCTATAAGCTTGAGAAAGCTAAAACATTATATGTAGAGAATACAGGTCCTACAGGAGGACATGGTTATGTGATCAATGGCTTCTGATAGCCACGTATATTTTGTTGTTTCTTTTGTTAAAAATTATTCTTTATGTGAAATAAATTATTGTGCAGTTTAAAGTTTCTCGTCTTCGGTTTGGTTCATTTTAAATATCATGGTGGAGGTTATTGTGAGGACATACTTTTAAGTGATCCAGTTGACAACCCAGTCCCCGAGATATATTTAAGAGGTAAGTCAAGGTAAGTATGAACCCCCGTATATTTTGGTGTGTTCCACAATAATTTTCTTGTTAACTATTGTGCTCTAATCTCGATAGTATCTGTCAGTGCCATTTTCATTGATGTAGCTATGCCGGCGCGTTTGATTATTGGCAATCCGATTGAGGGGGCGGATATCTGACAGCCTACTATCCGGATATCGGGTACAGTAGGATTGGCGACCCTGAAACGTGGGGAATGTTCTACAAAACTGGATTACCAGGAGAATTGACACCGCAATTCGGTGGGGCTCGATTGTCTCGATTGGCACGTTCTACAAAACATTGGATTACCAAGTTATTGCAGTAGAATTGACACCGCAATTTTTGTGGAGTGTTCGAATAACATTGGATTACCAAGTTATCGATGTCAAAGGGATTATGAAGACTCAAATAAAGAGGTTGATTCTTTGTTCGATGTCTTAGCCAATTGTAGAATTTGAGAGTGTGATTATATAGGAATAAATGTTGTATTGTATTAGGAAAATTACACTCAGAAAAGATCAGATCTTATACGACTTGAGAGAGGTTAAATAGGCTGGAAACTTAGAAAAATCGCCTATGATCTGGAATCTTATTTTATTTGACCGGCTTATGACATGTATAGTCATATTAAAGATAAAATTAACTATTTGGATTATAAATGTAAATTATTTGTGTTAGGATATTTTAAAATGAACCAGAGAAACTTGAACATGTGCTTGAGTTTATTTCAACATAAAATGTCTACGAAGGTTAATTATAAGGTAATTATAAGTTAGATTTAAGACAGAAAATTGCTCAAATTTATATATGGTGAAGAATGTTGCTCAGATGTTGTTATTTTACTCTGTTTGATGTATGTCCCTAAAGCAGTTTATTATTGAATATTATTGAAATGGCAGATGAAAGTCTGAGAATGATGTTGGAGGAGATGAAAGCTAGCATGAATAGCAGTATGAAGCAGATGATGGAGGAGAATTCTAGTAGTTTGTCAGCTAATTTGTCTATTAGGCTGGATGAAAGTGTGAGGGAAATGGAAGCTAGGAATACTAGTCGAATGGAGGAGAATGCTAGTAGAATGGATGAAAGTTTGAAAGTTATTCAGACCAGTTCTGCAAACCTAGAGGATAATATGTCGCGTTTACAGATTAATACCCAAGGAATCGAGAATGCTGTAACTGACATGCGCACAGACGTGTCCAATGTGCATAAAGATGTGTCTGTTGTTAAAATTGATGTGTCTAAGGTACAAAAGGATCTTACTATGTTGAATCTTGATGTTGCTAATGTCCGGAGTGATATTTCTTGTGCTAGGGCTGAAGTAGTTGTTGTCAAAAATGATGTTGCGACTGTCCAAGACAAGGTTGAGGAAGTCCAAAGAGAAGTCCAAAATGTTAGAACTGATGTGTCCAATGTTCAGGTTGATATTAATAACATTCATTCGGATGTAAATGAGATGCAAAGTGACATAAATAAGATTCAAGTAGAAGTCAACACAGTTTTCGTAGATATTGCTAAAGTCCAAACTGATGTAAATAAAGTCAGGGAAGAAATAGAAAATTCGAAAGCACTTTGTACGCGTAATATGAGTGCATTAACGACTGGGCTAGTTGATGAGTCAGTTAGAACGACAGCGTCTTTAGCAGGTTTAAAGTATGATGTAGAGGTCATGAGAACCCAGGTATTAGACCATAATAGATTACTTAAAGAAGATATCGAAGGAGACATAGCAGAAATGTTAACGGCAAATGTAGCGGTATGGAAAGACGAGTGGAATAGGTCAAGTGGGGAACATGTAACCCAAATTCAGGAACGTATTGAAAGAAAACTTGCCAGTACTCAAATAGATATTAACAATGAAGTAGTACAAATTAGGAAAGATTTAAGCGTAAGGATGGATTCGCTATCCGAGAGACAAGTAGAAGATAGAACACAAATAGGTCAGGATGTGCAAGCATTAAAATCTGCGTTAGAGGATCAGATTCATAAAGTTGTCTCTGATGTAAATGAAACGACGAGCAAACTGCAGAATTTGAAGCTAGGAGAAGCTAGTTTAATGGAGACCTACAAAGAAGAGTTAATCAGGAAAGTCTTAACGGAAATCACTGACAAGGATACAGAAGGCTTGGCTTGCGAAACTAATAGGAATTATGCCAGAAGATATAACCTAGATCCAGAAGAGAGAGACGTGACGCCTGAAGAACGTATATCCAGATTCAGAGAGGAAGATGACGAGAGGAATAGGGAACCTGAGTGGAACTATCGAGATAGTGGGAAAAACTACCCGGATTCATATCCGAGGAATGTAACGGTCATCAGGAATTTTGAAGACAAACCGCAAAAATTCAGCAACACTGATAGTTTGACGCCTATAGAATATGTCAGGAACCTCAAAGATTATTTCATCGAAGCTCACATTCCCAGAGAGAGAGAGATGAAGATAGTGGAAAGATTTTTGATTGGAGGACCCCTTGAATGGTTTTGCGCTTTTAGATACACATTCAGTAACTTTGACGAGTTTGCAGAGGCATTAACCAAACGATTTTGGTCCATAGAAGCGCAGAATTCGTTAAGAGCGGAGGTTTATTCAAGAAAATACTCAGGTACTCTTCCAACACGGTACGCTGATTTCTTTACGAGTCAATTGTCCCGCTTGAGATTTTTGCAACCCCCATTGTCAACGGAGCAATTAATTGATGCGATTTCTCGTATGCTGCCTGTGGAGGTGAGGAGACTAATCATTTCGTCAAACATCAGGGATTTGACCAGCATGGACGAATTACTGAGGAGGTTAGACTACACAAGTCCAATGCCTAACGTGGTACAGAAAGGTCAAAGGCATGACTTCAAAGAAATAAATACTGTATATATGGACCAAGTTCAGCAAACTGACAAGCCAGATGAAGAGAAAACTGACAATGTAGGTCCTCACAGAAATAATCAGTTTAGGAATAACAGATCGCAAGGTTACCGTCCGTATCAACAGAGAAGAGGCTGGAACTATAATCGAGGCAATTACAACAATGGAAGAGGCAGATATTACAACAATAATGGTTATAACAGAAATTATAATAGAAATAACCAGAACCAAAATAGAAATCAGGATTCTCAAGGTCAGGTTATGACACCCGATCAGTATCAGGAAAGAAAGAGGGAAAGCCAGCAATACCTGAAGGAGTTACGGGAAAAAGAAGCCGAAAATCAAAAGAAAAGGCAGGATGTTGTGATTGATCCTGGGCCTTCTACGAGCCAGCATAATTCGGAAAACAGAAATTCAGGACAGAAGAGACAGTAGAGAGGAGAGAATACATTAACCACACACAACCCAGAGAAGAAGAGACTTATGATTAAGGAACATAGTAGAAATATCATGTAAGAGTAAGCCAATAATAATTCAATTTCGTGTTCAAGTGAATTGAGATATTTATAACACAGAGTTTAAAAACAATTTGCAACTGTTTTTAAAACGTGGTGAAGGGAGAATGCCCCCGGAAATTGAATTATATTGAGACCACGAGGGCTGTATTGGAAAATATCAGTAAAGTTAAGGATGTCATAGTTATGACGTGGATATTCATGACGTAGGCACGGATGACGTAGAATTCATGCCAGTAGGCTGATTGAGCTGAGATTCTTGGTGACGTCATGATTTTATTCGAGAAAGATCCGAGATTTACGACGCAGTCGCAGGAAACAAGGTATTGTGCTAAGGAAGAAGCTACGCTATTGGAGGAGAGACGCAAACCAATGAACGATAGTTTGGAAGGAAGACGGAGATTGCTGAAACAACGATATTCGATTACTTTTGGCATGCAGATTTGTGGAAATCTATTTACAGTTATGGCATTGATTTGGAATTTTGAAGAAATTATTTTTGAGTTTTTGAATTTTGAAAATCCGTCAAGTATAGCCAAAGTTAAAACTTCCAGCAATGACGCAGCAACAGGCTATGGAAGGGATGAATACGCCCCTTAAGAAGTTGATAAAAGGTCGTGCACAGGAGAGAGGAGCGCTCATACTCATACTGATACTGATACGCTCAGATCTCATACTTGTGATCGCATATATATTTCTGGTGATATAGAGAGTTATTTTCAAGTGATTCAGTGAAGTAAGGTGTCTTTAGCGTGAGGTGAAAGCCTTGCCGCATCGAACGAACTCGGGGCAGTTCCATTTCACGCTGCTCAAAACTAGGTGAAGTTGAAACGCGCACATTAACGTTTCCACCAGTCAAGATATCAAGCGCTAACTTCAGCCTGTATGATAATTCTATTAGGCAGTATAACATTAAGGTGTATACAAGATTTGAAGAATTTCATAGTGATACTTCGAAAGATATTGGAACTTTTAGGCTGCCAACAAAAGTGATTTTCTCGCCACAGGAGAAACACTTTTATATTCCACATTATACACTACGGCTGACACGTGGAGTGCAACAGTTTGGTATTACAACGATACATTCGACTATGGAACACTATAATATTGCAGTGCTTTTAATCATTATAACTGCAGGTGAGATGGAAGGCTAAGGCTTTGATGCAATTGGGACATATATTATTGGAGTAAAGTAACAGCATGGAACTTCGTTAATCGTCTTTCTACAAAAGCGAGCATGTAGTGAACATCCAACTATACTCATGCATCGTTAATCCATCGCTGAATTATACCAGATAACAGTGGAAATATTTTCATACTCCACAACTATGAATATTTCTGCGGAAATAACTACATTAAACTTCATGACGAATTCCTGCAAGAACTTCAGAGAACTTTCAAGAGAGGCCAGGGTTAACCCGGCGCACAATGAAGAATTTTGCCGGAAGGATGTTTCTCGTATCCACAGAGCAGTGCAATTTCGGAGGAGGAATCAGTTCGATTCTCCGAGGACGCTGATTCCTGTTTCGAGGATGGAGCTCATCTTTACGTTGGTGAAATGGATCCATCAGCAGTCTTCTTTGGGGAATTTTCCTCTGGAACTTCAATCGGCAGATAAGGTAGTTGTGAACGTTTCTTGTATTATTTGAGTATTGTAGCGATATTTGAGCAAACATTTTTCCCATATTTTCTGTCCTACCTTTTGCCCCATTTTCTTGATTGATATTTTTGTACTCAGTACACTTCGATGATTTATGCCTTTTTTCTTCGATTTTTGAGACATTGCTATGTCACTGGCATACTTAAATAATTTTGGATCAGTTGAGACTGATGATTTAGATTCTTTCAGTAATTTGCATATTTTTGTAGTCACGATTTGACTGTAAAGTTAACGATTTGCTATGGCAGATTTGAATTCAGACAGCGTGTCATTTTATTAAAGTAATTCTATTCAGTTAATTACTTTGACCAATTTTCTGTCATCCTCAAGAAAGAAGAATAATTAAAAGATTTTAGAGCATTAAAATCTACTACGATATCGACGATCTTTGAAATACTAGTCGTCTTATGAACATGATTGCAACATAGACATTTATCATTGCATTATAGACAATTTTATGAAATACGAACGTTAATTACAATTTATTGAATACACTATAGTAATGAATAATGAAGATAGGAGTTTTCCTCAATTCTAGATTGGAACAATAATGTTTGCATTCCACAATCTAATTGTATTCTATTCGACTATTTTGCAGTTTAGTTGAACTTTGTTTGAAGATAGTATTTTTATACTGCGTTACTTTGAAGATGTTAATCTCAATTTTGATAGACCAGACAGGAGTGTCTAATCGTATTTGCTATTAAATTTATTTGTGATTGGCAAATTTTTACTTCATATCGATTCATGAATGAAACCCACGAAGGTTAAATGATAACAGTCATTATTACAATTGATGAATATAAGAATTTTTAAAGAGGAACAATGGATGTATAATCGATAGTTCAGTGGACGTGTAAAAGTCGCTGTTGAGTAATGCCCTTGAATAATGAAGGAGGTTCCCACAATAATTAATGAAGTTGATGAATTAATAGTGGAGGGTTTTTGTGTGTAGTTTGGAAGATTTTTATGCCATATATATGAAGATATATGATGAATTTTGGGCCAATTGGTGTGCCATTTTTGTGCGTCCTGAGCGAAGTATTTTTCCGCTGAATGTTATTGTTCTTGTTCTTTGAAAGATTATTCATATGAAGATACTGTTAAAATTAACAAGAGTGTTAAATAATTTGAGATAAAGATTTTGAATGGAGGTTACAGTCACAAATATTAATAATTATTATTAAACATTATTAAACCTGAATTTGACAGTTTAATATAACTAACCTTCATTGGTCGATTATATCAACACGATTTGAGTAATTATCAACCGGATAGAAATGTGGTTCAATGTATTTCTTGTATAAATAATATAAACAATTTAATATTGTAAAATAATTTTGTAAATATCTTTGTTAAATAATTCGAAATGATAGTGATTAATAGAAGTGTGTATTAAATTTTCAATGGTCATTTGACATTGTTATAAACAATTTGTTATTGTTATAAATAATTAATGAACTTTTGTTATTAACATTTAGAGTTTTTTTATATTCTAAACAATGCAAGTTAAGCAAGTGGTTTGAACAAGTAATCATGATATGGGATTGTTGGAGGAATCCACTGGTGTTTGAATGAAGCATGTAAGACATTTGCGTGATAATATTTCAGTTGAGATGTGAACATTTACGTGTTTAAAACAGAGAGCCGAGCTCTGAGGTAGCACGCTTATGCTAGGGTTGAACGAACGGGTGTCCGCTTTGACGACACAGGTGTTTTGCAGCTGGTCCGGACAACTGTGTTACTGAGACCAAGGGCGTTTCATAATAGCCTTGTGGCTATAAATAAGATGTGCAGTATATAAACACGCAAAGCAATTGATATTTGTGTCTCATCCCAAATCCCGTTTCCATTCCCATTGCATTGTTATATTTTCGTTGCTATAAGCTTGAGAAAGCTAAAACATTATATGTAGAGAATACAGGTCCTACAGGAGGACATGGTTATGTGATCAATGGCTTCTGATAGCCACGTATATTTTGTTGTTTCTTTTGTTAAAAATTATTCTTTATGTGAAATAAATTATTGTGCAGTTTAAAGTTTCTCGTCTTCGGTTTGGTTCATTTTAAATATCATGGTGGAGGTTATTGTGAGGACATACTTTTAAGTGATCCAGTTGACAACCCAGTCCCCGAGATATATTTAAGAGGTAAGTCAAGGTAAGTATGAACCCCCGTATATTTTGGTGTGTTCCACAATAATTTTCTTGTTAACTATTGTGCTCTAATCTCGATAGTATCTGTCAGTGCCATTTTCATTGATGTAGCTATGCCGGCGCGTTTGATTATTGGCAATCCGATTGAGGGGGCGGATATCTGACAGCCTACTATCCGGATATCGGGTACAGTAGGATTGGCGACCCTGAAACGTGGGGAATGTTCTACAAAACTGGATTACCAGGAGAATTGACACCGCAATTCGGTGGGGCTCGATTGTCTCGATTGGCACGTTCTACAAAACATTGGATTACCAAGTTATTGCAGTAGAATTGACACCGCAATTTTTGTGGAGTGTTCGAATAACATTGGATTACCAAGTTATCGATGTCAAAGGGATTATGAAGACTCAAATAAAGAGGTTGATTCTTTGTTCGATGTCTTAGCCAATTGTAGAATTTGAGAGTGTGATTATATAGGAATAAATGTTGTATTGTATTAGGAAAATTACACTCAGAAAAGATCAGATCTTATACGACTTGAGAGAGGTTAAATAGGCTGGAAACTTAGAAAAATCGCCTATGATCTGGAATCTTATTTTATTTGACCGGCTTATGACATGTATAGTCATATTAAAGATAAAATTAACTATTTGGATTATAAATGTAAATTAATTGTGTTAGGATATTTTAAAATGAACCAGAGAAACTTGAACATGTGCTTGAGTTTATTTCAACATAAAATGTCTACGAAGGTTAATTATAAGGTAATTATAAGTTAGATTTAAGACAGAAAATTGCTCAAATTTATATATGGTGAAGAATGTTGCTCAGATGTTGTTATTTTACTCTGTTTGATGTATGTCCCTAAAGCAGTTTATTATTGAATATTATTGAAATGGCAGATGAAAGTCTGAGAATGATGTTGGAGGAGATGAAAGCTAGCATGAATAGTAGTATGAAGCAGATGATGGAGGAGAATTCTAGTAGTTTGTCAGCTAATTTGTCTATTAGGCTGGATGAAAGTGTGAGGGAAATGGAAGCTAGGAATACTAGTCGAATGGAGGAGAATGCTAGTAGAATGGATGAAAGTTTGAAAGTTATTCAGACCAGTTCTGCAAACCTAGAGGATAATATGTCGCGTTTACAGATTAATACCCAAGGAATCGAGAATGCTGTAACTGACATGCGCACAGACGTGTCCAATGTGCATAAAGATGTGTCTGTTGTTAAAATTGATGTGTCTAAGGTACAAAAGGATCTTACTATGTTGAATCTTGATGTTGCTAATGTCCGGAGTGATATTTCTTGTGCTAGGGCTGAAGTAGTTGTTGTCAAAAATGATGTTGCGACTGTCCAAGACAAGGTTGAGGAAGTCCAAAGAGAAGTCCAAAATGTTAGAACTGATGTGTCCAATGTTCAGGTTGATATTAATAACATTCATTCGGATGTAAATGAGATGCAAAGTGACATAAATAAGATTCAAGTAGAAGTCAACACAGTTTTCGTAGATATTGCTAAAGTCCAAACTGATGTAAATAAAGTCAGGGAAGAAATAGAAAATTCGAAAGCACTTTGTACGCGTAATATGAGTGCATTAACGACTGGGCTAGTTGATGAGTCAGTTAGAACGACAGCGTCTTTAGCAGGTTTAAAGTATGATGTAGAGGTCATGAGAACCCAGGTATTAGACCATAATAGATTACTTAAAGAAGATATCGAAGGAGACATAGCAGAAATGTTAACGGCAAATGTAGCGGTATGGAAAGACGAGTGGAATAGGTCAAGTGGGGAACATGTAACCCAAATTCAGGAACGTATTGAAAGAAAACTTGCCAGTACTCAAATAGATATTAACAATGAAGTAGTACAAATTAGGAAAGATTTAAGCGTAAGGATGGATTCGCTATCCGAGAGACAAGGAGAAGATAGAACACAAATAGGTCAGGATGTGCAAGCATTAAAATCTGCGTTAGAGGATCAGATTCATAAAGTTGTCTCTGATGTAAATGAAACGACGAGCAAACTGCAGAATTTGAAGCTAGGAGAAGCTAGTTTAATGGAGACCTACAAAGAAGAGTTAATCAGGAAAGTCTTAACGGAAATCACTGACAAGGATACAGAAGGCTTGGCTTGCGAAACTAATAGGAATTATGCCAGAAGATATAACCTAGATCCAGAAGAGAGAGACGTGACGCCTGAAGAACGTATATCCAGATTCAGAGAGGAAGATGACGAGAGGAATAGGGAACCTGAGTGGAACTATCGAGATAGTGGGAAAAACTACCCGGATTCATATCCGAGGAATGTAACGGTCATCAGGAATTTTGAAGACAAACCGCAAAAATTCAGCAACACTGATAGTTTGACGCCTATAGAATATGTCAGGAACCTCAAAGATTATTTCATCGAAGCTCACATTCCCAGAGAGAGAGAGATGAAGATAGTGGAAAGATTTTTGATTGGAGGACCCCTTGAATGGTTTTGCGCTTTTAGATACACATTCAGTAACTTTGACGAGTTTGCAGAGGCATTAACCAAACGATTTTGGTCCATAGAAGCGCAGAATTCGTTAAGAGCGGAGGTTTATTCAAGAAAATACTCAGGTACTCTTCCAACACGGTACGCTGATTTCTTTACGAGTCAATTGTCCCGCTTGAGATTTTTGCAACCCCCATTGTCAACGGAGCAATTAATTGATGCGATTTCTCGTATGCTGCCTGTGGAGGTGAGGAGACTAATCATTTCGTCAAACATCAGGGATTTGACCAGCATGGACGAATTACTGAGGAGGTTAGACTACACAAGTCCAATGCCTAACGTGGTACAGAAAGGTCAAAGGCATGACTTCAAAGAAATAAATACTGTATATATGGACCAAGTTCAGCAAACTGACAAGCCAGATGAAGAGAAAACTGACAATGTAGGTCCTCACAGAAATAATCAGTTTAGGAATAACAGATCGCAAGGTTACCGTCCGTATCAACAGAGAAGAGGCTGGAACTATAATCGAGGCAATTACAACAATGGAAGAGGCAGATATTACAACAATAATGGTTATAACAGAAATTATAATAGAAATAACCAGAACCAAAATAGAAATCAGGATTCTCAAGGTCAGGTTATGACACCCGATCAGTATCAGGAAAGAAAGAGGGAAAGCCAGCAATACCTGAAGGAGTTACGGGAAAAAGAAGCCGAAAATCAAAAGAAAAGGCAGGATGTTGTGATTGATCCTGGGCCTTCTACGAGCCAGCATAATTCGGAAAACAGAAATTCAGGACAGAAGAGACAGTAGAGAGGAGAGAATACATTAACCACACACAACCCAGAGAAGAAGAGACTTATGATTAAGGAACATAGTAGAAATATCATGTAAGAGTAAGCCAATAATAATTCAATTTCGTGTTCAAGTGAATTGAGATATTTATAACACAGAGTTTAAAAACAATTTGCAACTGTTTTTAAAACGTGGTGAAGGGAGAATGCCCCCGGAAATTGAATTATATTGAGACCACGAGGGCTGTATTGGAAAATATCAGTAAAGTTAAGGATGTCATAGTTATGACGTGGATATTCATGACGTAGGCACGGATGACGTAGAATTCATGCCAGTAGGCTGATTGAGCTGAGATTCTTGGTGACGTCATGATTTTATTCGAGAAAGATCCGAGATTTACGACGCAGTCGCAGGAAACAAGGTATTGTGCTAAGGAAGAAGCTACGCTATTGGAGGAGAGACGCAAACCAATGAACGATAGTTTGGAAGGAAGACGGAGATTGCTGAAACAACGATATTCGATTACTTTTGGCATGCAGATTTGTGGAAATCTATTTACAGTTATGGCATTGATTTGGAATTTTGAAGAAATTATTTTTGAGTTTTTGAATTTTGAAAATCCGTCAAGTATAGCCAAAGTTAAAACTTCCAGCAATGACGCAGCAACAGGCTATGGAAGGGATGAATACGCCCCTTAAGAAGTTGATAAAAGGTCGTGCACAGGAGAGAGGAGCGCTCATACTCATACTGATACTGATACGCTCAGATCTCATACTTGTGATCGCATATATATTTCTGGTGATATAGAGAGTTATTTTCAAGTGATTCAGTGAAGTAAGGTGTCTTTAGCGTGAGGTGAAAGCCTTGCCGCATCGAACGAACTCGGGGCAGTTCCATTTCACGCTGCTCAAAACTAGGTGAAGTTGAAACGCGCACATTAACGTTTCCACCAGTCAAGATATCAAGCGCTAACTTCAACCTGTATGATAATTCTATTAGGCAGTATAACATTAAGGTGTATACAAGATTTGAAGAATTTCATAGTGATACTTCGAAAGATATTGGAACTTTTAGGCTGCCAACAAAAGTGATTTTCTCGCCACAGGAGAAACACTTTTATATTCCACATTATACACTACGGCTGACACGTGGAGTGCAACAGTTTGGTATTACAACGATACATTCGACTATGGAACACTATAATATTGCAGTGCTTTTAATCATTATAACTGCAGGTGAGATGGAAGGCTAAGGCTTTGATGCAATTGGGACATATATTATTGGAGTAAAGTAACAGCATGGAACTTCGTTAATCGTCTTTCTACAAAAGCGAGCATGTAGTGAACATCCAACTATACTCATGCATCGTTAATCCATCGCTGAATTATACCAGATAACAGTGGAAATATTTTCATACTCCACAACTATGAATATTTCTGCGGAAATAACTACATTAAACTTCATGACGAATTCCTGCAAGAACTTCAGAGAACTTTCAAGAGAGGCCAGGGTTAACCCGGCGCACAATGAAGAATTTTGCCGGAAGGATGTTTCTCGTATCCACAGAGCAGTGCAATTTCGGAGGAGGAAGCAGTTCGATTCTCCGAGGACGCTGATTCCTGTTTCGAGGATGGAGCTCATCTTTACGTTGGTGAAATGGATCCATCAGCAGTCTTCTTTGGGGAATTTTCCTCTGGAACTTCAATCGGCAGATAAGGTAGTTGTGAACGTTTCTTGTATTATTTGAGTATTGTAGCGATATTTGAGCAAACATTTTTCCCATATTTTCTGTCCTACCTTTTGCCCCATTTTCTTGATTGATATTTTTGTACTCAGTACACTTCGATGATTTATGCCTTTTTTCTTCGATTTTTGAGACATTGCTATGTCACTGGCATACTTAAATAATTTTGGATCAGTTGAGACTGATGATTTAGATTCTTTCAGTAATTTGCATATTTTTGTAGTCACGATTTGACTGTAAAGTTAACGATTTGCTATGGCAGATTTGAATTCAGACAGCGTGTCATTTTATTAAAGTAATTCTATTCAGTTAATTACTTTGACCAATTTTCTGTCATCCTCAAGAAAGAAGAAAAATTAAAAGATTTTAGAGCATTAAAATCTACTACGATATCGACGATCTTTGAAATACTAGTCGTCTTATGAACATGATTGCAACATAGACATTTATCATTGCATTATAGACAATTTTAAGAAATACGAACGTTAATTACAATTTATTGAATACACTATAGTAATGAATAATGAAGATAGGAGTTTTCCTCAATTCTAGATTGGAACAATAATGTTTGCATTCCACAATCTAATTGTATTCTATTCGACTATTTTGCAGTTTAGTTGAACTTTGTTTGAAGATAGTATTTTTATACTGCGTTACTTTGAAGATGTTAATCTCAATTTTGATAGACCAGACAGGAGTGTCTAATCGTATTTGCTATTAAATTTATTTGTGATTGGCAAATTTTTACTTCATATCGATTCATGAATGAAACCCACGAAGGTTAAATGATAACAGTCATTATTACAATTGATGAATATAAGAATTTTTAAAGAGGAACAATGGATGTATAATCGATAGTTCAGTGGACGTGTAAAAGTCGCTGTTGAGTAATGCCCTTGAATAATGAAGGAGGTTCCCACAATAATTAATGAAGTTGATGAATTAATAGTGGAGGGTTTTTGTGTGTAGTTTGGAAGATTTTTATGCCATATATATGAAGATATATGATGAATTTTGGGCCAATTGGTGTGCCATTTTTGTGCGTCCTGAGCGAAGTATTTTTCCGCTGAATGTTATTGTTCTTGTTCTTTGAAAGATTATTCATATGAAGATACTGTTAAAATTAACAAGAGTGTTAAATAATTTGAGATAAAGATTTTGAATGGAGGTTACAGTCACAAATATTAATAATTATTATTAAACATTATTAAACCTGAATTTGACAGCTTAATATAACTAACCATCATTGGTCGATTATATCAACACGATTTGAGTAATTATCAACCGGATAGAAATGTGGTTCAATGTATTTCTTGTATAAATAATATAAACAATTTAATATTGTAAAATAATTTTGTAAACATCTTTGTTAAATAATTCGAAATGATAGTGATTAATAGAAGTGTGTATTAAATTTTCAATGGTCATTTGACATTGTTATAAACAATTTGTTATTGTTATAAATAATTAATGAACTTTTGTTATTAACATTTAGAGTTTTTTTATACTCTAAACAATGCAAGTTAAGCAAGTGGTTTGAACAAGTAATCATGATTTGGGATTGTTGGAGGAATCCACTGGTGTTTGAATGAAGCATGTAAGACATTTGCGTGATAATATTTCAGTTGAGATGTGAACATTTACGTGTTTAAAACAGAGAGCCGAGCTCTGAGGTAGCACGCTTATGCTAGGGTTGAACGAACGGGTGTCCGCTTTGACGACACAGGTGTTTTGCAGCTGGTCCGGACAACTGTGTTACTGAGACCAAGGGCGTTTCATAATAGCCTTGTGGCTATAAATAAGATGTGCAGTATATAAACACGCAAAGCAATTGATATTTGTGTCTCATCCCAAATCCCGTTTCCATTCCCATTGCATTGTTATATTTTCGTTGCTATAAGCTTGAGAAAGCTAAAACATTATATGTAGAGAATACAGGTCCTACAGGAGGACATGGTTATGTGATCAATGGCTTCTGATAGCCACGTATATTTTGTTGTTTCTTTTGTTAAAAATTATTCTTTATGTGAAATAAATTATTGTGCAGTTTAAAGTTTCTCGTCTTCGGTTTGGTTCATTTTAAATATCATGGTGGAGGTTATTGTGAGGACATACTTTTAAGTGATCCAGTTGACAACCCAGTCCCCGAGATATATTTAAGAGGTAAGTCAAGGTAAGTATGAACCCCCGTATATTTTGGTGTGTTCCACAATAATTTTCTTGTTAACTATTGTGCTCTAATCTCGATAGTATCTGTCAGTGCCATTTTCATTGATGTAGCTATGCCGGCGCGTTTGATTATTGGCAATCCGATTGAGGGGGCGGATATCTGACAGCCTACTATCCGGATATCGGGTACAGTAGGATTGGCGACCCTGAAACGTGGGGAATGTTCTACAAAACTGGATTACCAGGAGAATTGACATCGCAATTCGGTGGGGCTCGATTGTCTCGATTGGCACGTTCTACAAAACATTGGATTACCAAGTTATTGCAGTAGAATTGACACCGCAATTTTTGTGGAGTGTTCGAATAACATTGGATTACCAAGTTATCGATGTCAAAGGGATTATGAAGACTCAAATAAAGAGGTTGATTCTTTGTTCGATGTCTTAGCCAATTGTAGAATTTGAGAGTGTGATTATATAGGAATAAATGTTGTATTGTATTAGGAAAATTACACTCAGAAAAGATCAGATCTTATACGACTTGAGAGAGGTTAAATAGGCTGGAAACTTAGAAAAATCGCCTATGATCTGGAATCTTATTTTATTTGACCGGCTTATGACATGTATAGTCATATTAAAGATAAAATTAACTATTTGGATTATAAATGTAAATTATTTGTGTTAGGATATTTTAAAATGAACCAGAGAAACTTGAACATGTGCTTGAGTTTATTTCAACATAAAATGTCTACGAAGGTTAATTATAAGGTAATTATAAGTTAGATTTAAGACAGAAAATTGCTCAAATTTATATATGGTGAAGAATGTTGCTCAGATGTTGTTATTTTACTCTGTTTGATGTATGTCCCTAAAGCAGTTTATTATTGAATATTATTGAAATGGCAGATGAAAGTCTGAGAATGATGTTGAAGGAGATGAAAGCTAGCATGAATAGCAGTATGAAGCAGATGATGGAGGAGAATTCTAGTAGTTTGTCAGCTAATTTGTCTATTAGGCTGGATGAAAGTGTGAGGGAAATGGAAGCTAGGAATACTAGTCGAATGGAGGAGAATGCTAGTAGAATGGATGAAAGTTTGAAAGTTATTCAGACCAGTTCTGCAAACCTAGAGGACAATATGTCGCGTTTACAGATTAATACCCAAGGAATCGAGAATGCTGTAACTGACATGCGCACAGACGTGTCCAATGTGCATAAAGATGTGTCTGTTGTTAAAATTGATGTGTCTAAGGTACAAAAGGATCTTACTATGTTGAATCTTGATGTTGCTAATGTCCGGAGTGATATTTCTTGTGCTAGGGCTGAAGTAGTTGTTGTCAAAAATAATGTTGCGACTGTCCAAGACAAGGTTGAGGAAGTCCAAAGAGAAGTCCAAAATGTTAGAACTGATGTGTCCAATGTTCAGGTTGATATTAATAACATTCATTCGGATGTAAATGAGATGCAAAGTGACATAAATAAGATTCAAGTAGAAGTCAACACAGTTTTCGTAGATATTGCTAAAGTCCAAACTGATGTAAATAAAGTCAGGGAAGAAATAGAAAATTCGAAAGCACTTTGTACGCGTAATATGAGTGCATTAACGACTGGGCTAGTTGATGAGTCAGTTAGAACGACAGCGTCTTTAGCAGGTTTAAAGTATGATGTAGAGGTCATGAGAACCCAGGTATTAGACCATAATAGATTACTTAAAGAAGATATCGAAGGAGACATAGCAGAAATGTTAACGGCAAATGTAGCGGTATGGAAAGACGAGTGGAATAGGTCAAGTGGGGAACATGTAACCCAAATTCAGGAACGTATTGAAAGAAAACTTGCCAGTACTCAAATAGATATTAACAATGAAGTAGTACAAATTAGGAAAGATTTAAGCGTAAGGATGGATTCGCTATCCGAGAGACAAGTAGAAGATAGAACACAAATAGGTCAGGATGTGCAAGCATTAAAATCTGCGTTAGAGGATCAGATTCATAAAGTTGTCTCTGATGTAAATGAAACGACGAGCAAACTGCAGAATTTGAAGCTAGGAGAAGCTAGTTTAATGGAGACCTACAAAGAAGAGTTAATCAGGAAAGTCTTAACGGAAATCACTGACAAGGATACAGAAGGCTTGGCTTGCGAAACTAATAGGAATTATGCCAGAAGATATAACCTAGATCCAGAAGAGAGAGACGTGACGCCTGAAGAACGTATATCCAGATTCAGAGAGGAAGATGACGAGAGGAATAGGGAACCTGAGTGGAACTATCGAGATAGTGGGAAAAACTACCCGGATTCATATCCGAGGAATGTAACGGTCATCAGGAATTTTGAAGACAAACCGCAAAAATTCAGCAACACTGATAGTTTGACGCCTATAGAATATGTCAGGAACCTCAAAGATTATTTCATCGAAGCTCACATTCCCAGAGAGAGAGAGATGAAGATAGTGGAAAGATTTTTGATTGGAGGACCCCTTGAATGGTTTTGCGCTTTTAGATACACATTCAGTAACTTTGACGAGTTTGCAGAGGCATTAACCAAACGATTTTGGTCCATAGAAGCGCAGAATTCGTTAAGAGCGGAGGTTTATTCAAGAAAATACTCAGGTACTCTTCCAACACGGTACGCTGATTTCTTTACGAGTCAATTGTCCCGCTTGAGATTTTTGCAACCCCCATTGTCAACGGAGCAATTAATTGATGCGATTTCTCGTATGCTGCCTGTGGAGGTGAGGAGACTAATCATTTCGTCAAACATCAGGGATTTGACCAGCATGGACGAATTACTGAGGAGGTTAGACTACACAAGTCCAATGCCTAACGTGGTACAGAAAGGTCAAAGGCATGACTTCAAAGAAATAAATACTGTATATATGGACCAAGTTCAGCAAACTGACAAGCCAGATGAAGAGAAAACTGACAATGTAGGTCCTCACAGAAATAATCAGTTTAGGAATAACAGATCGCAAGGTTACCGTCCGTATCAACAGAGAAGAGGCTGGAACTATAATCGAGGCAATTACAACAATGGAAGAGGCAGATATTACAACAATAATGGTTATAACAGAAATTATAATAGAAATAACCAGAACCAAAATAGAAATCAGGATTCTCAAGGTCAGGTTATGACACCCGATCAGTATCAGGAAAGAAAGAGGGAAAGCCAGCAATACCTGAAGGAGTTACGGGAAAAAGAAGCCGAAAATCAAAAGAAAAGGCAGGATGTTGTGATTGATCCTGGGCCTTCTACGAGCCAGCATAATTCGGAAAACAGAAATTCAGGACAGAAGAGACAGTAGAGAGGAGAGAATACATTAACCACACACAACCCAGAGAAGAAGAGACTTATGATTAAGGAACATAGTAGAAATATCATGTAAGAGTAAGCCAATAATAATTCAATTTCGTGTTCAAGTGAATTGAGATATTTATAACACAGAGTTTAAAAACAATTTGCAACTGTTTTTAAAACGTGGTGAAGGGAGAATGCCCCCGGAAATTGAATTATATTGAGACCACGAGGGCTGTATTGGAAAATATCAGTAAAGTTAAGGATGTCATAGTTATGACGTGGATATTCATGACGTAGGCACGGATGACGTAGAATTCATGCCAGTAGGCTGATTGAGCTGAGATTCTTGGTGACGTCATGATTTTATTCGAGAAAGATCCGAGATTTACGACGCAGTCGCAGGAAACAAGGTATTGTGCTAAGGAAGAAGCTACGCTATTGGAGGAGAGACGCAAACCAATGAACGATAGTTTGGAAGGAAGACGGAGATTGCTGAAACAACGATATTCGATTACTTTTGGCATGCAGATTTGTGGAAATCTATTTTCAGTTATGGCATTGATTTGGAATTTTGAAGAAATTATTTTTGAGTTTTTGAATTTTGAAAATCCGTCAAGTATAGCCAAAGTTAAAACTTCCAGCAATGACGCAGCAACAGGCTATGGAAGGGATGAATACGCCCCTTAAGAAGTTGATAAAAGGTCGTGCACAGGAGAGAGGAGCGCTCATACTCATACTGATACTGATACGCTCAGATCTCATACTTGTGATCGCATATATATTTCTGGTGATATAGAGAGTTATTTTCAAGTGATTCAGTGAAGTAAGGTGTCTTTAGCGTGAGGTGAAAGCCTTGCCGCATCGAACGAACTCGGGGCAGTTCCATTTCACGCTGCTCAAAACTAGGTGAAGTTGAAACGCGCACATTAACGTTTCCACCAGTCAAGATATCAAGCGCTAACTTCAGCCTGTATGATAATTCTATTAGGCAGTATAACATTAAGGTGTATACAAGATTTGAAGAATTTCATAGTGATACTTCGAAAGATATTGGAACTTTTAGGCTGCCAACAAAAGTGATTTTCTCGCCACAGGAGAAACACTTTTATATTCCACATTATACACTACGGCTGACACGTGGAGTGCAACAGTTTGGTATTACAACGATACATTCGACTATGGAACACTATAATATTGCAGTGCTTTTAATCATTATAACTGCAGGTGAGATGGAAGGCTAAGGCTTTGATGCAATTGGGACATATATTATTGGAGTAAAGTAACAGCATGGAACTTCGTTAATCGTCTTTCTACAAAAGCGAGCATGTAGTGAACATCCAACTATACTCATGCATCGTTAATCCATCGCTGAATTATACCAGATAACAGTGGAAATATTTTCATACTCCACAACTATGAATATTTCTGCGGAAATAACTACATTAAACTTCATGACGAATTCCTGCAAGAACTTCAGAGAACTTTCAAGAGAGGCCAGGGTTAACCCGGCGCACAATGAAGAATTTTGCCGGAAGGATGTTTCTCGTATCCACAGAGCAGTGCAATTTCGGAGGAGGAAGCAGTTCGATTCTCCGAGGACGCTGATTCCTGTTTCGAGGATGGAGCTCATCTTTACGTTGGTGAAATGGATCCATCAGCAGTCTTCTTTGGGGAATTTTCCTCTGGAACTTCAATCGGCAGATAAGGTAGTTGTGAACGTTTCTTGTATTATTTGAGTATTGTAGCGATATTTGAGCAAACATTTTTCCCATATTTTCTGTCCTACCTTTTGCCCCATTTTCTTGATTGATATTTTTGTACTCAGTACACTTCGATGATTTATGCCTTTTTTCTTCGATTTTTGAGACATTGCTATGTCACTGGCATACTTAAATAATTTTGGATCAGTTGAGACTGATGATTTAGATTCTTTCAGTAATTTGCATATTTTTGTAGTCACGATTTGACTGTAAAGTTAACGATTTGCTATGGCAGATTTGAATTCAGACAGCGTGTCATTTTATTAAAGTAATTCTATTCAGTTAATTACTTTGACCAATTTTCTGTCATCCTCAAGAAAGAAGAATAATTAAAAGATTTTAGAGCATTAAAATCTACTACGATATCGACGATCTTTGAAATACTAGTCGTCTTATGAACATGATTGCAACATAGACATTTATCATTGCATTATAGACAATTTTAAGAAATACGAACGTTAATTACAATTTATTGAATACACTATAGTAATGAATAATGAAGATAGGAGTTTTCCTCAATTCTAGATTGGAACAATAATGTTTGCATTCCACAATCTAATTGTATTCTATTCGACTATTTTGCAGTTTAGTTGAACTTTGTTTGAAGATAGTATTTTTATACTGCGTTACTTTGAAGATGTTAATCTCAATTTTGATAGACCAGACAGGAGTGTCTAATCGTATTTGCTATTACATTTATTTGTGATTGGCAAATTTTTACTTCATATCGATTCATGAATGAAACCCACGAAGGTTAAATGATAACAGTCATTATTACAATTGATGAATATAAGAATTTTTAAAGAGGAACAATGGATGTATAATCGATAGTTCAGTGGACGTGTAAAAGTCGCTGTTGAGTAATGCCCTTGAATAATGAAGGAGGTTCCCACAATAATTAATGAAGTTGATGAATTAATAGTGGAGGGTTTTTGTGTGTAGTTTGGAAGATTTTTATGCCATATATATGAAGATATATGATGAATTTTGGGCCAATTGGTGTGCCATTTTTGTGCGTCCTGAGCGAAGTATTTTTCCGCTGAATGTTATTGTTCTTGTTCTTTGAAAGATTATTCATATGAAGATACTGTTAAAATTAACAAGAGTGTTAAATAATTTGAGATAAAGATTTTGAATGGAGGTTACAGTCACAAATATTAATAATTATTATTAAACATTATTAAACCTGAATTTGACAGTTTAATATAACTAACCTTCATTGGTCGATTATATCAACACGATTTGAGTAATTATCAACCGGATAGAAATGTGGTTCAATGTATTTCTTGTATAAATAATATAAACAATTTAATATTGTAAAATAATTTTGTAAATATCTTTGTTAAATAATTCGAAATGATAGTGATTAATAGAAGTGTGTATTAAATTTTCAATGGTCATTTGACATTGTTATAAACAATTTGTTATTGTTATAAATAATTAATGAACTTTTGTTATTAACATTTAGAGTTTTTTTTATACTCTAAACAATGCAAGTTAAGCAAGTGGTTTGAACAAGTAATCATGATTTGGGATTGTTGGAGGAATCCACTGGTGTTTGAATGAAGCATGTAAGACATTTGCGTGATAATATTTCAGTTGAGATGTGAACATTTACGTGTTTAAAACAGAGAGCCGAGCTCTGAGGTAGCACGCTTATGCTAGGGTTGAACGAACGGGTGTCCGCTTTGACGACACAGGTGTTTTGCAGCTGGTCCGGACAACTGTGTTACTGAGACCAAGGGCGTTTCATAATAGCCTTGTGGCTATAAATAAGATGTGCAGTATATAAACACGCAAAGCAATTGATATTTGTGTCTCATCCCAAATCCCGTTTCCATTCCCATTGCATTGTTATATTTTCGTTGCTATAAGCTTGAGAAAGCTAAAACATTATATGTAGAGAATACAGGTCCTACAGGAGGACATGGTTATGTGATCAATGGCTTCTGATAGCCACGTATATTTTGTTGTTTCTTTTGTTAAAAATTATTCTTTATGTGAAATAAATTATTGTGCAGTTTAAAGTTTCTCGTCTTCGGTTTGGTTCATTTTAAATATCATGGTGGAGGTTATTGTGAGGACATACTTTTAAGTGATCCAGTTGACAACCCAGTCCCCGAGATATATTTAAGAGGTAAGTCAAGGTAAGTATGAACCCCCGTATATTTTGGTGTGTTCCACAATAATTTTCTTGTTAACTATTGTGCTCTAATCTCGATAGTATCTGTCAGTGCCATTTTCATTGATGTAGCTATGCCGGCGCGTTTGATTATTGGCAATCCGATTGAGGGGGCGGATATCTGACAGCCTACTATCCGGATATCGGGTACAGTAGGATTGGCGACCCTGAAACGTGGGGAATGTTCTACAAAACTGGATTACCAGGAGAATTGACATCGCAATTCGGTGGGGCTCGATTGTCTCGATTGGCACGTTCTACAAAACATTGGATTACCAAGTTATTGCAGTAGAATTGACACCGCAATTTTTGTGGAGTGTTCGAATAACATTGGATTACCAAGTTATCGATGTCAAAGGGATTATGAAGACTCAAATAAAGAGGTTGATTCTTTGTTCGATGTCTTAGCCAATTGTAGAATTTGAGAGTGTGATTATATAGGAATAAATGTTGTATTGTATTAGGAAAATTACACTCAGAAAAGATCAGATCTTATACGACTTGAGAGAGGTTAAATAGGCTGGAAACTTAGAAAAATCGCCTATGATCTGGAATCTTATTTTATTTGACCGGCTTATGACATGTATAGTCATATTAAAGATAAAATTAACTATTTGGATTATAAATGTAAATTATTTGTGTTAGGATATTTTAAAATGAACCAGAGAAACTTGAACATGTGCTTGAGTTTATTTCAACATAAAATGTCTACGAAGGTTAATTATAAGGTAATTATAAGTTAGATTTAAGACAGAAAATTGCTCAAATTTATATATGGTGAAGAATGTTGCTCAGATGTTGTTATTTTACTCTGTTTGATGTATGTCCCTAAAGCAGTTTATTATTGAATATTATTGAAATGGCAGATGAAAGTCTGAGAATGATGTTGAAGGAGATGAAAGCTAGCATGAATAGCAGTATGAAGCAGATGATGGAGGAGAATTCTAGTAGTTTGTCAGCTAATTTGTCTATTAGGCTGGATGAAAGTGTGAGGGAAATGGAAGCTAGGAATACTAGTCGAATGGAGGAGAATGCTAGTAGAATGGATGAAAGTTTGAAAGTTATTCAGACCAGTTCTGCAAACCAGAGGATAATATGTCGCGTTTACAGATTAATACCCAAGGAATCGAGAATGCTGTAATTGACATGCGCACAGACGTGTCCAATGTGCATAAAGATGTGTCTGTTGTTAAAATTGATGTGTCTAAGGTACAAAAGGATCTTACTATGTTGAATCTTGATGTTGCTAATGTCCGGAGTGATATTTCTTGTGCTAGGGCTGAAGTAGTTGTTGTCAAAAATAATGTTGCGACTGTCCAAGACAAGGTTGAGGAAGTCCAAAGAGAAGTCCAAAATGTTAGAACTGATGTGTCCAATGTTCAGGTTGATATTAATAACATTCATTCGGATGTAAATGAGATGCAAAGTGACATAAATAAGATTCAAGTAGAAGTCAACACAGTTTTCGTAGATATTGCTAAAGTCCAAACTGATGTAAATAAAGTCAGGGAAGAAATAGAAAATTCGAAAGCACTTTGTACGCGTAATATGAGTGCATTAACGACTGGGCTAGTTGATGAGTCAGTTAGAACGACAGCGTCTTTAGCAGGTTTAAAGTATGATGTAGAGGTCATGAGAACCCAGGTATTAGACCATAATAGATTACTTAAAGAAGATATCGAAGGAGACATAGCAGAAATGTTAACGGCAAATGTAGCGGTATGGAAAGACGAGTGGAATAGGTCAAGTGGGGAACATGTAACCCAAATTCAGGAACGTATTGAAAGAAAACTTGCCAGTACTCAAATAGATATTAACAATGAAGTAGTACAAATTAGGAAAGATTTAAGCGTAAGGATGGATTCGCTATCCGAGAGACAAGTAGAAGATAGAACACAAATAGGTCAGGATGTGCAAGCATTAAAATCTGCGTTAGAGGATCAGATTCATAAAGTTGTCTCTGATGTAAATGAAACGACGAGCAAACTGCAGAATTTGAAGCTAGGAGAAGCTAGTTTAATGGAGACCTACAAAGAAGAGTTAATCAGGAAAGTCTTAACGGAAATCACTGACAAGGATACAGAAGGCTTGGCTTGCGAAACTAATAGGAATTATGCCAGAAGATATAACCTAGATCCAGAAGAGAGAGACGTGACGCCTGAAGAACGTATATCCAGATTCAGAGAGGAAGATGACGAGAGGAATAGGGAACCTGAGTGGAACTATCGAGATAGTGGGAAAAACTACCCGGATTCATATCCGAGGAATGTAACGGTCATCAGGAATTTTGAAGACAAACCGCAAAAATTCAGCAACACTGATAGTTTGACGCCTATAGAATATGTCAGGAACCTCAAAGATTATTTCATCGAAGCTCACATTCCCAGAGAGAGAGAGATGAAGATAGTGGAAAGATTTTTGATTGGAGGACCCCTTGAATGGTTTTGCGCTTTTAGATACACATTCAGTAACTTTGACGAGTTTGCAGAGGCATTAACCAAACGATTTTGGTCCATAGAAGCGCAGAATTCGTTAAGAGCGGAGGTTTATTCAAGAAAATACTCAGGTACTCTTCCAACACGGTACGCTGATTTCTTTACGAGTCAATTGTCCCGCTTGAGATTTTTGCAACCCCCATTGTCAACGGAGCAATTAATTGATGCGATTTCTCGTATGCTGCCTGTGGAGGTGAGGAGACTAATCATTTCGTCAAACATCAGGGATTTGACCAGCATGGACGAATTACTGAGGAGGTTAGACTACACAAGTCCAATGCCTAACGTGGTACAGAAAGGTCAAAGGCATGACTTCAAAGAAATAAATACTGTATATATGGACCAAGTTCAGCAAACTGACAAGCCAGATGAAGAGAAAACTGACAATGTAGGTCCTCACAGAAATAATCAGTTTAGGAATAACAGATCGCAAGGTTACCGTCCGTATCAACAGAGAAGAGGCTGGAACTATAATCGAGGCAATTACAACAATGGAAGAGGCAGATATTACAACAATAATGGTTATAACAGAAATTATAATAGAAATAACCAGAACCAAAATAGAAATCAGGATTCTCAAGGTCAGGTTATGACACCCGATCAGTATCAGGAAAGAAAGAGGGAAAGCCAGCAATACCTGAAGGAGTTACGGGAAAAAGAAGCCGAAAATCAAAAGAAAAGGCAGGATGTTGTGATTGATCCTGGGCCTTCTACGAGCCAGCATAATTCGGAAAACAGAAATTCAGGACAGAAGAGACAGTAGAGAGGAGAGAATACATTAACCACACACAACCCAGAGAAGAAGAGACTTATGATTAAGGAACATAGTAGAAATATCATGTAAGAGTAAGCCAATAATAATTCAATTTCGTGTTCAAGTGAATTGAGATATTTATAACACAGAGTTTAAAAACAATTTGCAACTGTTTTTAAAACGTGGTGAAGGGAGAATGCCCCCGGAAATTGAATTATATTGAGACCACGAGGGCTGTATTGGAAAATATCAGTAAAGTTAAGGATGTCATAGTTATGACGTGGATATTCATGACGTAGGCACGGATGACGTAGAATTCATGCCAGTAGGCTGATTGAGCTGAGATTCTTGGTGACGTCATGATTTTATTCGAGAAAGATCCGAGATTTACGACGCAGTCGCAGGAAACAAGGTATTGTGCTAAGGAAGAAGCTACGCTATTGGAGGAGAGACGCAAACCAATGAACGATAGTTTGGAAGGAAGACGGAGATTGCTGAAACAACGATATTCGATTACTTTTGGCATGCAGATTTGTGGAAATCTATTTTCAGTTATGGCATTGATTTGGAATTTTGAAGAAATTATTTTTGAGTTTTTGAATTTTGAAAATCCGTCAAGTATAGCCAAAGTTAAAACTTCCAGCAATGACGCAGCAACAGGCTATGGAAGGGATGAATACGCCCCTTAAGAAGTTGATAAAAGGTCGTGCACAGGAGAGAGGAGCGCTCATACTCATACTGATACTGATACGCTCAGATCTCATACTTGTGATCGCATATATATTTCTGGTGATATAGAGAGTTATTTTCAAGTGATTCAGTGAAGTAAGGTGTCTTTAGCGTGAGGTGAAAGCCTTGCCGCATCGAACGAACTCGGGGCAGTTCCATTTCACGCTGCTCAAAACTAGGTGAAGTTGAAACGCGCACATTAACGTTTCCACCAGTCAAGATATCAAGCGCTAACTTCAGCCTGTATGATAATTCTATTAGGCAGTATAACATTAAGGTGTATACAAGATTTGAAGAATTTCATAGTGATACTTCGAAAGATATTGGAACTTTTAGGCTGCCAACAAAAGTGATTTTCTCGCCACAAGAGAAACACTTTTATATTCCACATTATACACTACGGCTGACACGTGGAGTGCAACAGTTTGGTATTACAACGATACATTCGACTATGGAACACTATAATATTGCAGTGCTTTTAATCATTATAACTGCAGGTGAGATGGAAGGCTAAGGCTTTGATGCAATTGGGACATATATTATTGGAGTAAAGTAACAGCATGGAACTTCGTTAATCGTCTTTCTACAAAAGCGAGCATGTAGTGAACATCCAACTATACTCATGCATCGTTAATCCATCGCTGAATTATACCAGATAACAGTGGAAATATTTTCATACTCCACAACTATGAATATTTCTGCGGAAATAACTACATTAAACTTCATGACGAATTCCTGCAAGAACTTCAGAGAACTTTCAAGAGAGGCCAGGGTTATCCCGGCGCACAATGAAGAATTTTGCCGGAAGGATGTTTCTCGTATCCACAGAGCAGTGCAATTTCGGAGGAGGAAGCAGTTCGATTCTCCGAGGACGCTGATTCCTGTTTCGAGGATGGAGCTCATCTTTACGTTGGTGAAATGGATCCATCAGCAGTCTTCTTTGGGGAATTTTCCTCTGGAACTTCAATCGGCAGATAAGGTAGTTGTGAACGTTTCTTGTATTATTTGAGTATTGTAGCGATATTTGAGCAAACATTTTTCCCATATTTTCTGTCCTACCTTTTGCCCCATTTTCTTGATTGATATTTTTGTACTCAGTACACTTCGATGATTTATGCCTTTTTTCTTCGATTTTTGAGACATTGCTATGTCACTGGCATACTTAAATAATTTTGGATCAGTTGAGACTGATGATTTAGATTCTTTCAGTAATTTGCATATTTTTGTAGTCACGATTTGACTGTAAAGTTAACGATTTGCTATGGCAGATTTGAATTCAGACAGCGTGTCATTTTATTAAAGTAATTCTATTCAGTTAATTACTTTGACCAATTTTCTGTCATCCTCAAGAAAGAAGAATAATTAAAAGATTTTAGAGCATTAAAATCTACTACGATATCGACGATCTTTGAAATACTAGTCGTCTATGATTGCAACATAGACATTTATCATTGCATTATAGACAATTTTATGAAATACGAACGTTAATTACAATTTATTGAATACACTATAGTAATGAATAATGAAGATAGGAGTTTTCCTCAATTCTAGATTGGAACAATAATGTTTGCATTCCACAATCTAATTGTATTCTATTCGACTATTTTGCAGTTTAGTTGAACTTTGTTTGAAGATAGTATTTTTATACTGCGTTACTTTGAAGATGTTAATCTCAATTTTGATAGACCAGACAGGAGTGTCTAATCGTATTTGCTATTACATTTATTTGTGATTGGCAAATTTTTACTTCATATCGATTCATGAATGAAACCCACGAAGGTTAAATGATAACAGTCATTATTACAATTGATGAATATAAGAATTTTTCAAGAGGAACAATGGATGTATAATCGATAGTTCAGTGGACGTGTAAAAGTCGCTGTTGAGTAATGCCCTTGAATAATGAAGGAGGTTCCCACAATAATTAATGAAGTTGATGAATTAATAGTGGAGGGTTTTTGTGTGTAGTTTGGAAGATTTTTATGCCATATATATGAAGATATATGATGAATTTTGGGCCAATTGGTGTGCCATTTTTGTGCGTCCTGAGCGAAGTATTTTTCCGCTGAATGTTATTGTTCTTGTTCTTTGAAAGATTATTCATATGAAGATACTGTTAAAATTAACAAGAGTGTTAAATAATTTGAGATAAAGATTTTGAATGGAGGTTACAGTCACAAATATTAATAATTATTATTAAACATTATTAAACCTGAATTTGACAGTTTAATATAACTAACCTTCATTGGTCGATTATATCAACACGATTTGAGTAATTATCAACCGGATAGACGTGTGGTTCAATGTATTTCTTGTATAAATAATATAAACAATTTAATATTGTAAAATAATTTTGTAAATATCTTTGTTAAATAATTCGAAATGATAGTGATTAATAGAAGCGTGTATTAAATTTTCAATGGTCATTTGACATTGTTATAAACAATTTGTTATTGTTATAAATAATTAATGAACTTTTGTTATTAACATTTAGAGTTTTTTTTATACTCTAAACAATGCAAGTTAAGCAAGTGGTTTGAACAAGTAATCATGATTTGGGATTGTTGGAGGAATCCACTGGTGTTTGAATGAAGCATGTAAGACATTTGCGTGATAATATTTCAGTTGAGATGTGAACATTTACGTGTTTAAAACAGAGAGCCGAGCTCTGAGGTAGCACGCTTATGCTAGGGTTGAACGAACGGGTGTCCGCTTTGACGACACAGGTGTTTTGCAGCTGGTCCGGACAACTGTGTTACTGAGACCAAGGGCGTTTCATAATAGCCTTGTGGCTATAAATAAGATGTGCAGTATATAAACACGCAAAGCAATTGATATTTTTGTCTCATCCCAAATCCCGTTTCCATTCCCATTGCATTGTTATATTTTCGTTGCTATAAGCTTGAGAAAGCTAAAACATTATATGTAGAGAATACAGGTCCTACAGGAGGACATGGTTATGTGATCAATGGCTTCTGATAGCCACGTATATTTTGTTGTTTCTTTTGTTAAAAATTATTCTTTATGTGAAATAAATTATTGTGCAGTTTAAAGTTTCTCGTCTTCGGTTTGGTTCATTTTAAATATCATGGTGGAGGTTATTGTGAGGACATACTTTTAAGTGATCCAGTTGACAACCCAGTCCCCGAGATATATTTAAGAGGTAAGTCAAGGTAAGTATGAACCCCCGTATATTTTGGTGTGTTCCACAATAATTTTCTTGTTAACTATTGTGCTCTAATCTCGATAGTATCTGTCAGTGCCATTTTCATTGATGTAGCTATGCCGGCGCGTTTGATTATTGGCAATCCGATTGAGGGGGCGGATATCTGACAGCCTACTATCCGGATATCGGGTACAGTAGGATTGGCGACCCTGAAACGTGGGGAATGTTCTACAAAACTGGATTACCAGGAGAATTGACACCGCAATTCGGTGGGGCTCGATTGTCTCGATTGGCACGTTCTACAAAACATTGGATTACCAAGTTATTGCAGTAGAATTGACACCGCAATTTTTGTGGAGTGTTCGAATAACATTGGATTACCAAGTTATCGATGTCAAAGGGATTATGAAGACTCAAATAAAGAGGTTGATTCTTTGTTCGATGTCTTAGCCAATTGTAGAATTTGAGAGTGTGATTATATAGGAATAAATGTTGTATTGTATTAGGAAAATTACACTCAGAAAAGATCAGATCTTATACGACTTGAGAGAGGTTAAATAGGCTGGAAACTTAGAAAAATCGCCTATGATCTGGAATCTTATTTTATTTGACCGGCTTATGACATGTATAGTCATATTAAAGATAAAATTAACTATTTGGATTATAAATGTAAATTATTTGTGTTAGGATATTTTAAAATGAACCAGAGAAACTTGAACATGTGCTTGAGTTTATTTCAACATAAAATGTCTACGAAGGTTAATTATAAGGTAATTATAAGTTAGATTTAAGACAGAAAATTGCTCAAATTTATATATGGTGAAGAATGTTGCTCAGATGTTGTTATTTTACTCTGTTTGATGTATGTCCCTAAAGCAGTTTATTATTGAATATTATTGAAATGGCAGATGAAAGTCTGAGAATGATGTTGGAGGAGATGAAAGCTAGCATGAATAGCAGTATGAAGCAGATGATGGAGGAGAATTCTAGTAGTTTGTCAGCTAATTTGTCTATTAGGCTGGATGAAAGTGTGAGGGAAATGGAAGCTAGGAATACTAGTCGAATGGAGGAGAATGCTAGTAGAATGGATGAAAGTTTGAAAGTTATTCAGACCAGTTCTGCAAACCTAGAGGATAATATGTCGCGTTTACAGATTAATACCCAAGGAATCGAGAATGCTGTAACTGACATGCGCACAGACGTGTCCAATGTGCATAAAGATGTGTCTGTTGTTAAAATTGATGTGTCTAAGGTACAAAAGGATCTTACTATGTTGAATCTTGATGTTGCTAATGTCCGGAGTGATATTTCTTGTGCTAGGGCTGAAGTAGTTGTTGTCAAAAATGATGTTGCGACTGTCCAAGACAAGGTTGAGGAAGTCCAAAGAGAAGTCCAAAATGTTAGAACTGATGTGTCCAATGTTCAGGTTGATATTAATAACATTCATTCGGATGTAAATGAGATGCAAAGTGACATAAATAAGATTCAAGTAGAAGTCAACACAGTTTTCGTAGATATTGCTAAAGTCCAAACTGATGTAAATAAAGTCAGGGAAGAAATAGAAAATTCGAAAGCACTTTGTACGCGTAATATGAGTGCATTAACGACTGGGCTAGTTGATGAGTCAGTTAGAACGACAGCGTCTTTAGCAGGTTTAAAGTATGATGTAGAGGTCATGAGAACCCAGGTATTAGACCATAATAGATTACTTAAAGAAGATATCGAAGGAGACATAGCAGAAATGTTAACGGCAAATGTAGCGGTATGGAAAGACGAGTGGAATAGGTCAAGTGGGGAACATGTAACCCAAATTCAGGAACGTATTGAAAGAAAACTTGCCAGTACTCAAATAGATATTAACAATGAAGTAGTACAAATTAGGAAAGATTTAAGCGTAAGGATGGATTCGCTATCCGAGAGACAAGTAGAAGATAGAACACAAATAGGTCAGGATGTGCAAGCATTAAATTCTGCGTTAGAGGATCAGATTCATAAAGTTGTCTCTGATGTAAATGAAACGACGAGCAAACTGCAGAATTTGAAGCTAGGAGAAGCTAGTTTAATGGAGACCTACAAAGAAGAGTTAATCAGGAAAGTCTTAACGGAAATCACTGACAAGGATACAGAAGGCTTGGCTTGCGAAACTAATAGGAATTATGCCAGAAGATATAACCTAGATCCAGAAGAGAGAGACGTGACGCCTGAAGAACGTATATCCAGATTCAGAGAGGAAGATGACGAGAGGAATAGGGAACCTGAGTGGAACTATCGAGATAGTGGGAAAAACTACCCGGATTCATATCCGAGGAATGTAACGGTCATCAGGAATTTTGAAGACAAACCGCAAAAATTCAGCAACACTGATAGTTTGACGCCTATAGAATATGTCAGGAACCTCAAAGATTATTTCATCGAAGCTCACATTCCCAGAGAGAGAGAGATGAAGATAGTGGAAAGATTTTTGATTGGAGGACCCCTTGAATGGTTTTGCGCTTTTAGATACACATTCAGTAACTTTGACGAGTTTGCAGAGGCATTAACCAAACGATTTTGGTCCATAGAAGCGCAGAATTCGTTAAGAGCGGAGGTTTATTCAAGAAAATACTCAGGTACTCTTCCAACACGGTACGCTGATTTCTTTACGAGTCAATTGTCCCGCTTGAGATTTTTGCAACCCCCATTGTCAACGGAGCAATTAATTGATGCGATTTCTCGTATGCTGCCTGTGGAGGTGAGGAGACTAATCATTTCGTCAAACATCAGGGATTTGACCAGCATGGACGAATTACTGAGGAGGTTAGACTACACAAGTCCAATGCCTAACGTGGTACAGAAAGGTCAAAGGCATGACTTCAAAGAAATAAATACTATATATATGGACCAAGTTCAGCAAACTGACAAGCCAGATGAAGAGAAAACTGACAATGTAGGTCCTCACAGAAATAATCAGTTTAGGAATAACAGATCGCAAGGTTACCGTCCGTATCAACAGAGAAGAGGCTGGAACTATAATCGAGGCAATTACAACAATGGAAGAGGCAGATATTACAACAATAATGGTTATAACAGAAATTATAATAGAAATAACCAGAACCAAAATAGAAATCAGGATTCTCAAGGTCAGGTTATGACACCCGATCAGTATCAGGAAAGAAAGAGGGAAAGCCAGCAATACCTGAAGGAGTTACGGGAAAAAGAAGCCGAAAATCAAAAGAAAAGGCAGGATGTTGTGATTGATCCTGGGCCTTCTACGAGCCAGCATAATTCGGAAAACAGAAATTCAGGACAGAAGAGACAGTAGAGAGGAGAGAATACATTAACCACACACAACCCAGAGAAGAAGAGACTTATGATTAAGGAACATAGTAGAAATATCATGTAAGAGTAAGCCAATAATAATTCAATTTCGTGTTCAAGTGAATTGAGATATTTATAACACAGAGTTTAAAAACAATTTGCAACTGTTTTTAAAACGTGGTGAAGGGAGAATGCCCCCGGAAATTGAATTATATTGAGACCACGAGGGCTGTATTGGAAAATATCAGTAAAGTTAAGGATGTCATAGTTATGACGTGGATATTCATGACGTAGGCACGGATGACGTAGAATTCATGCCAGTAGGCTGATTGAGCTGAGATTCTTGGTGACGTCATGATTTTATTCGAGAAAGATCCGAGATTTACGACGCAGTCGCAGGAAACAAGGTATTGTGCTAAGGAAGAAGCTACGCTATTGGAGGAGAGACGCAAACCAATGAACGATAGTTTGGAAGGAAGACGGAGATTGCTGAAACAACGATATTCGATTACTTTTGGCATGCAGATTTGTGGAAATCTATTTTCAGTTATGGCATTGATTTGGAATTTTGAAGAAATTATTTTTGAGTTTTTGAATTTTGAAAATCCGTCAAGTATAGCCAAAGTTAAAACTTCCAGCAATGACGCAGCAACAGGCTATGGAAGGGATGAATACGCCCCTTAAGAAGTTGATAAAAGGTCGTGCACAGGAGAGAGGAGCGCTCATACTCATACTGATACTGATACGCTCAGATCTCATACTTGTGATCGCATATATATTTCTGGTGATATAGAGAGTTATTTTCAAGTGATTCAGTGAAGTAAGGTGTCTTTAGCGTGAGGTGAAAGCCTTGCCGCATCGAACGAACTCGGGGCAGTTCCATTTCACGCTGCTCAAAACTAGGTGAAGTTGAAACGCGCACATTAACGTTTCCACCAGTCAAGATATCAAGCGCTAACTTCAGCCTGTATGATAATTCTATTAGGCAGTATAACATTAAGGTGTATACAAGATTTGAAGAATTTCATAGTGATACTTCGAAAGATATTGGAACTTTTAGGCTGCCAACAAAAGTGATTTTCTCGCCACAGGAGAAACACTTTTATATTCCACATTATACACTACGGCTGACACGTGGAGTGCAACAGTTTGGTATTACAACGATACATTCGACTATGGAACACTATAATATTGCAGTGCTTTTAATCATTATAACTGCAGGTGAGATGGAAGGCTAAGGCTTTGATGCAATTGGGACATATATTATTGGAGTAAAGTAACAGCATGGAACTTCGTTAATCGTCTTTCTACAAAAGCGAGCATGTAGTGAACATCCAACTATACTCATGCATCGTTAATCCATCGCTGAATTATACCAGATAACAGTGGAAATATTTTCATACTCCACAACTATGAATATTTCTGCGGAAATAACTACATTAAACTTCATGACGAATTCCTGCAAGAACTTCAGAGAACTTTCAAGAGAGGCCAGGGTTAACCCGGCGCACAATGAAGAATTTTGCCGGAAGGATGTTTCTCGTATCCACAGAGCAGTGCAATTTCGGAGGAGGAAGCAGTTCGATTCTCCGAGGACGCTGATTCCTGTTTCGAGGATGGAGCTCATCTTTACGTTGGTGAAATGGATCCATCAGCAGTCTTCTTTGGGGAATTTTCCTCTGGAACTTCAATCGGCAGATAAGGTAGTTGTGAACGTTTCTTGTATTATTTGAGTATTGTAGCGATATTTGAGCAAACATTTTTCCCATATTTTCTGTCCTACCTTTTGCCCCATTTTCTTGATTGATATTTTTGTACTCAGTACACTTCGATGATTTATGCCTTTTTTCTTCGATTTTTGAGACATTGCTATGTCACTGGCATACTTAAATAATTTTGGATCAGTTGAGACTGATGATTTAGATTCTTTCAGTAATTTGCATATTTTTGTAGTCACGATTTGACTGTAAAGTTAACGATTTGCTATGGCAGATTTGAATTCAGACAGCGTGTCATTTTATTAAAGTAATTCTATTCAGTTAATTACTTTGACCAATTTTCTGTCATCCTCAAGAAAGAAGAATAATTAAAAGATTTTAGAGCATTAAAATCTACTACGATATCGACGATCTTTGAAATACTAGTCGTCTATGATTGCAACATAGACATTTATCATTGCATTATAGACAATTTTATGAAATACGAACGTTAATTACAATTTATTGAATACACTATAGTAATGAATAATGAAGATAGGAGTTTTCCTCAATTCTAGATTGGAACAATAATGTTTGCATTCCACAATCTAATTGTATTCTATTCGACTATTTTGCAGTTTAGTTGAACTTTGTTTGAAGATAGTATTTTTATACTGCGTTACTTTGAAGATGTTAATCTCAATTTTGATAGACCAGACAGGAGTGTCTAATCGTATTTGCTATTACATTTATTTGTGATTGGCAAATTTTTACTTCATATCGATTCATGAATGAAACCCACGAAGGTTAAATGATAACAGTCATTATTACAATTGATGAATATAAGAATTTTTAAAGAGGAACAATGGATGTATAATCGATAGTTCAGTGGACGTGTAAAAGTCGCTGTTGAGTAATGCCCTTGAATAATGAAGGAGGTTCCCACAATAATTAATGAAGTTGATGAATTAATAGTGGAGGGTTTTTGTGTGTAGTTTGGAAGATTTTTATGCCATATATATGAAGATATATGATGAATTTTGGGCCAATTGGTGTGCCATTTTTGTGCGTCCTGAGCGAAGTATTTTTCCGCTGAATGTTATTGTTCTTGTTCTTTGAAAGATTATTCATATGAAGATACTGTTAAAATTAACAAGAGTGTTAAATAATTTGAGATAAAGATTTTGAATGGAGGTTACAGTCACAAATATTAATAATTATTATTAAACATTATTAAACCTGAATTTGACAGTTTAATATAACTAACCTTCATTGGTCGATTATATCAACACGATTTGAGTAATTATCAACCGGATAGACGTGTGGTTCAATGTATTTCTTGTATAAATAATATAAACAATTTAATATTGTAAAATAATTTTGTAAATATCTTTGTTAAATAATTCGAAATGATAGTGATTAATAGAAGCGTGTATTAAATTTTCAATGGTCATTTGACATTGTTATAAACAATTTGTTATTGTTATAAATAATTAATGAACTTTTGTTATTAACATTTAGTTTTTTTTATACTCTAAACAATGCAAGTTAAGCAAGTGGTTTGAACAAGTAATCATGATTTGGGATTGTTGGAGGAATCCACTGGTGTTTGAATGAAGCATGTAAGACATTTGCGTGATAATATTTCAGTTGAGATGTGAACATTTACGTGTTTAAAACAGAGAGCCGAGCTCTGAGGTAGCACGCTTATGCTAGGGTTGAACGAACGGGTGTCCGCTTTGACGACACAGGTGTTTTGCAGCTGGTCCGGACAACTGTGTTACTGAGACCAAGGGCGTTTCATAATAGCCTTGTGGCTATAAATAAGATGTGCAGTATATAAACACGCAAAGCAATTGATATTTGTGTCTCATCCCAAATCCCGTTTCCATTCCCATTGCATTGTTATATTTTCGTTGCTATAAGCTTGAGAAAGCTAAAACATTATATGTAGAGAATACAGGTCCTACAGGAGGACATGGTTATGTGATCAATGGCTTCTGATAGCCACGTATATTTTGTTGTTTCTTTTGTTAAAAATTATTCTTTATGTGAAATAAATTATTGTGCAGTTTAAAGTTTCTCGTCTTCGGTTTGGTTCATTTTAAATATCATGGTGGAGGTTATTGTGAGGACATACTTTTAAGTGATCCAGTTGACAACCCAGTCCCCGAGATATATTTAAGAGGTAAGTCAAGGTAAGTATGAACCCCCGTATATTTTGGTGTGTTCCACAATAATTTTCTTGTTAACTATTGTGCTCTAATCTCGATAGTATCTGTCAGTGCCATTTTCATTGATGTAGCTATGCCGGCGCGTTTGATTATTGGCAATCCGATTGAGGGGTCGGATATCTGACAGCCTACTATCCGGATAGCGGGTACAGTACGTGACAAAATGCAAGTTCATGTGAAATTTGATCTACCCCAGGTGTTCACCTTGGACGTTATCTTTCTACGTGCGCGATAACTGTTAACAAGTCACATCCTGTTTTGCTTTGTACGTGACAAAATGCAAGTTGACGTGAAATTTGATCTGCCACAGGTGTTCACGTTGGACGTTAGCTGTCCACGTGCACGATAAGAGAATGTTCAAACCGTGGGAATCGCTGAATCAGTAAAAAGTATGATGCAACTTGTCGGAATGATGTCACAACCAATAGATAGGCAAGAGCTGCGAACAGCAGTGGTGGGAGGTGAAGGGAGGGAAAGGGGGAGGGGTAATGTATGAGAGAACACAGGTGGAAAGAGAAAGAAATATGTGGAGCTGAGGACTGTACACATAGAGCTATAGGTGGTGTACAACATGTGTGAATATATAAATTAAAAATTGCACAGGTTCACACAACATGTAATTTATTGATCCAAGAATTAAACGTAGAGTTAAACCCTAACCATTTGACATAGAGTTTATTTCCTTTTTGTTTCAACACTTTTTCCACAAGATAATGCTGAGGAAATGCTGTTTTCTGAAGTTCATGGAGATAAAATCTACCTTTTATGGGTTGACGGTTGAGGTCCTCGAGTAAATAGGTGACTGGAGTGTCCAAGTTGACTTGACGAATTCGAAATAGTTCAGTCCCCCACTGTGGCGTGTAGCCCATATTGAAGGCAGACTTAAATTTGCTCACACGAACAAAATCCCCAATGTTCAGTCGGTGACGTTTAGGATCGGCTGTTTTTATGGGGTTAAACAGTTTATCCAATCGCTGAATATTTTTAGTCACGAGGCGTGGCTTGGTCCCAATCGTTCTATGTTTGGTGTCATTGTAACGTGACACTAGCTCAGGTAACATGTCCAACCAGCGATAACTGCCCTGAGCGGTAAACGCTTTCCACATATGGGTTTTCAATGTTCGGTTGAACCGCTCGACCACACTGGCTTTGAGATTGCTGTACGTGGTGTAATGGTGAATATCCTTAGATTTGAGAAAACTGGAGAAATCCTTGTTGAAAAATTCTTTCCCCTGGTCGGTTTGTAGCAGCTGAGGTTGACGTTTGGAGTGTTGAATAATATGTTGAAAGGCCTTGGTAACTAGTGGACCAGACTTGCGACGCACAGGTTCAACAAAGGCCATTTTGGAATAGACATCAATGACGGTCAACATATAGCGTACACCGTCGTTAACGCCAGCATAGGGTATCATTTCAATTAAGTCAGCCTGCCAAAGTTCATCCACACCTCGTGAAATCACCTTGAGTCGCGGATAGTGACGCCTAGCTGGGCGATGCAACTCGTGAGCAATACCCATTTTAATGGGTGAGGGCTTAAACAATAATTTTGGCATTTCGAAGTTCTTGTTCAATTTCTTGAATTTCCCAATCGTGACCGGTATGGCCAGCTTGACGTGAAGCATGCAACAACTGTAGCCGCTGGACGAGCTTATTGGGATTGTGCCAGTAGGTAACATCCACAAGGGGTTTTAATGGTTTAAATGTCAATCCCGAAGCGGACGCTTTACGACGAGTACTTTGACTGGTGGGAAACATTTTTGCAATGATGGTTTTATATTTTTGAGATATATTGGCATTCACTTGTTGAGCAGGACTATACTGTCTTTTGTGAGCATGGGTATCCAATAAAATGGATTTATATTTGTCAAGATCTTCTGACGTATAATCATGGGGAGAGGGGGTCCGAGAAAAGAGCAGCTTTAACAGTCCTGGCGTTAATTTATAGTTGATCTTTTTAATGACCGCTTTAGTACAAGCAAATTTAATGGATGAATCGCCAATTTTAAAACTATCATCCTCATAGCGAACACCATACGTGGTATCTGTGTTTCCAATAAATAGATCGGTGAAATAGGGTTCCAATGTTGATCCATAATATTTTATTAAAATGGTTTTCAGTTGAGCTTTATGTTGAGGGGTGGCCAAGAGTTGTGAAAACGGAGACGCTCTGGAAGGGCAAGGTGTTTCGACCCTGGCCAAGGATTTCTTTTTTCTCAAAAACTCTGCAAGGGGTGCGGCCTTTTTTTGAGGCGTAAACACTTGTTCCTCCTCATCCTCAACCTCGCTAACACTAGTCAAATCTTCCACTTCCTCTTCCTCAGGGTCCTCGTGCAGCGTCTGCGTGGCTTGTGAAACGGTGGGTAGCGTTTCAGATGGCTTGAAAGAGGGTTTCAACATGGCTTTTAGCGGAGGTGCTAAATGTTGTTGAATAAACAAAGCATGATTTGCACGTGATTGTTTCAATTGACGAAACTTTTGGCGAATAGTATTTTTTGCTCTAATAATATGCTTTTTCAATTGACTCTCTGCTAACGCCATGGTGGCTTGACAAATGACTTGATGGAGAATGAGACAGGGCCTTAAATAGCAATAAAATGATCAAACCCTAAGCGATACCGTCCTTGGTTGAGTTCACTTTGTTTGTCAATTACTAAACAGGCATGACGTTGAGTGTTCCAGCACTTGGCACACAATTCTGTAAACATTTGAAAGGTCATATCCGGATTCACATGTTCATTATAAATGTGACGACTGTTCCTCTCGTCCTGGCGAAATAAAACAATGACATTGGCATTGTCACGAATCAACTGTTTGGACATTTTAGAATACGTTTGTCCAAGATAGAAGCAATCGATATGTTTGTGACGACCCATGCTGAAATAGCTTTGAATGATGCCTTGACGTTCAGTGGATACATCATCGAAAATCATGAGTGAATCAGGCTTTACCTCATCCGGTGAAATCACATTTTCTTGCATGGAAAATGTAAAATAACCCATATTCTCTTTTTGTAATCCAGACATGACTTGATCCAGAAACACGTAGAGGGGTTGGTAGAGAGATTTTGCAAAAATATAAATATTTTGAAAACGCAGACCATTGGGCGCTGTGATGAGCGTTAGCAAAAGATTTGTCTTTCCACAGCCGGAAGGCCCCACAATGATGCAGCGAATGGAAGATGGAAACAGTGAACCATGGCGTTGTTCACGTGATGTGGGACAGAGATGGGAAACCATGTCCCCCACGGGGAATGACTCTTGCTGCTTAATAATCTTCATGTCAACTAAGGCTTAGACAGGCTAGCCGGCTGTCTATATACAGGACACCGAACCTTGTCATAGAAACAGTAGACTGGTACTATAGGTTGACGATGGATGTCTTTGGACGTGCGTTGATGGCCAAAGCTAGGCCTGTCCCCATACATGATCCTAAACAGGAAACAGATCCTGCTAATAAACACTATGTGGATAGGTCAGTAGTGCCACGCACAAAACAGGGAGATTATGACTTTAAGGGAAAGCGGTTAACCCATGTAAAACATCCTCAAGTGTCTACAGACGTTACTACGAAAAAGTATGTGGATAACAAAGTGTATGAGTTTTATGACAAAGTGCCCCAGCTTACGGTGAATGGCTATAGCGCTAATCACTATCGGATTATTCACGTGGAAGACCCGCTAGACGAAGACGATGTCTGTACCAAGCGTTACGTGACCTATGAAATGAAAAGGCTTTATAAAAATATCCCATCTGTATTTTTAGTGTATCTGACAAATGAAAAACCTGTGAATGACAGAAACCATTTACCGCTAGTCCATGATCAGCACTTGACCTATGTGCTTGCTTCGGGTTTAAGCCACTATCGATTACACTATGATGGAACCATTCACATCAAATATGCCATACCTGATGAGAACCATTTACAAATAAAGATAAATGGTCATAGGATGTTGGTCCATAACCATGAAATGGTCAATGCTGGTGACGAATTATCCTTACACCTCATGTTGACATGGGATGAAAAGCAAGCGGGAAAAACCATAAACGATTTCCCACTTTATGTGGAATTGGAATATACAGCCATGAAATAACCATCTGACGATAGTTGTGATTTAAACTTTCTTGTGAAAGGTTGTGGGTCATTATCATCATGGTGAAACAAAGGTATGCAGTGAGAAAGACTAAAAAAAGGACTTTGTCCTTGGCAAAGCCTGGGCTTACAACATTCGTGGACAAGCCCTTGCGAAAGAAAAAAAGAAAAATAATGTATTGTCCATAAGGAAAGCCCTTCGAGCAGCACAGAGACATGTTATTCCAAAACGTCGGCGACAGAGTTCAAACCAAGGGCGAGTGATTCCCGTCCCCAAACGAGCGGGATTTTTACCTGCATTATTTGCCGGTTTGGCTGCTCTAGGTTCACTTTTGGGCGGTGCCAGTGCAGTGGCGAAAACCATTAAAGCCGCGCAGCAGGGCAAGCAACAACTCAAAGAAAGTCAGCGACACAATGAAACGATGGAAGCGATTGCCATGGGGGCTAGAAATGCCAATTTAAAGCCAGCCTTTTATCAACAAGGATTTGGGATTTCACCATTTCGAAATATTAAAAAAAAAAAAAATTACCTCAGCCATAGCAAGACATGCCCTGACGCATCAACAAGTGGAAAGCTATGCTAAACAACTAAAGCTTTCTCATTTTCGAGGTGTGTTTATGCGAAACCAATTACCCCCACGACCCTGGAAACAGGAATGTGCTGTTGTCAATTTGGATGATCACCGAGGACCAGGAACGCATTATGTAGCTTATGTCAAAGAGGGATCCACGGTATGTTACTTTGACAGTTTTGGGAATTTGCCTCCGCCCATGGAACTAGTGACCTATTTTGGAAACAGGATCAAGATATATTATAATGTGAAACGAGAGCAAACGTTTAACAGCCAACAGTGTGGACGTTTGTGTTTAATTTTTTTATATAAGACGCAGCGTAAGCAAAAACGTCACCAGTATGTCGGCAGAAAGTAAAACGTTTACACTGCATGGACGTGGACCTGAAGTCAGCCTAGACTTTTACCCGCCTATCGAATTGAGTGAAAAACCCTATGGTTTAGGACTTGTTTCTCTTGAAACGTACAATCGAATATACAACATACGTGAAAATGTGAACAACAAGTTTTACTATGATGATTCTGTGCTCACCTTGAACTCTGGTGGATACACGATCGATGACATTTATGAACACATTTATGTGGTGTTGATCAATCAATATGGTTTAAAGTCATTTCTCGACGGAACGCACAAGTTTGAACTTGTAGGCAATACCAACACTCATCGCTGCAGTATTTTCTCTACCTTCAACATTGACTTTAAAACACACCCCGATTCCATTGGCCCATTACTAGGATTTAAACCACGTGTGTTGGAGCCCAACAAAAAACATGAATCAGACCATGAAGTGAAATTCATTGAGGACCATCATGTGTCGGTGACGTGTAATATTATTAGCCAAGTGTACACCAATCAAGAACCATCGCATTCACTTTATGACTTTATTGTAACATCGCCCAATGGGTATATTATTCGTGAAAACCCTCCAGTGGTGCTTTTTCATTCTATGGCTGTCGATAGTATTAGTAATATAACATTAAGACTAATCAATAGAGATCAACAACTCATTGATCTAGATTCTACCACACCGGTGACTTACAAGTTGGTGCTAAAGCCACTATGAAGTTTGTGTATAAAGCAACAACACCGTCTAGGAATGGTGTTAGTTGTTTGCCACGTGAATACACGTTAACATCTCAAGGCAAGCAGATTTTACAGCATTTGGGTTACCACGTCAACCCTCATAATGAATTCTATCCTAGAGATAGCGAACCGCATCGAGGAACAACCTGGAGTGGTAAGAATTGATCTCCATTCCTATCAAGCTCAAACACCTGGACTCAATAACAATGATGAAATTCAATTTGTTATCAACAACCAAGATATTTACACCCTACCGCATGAAAGTGTCATTCAGATTGAAGGTCGGCTCACCAAAGCCGATGGCTCTACACCCACCACATCCAAGTTGGCCCACCATGGTTTAGCCTTTCTGTTTTCTGAAGTGCGGTATGTCATTAACGATATCGTGGTGGATAGCACTCGAAATGTGGGCATTTCCAGTGTCATGAAACTATATCCCTCTTATAGTGAGGAAGAAGGTAAAACACTTTGCATGGCAGGTTGGTGTCCTGACTCGACCAATGATTGGATGGTACACACTGATGGGACCTTTACTGGATATTTACCTCTTAAACTGATTTTAGGCTTTGCCGAAGATCACCAACGCATTGTGGTCAACGCAAGGCAAGTGCTTTACCCAGTGAGAGACAGGAGTGATAATAATGCACTCAAGGGAGCCGACAATGCCCCCATCGATTCAAAAATTCAACTACAACGCTTGCTATGGAAAGTCCCCCATGTGACCCTTGAAGATAGCAAAAAACTGGACATACTCAAAATGGTAAAGAGAGATATGCCTCTACCCATGGAATTTAGAAGCTGGGCACTCCATGAGTATCCGCTATTGCCCACCACCAACACACACAGTTGGTCTGTAATAACAGCTCGCTATACAGAGAGACCTCTCTACCTGATCGTGGGTTTTCAAACGAATCGCAAGTATCAACAAACCAAAGATGCCACGCAATTTGATCATCTGCAATTGAGAAATGCACGTCTTTTCCTCAACGGAGCCTTGTTTCCCTATGAAGGACTGGATTTGGATTTTTCAAAAAATAAGTTTTGCCCTCTGTACGACTTGTTTTCTAAATTTCGATGGTCGTATTATCAAAAAGAGAACGGCCCCATGCTACTACCCCAAGCGTTTAAGGCAAGAGCACCACTGATTGTCTTTGACTGTTCTTACCTGGAAGAGTCTGTCAAGCCATCCAATATCGACATTCGACTAGATTTTGAAACGCATGACAATGTACCAGCCAATACCACGGCCTACTGTTTGATTATTCATCACAAACAAGTCAACTATTATCCACTGTCCAACCAAGTGACGAGTGTATAAATAACAGCTCAACCCATGTCAAGCCGCTCAGTCATGTCTTGCTTTAAAGCCTCAAGAGACGTTACATCCAGGAATTTAAACTCTGAGGAACAACGTTTCAAGACTTTTGCCACATGGCCAGTGCCTTTCATAAACCCTCAAGCCTTGGCGGCCGCTGGATTCTACTTTTTAAAAACAAGAGATGAAGTGAAATGTGCCTTTTGTCCCATCATCATAGACCAATGGCAGGAGGGCGATGAACCCATGCAGGAACATCAGCGCTGGTCACCCACCTGCCCCTACCTGTGTAGAATGAAAGTGGGAAATATACCCTGTCATTCAAGCTATCCCTCACTTGTGTCTCTGGGTGATGAAAAAAAAAAAACAAGTTACGATACATGTGGGCCGTATGGTATCCATGGTGCTTCGGTGAACAGCTCACCATCAAAAACGCCTAGTTTAGAGACATTGGGACATCATCGGTGTTATGGACGTTACAAACACAAGAGACTATATTGTTGTATCAGTTGCTATCGTCCTTATCCTAAAATGAGAAAAGCCTGTAAGACGTGTTATGATAATAAAATGATGTAATTCTTAAATTCTTATTTTTGCATGTCTCCTGTCCTACCCTAACCTTAATTTGAAACTAGCATGGCAGGTAAGCCCATGCCATGATCACACCTGATCGTCAGTCAGTCGTCAGTTGAACTTGGTCCAGGCAAGCGTCAACATGTTGCGCACACTCATTGTGGATTGCCAAGGATTTAAAATTAGTGACAACAAATTTATATTTAAACAAGTGGCCATGATCGATTGTACCACGTTTTGGATATCGCAAGCTACGCATTTGCTATTTAAACCACCCCATGCTTTTGATTTGTTGTGTGAAAAAGACCGTAAACAAACCCAGTGGATTGAAAATCATAGGCAACTAGACTGGAATCAGGGAACCATTTCCTATAAATATTTGGACGTGGTCATGAAAGCACACTTGTCCTCGGCCAATGTGGTATTTGTGAAAGGTAATGAAAAACGTCAATGGTTGCAACCATTTTTGGCGTCTTACTGCCAATGTATCGACCTCATGGAGTTGGGCTGCCCCTCCCTGCAAACGCTCACGGATACTTGTTCCTGTGGCAACATTACCCATACAGCCCTATCACATGCGTGGCATCTCTTTCATTGGTTAACCACCCATGCCTGCAGGGAGTTGTTGAACAAAATTATAACTCATGATTTACCTGTGAATGACGTCAGTGAGATTTCTACAAGCGACGTGTAAACATCTACAGCACGTGATACCATGGAGAAAGACAATGCTGCGGACAAAGCCATTGGCAAGTTCTTTGTGTGCAAAAAGAAACTAGACAGTTTTACCAAAGAGGAACTCTTGGCGCTGCCCAAGTCGTTCATTTATTATGTGGCCGCCAACGCGGTCAAAGAAATCTGGCAACATGTACCAAAATCATGGACTCAAGACCCTGTGTTGAGTGAATTGCAACCCTGTACGGATTACGATCACCATAAGCAAGTGGCCATGGCAAAAATACCGTCTATGCGTCAGTGTGCGACTTGCCAGCTAGTGAAACTGTATCACGGTCATAAAAGTCCGTGTAAAGACTTTGTTGAATCATTCCACGGGTGTAATGGCGAGAAAAAGCAACAACAACAACAACAAACACAAACATCGTCCACAGAGGAGGAGGAAGACCAAACCTTTTTACCATCGATGGAAAAGGATATGCCAGACCTGTACTGGCAATGGCGTCATTGACAAAGTGATTCAATACCTACCTTTTGAAATCCATCTTCCAGGTTATCGTTTTTGTGGCCCTGGAACTCGTCTCGAAAAACGTTTACAACGTGGTGATGTACCCATTAATCTTTTGGATCAAGTATGCAAGGAACATGACCTTTCTTATCGCCATAGTCATCCTGGTTTAAGACATGTGGCAGATAAATTGTTATTAAAGAAAGCTAAACAACGTTTCACATCCAGTGATGCCTCAGTGGGTGAAAGGATGGCAGCCCTGATTGTCATGAGTGCTATGAAAGGAAAGTTGATGATACATGGACATAAACATTGAGGAGTGAGGAATTGGGATGTGTTTGTATTCTATTTTTCTTTTGTCAATTCACTATGACTATGAAATAAAAACAAAGGTTTGACAGAGCACGATGTTTTGTGTTTTTATTATTTATAAAAAACCATGATGTTGATGGCTGATTTCTCATTTTCACATTTCACACATTGCCATTTTGCTAATTTGCAATTTACAGTTTTTGAAAACGTTCGTTTTGATGATATGGATTTTTCCAGTTTGTTGATGACACTTTTTAAACAATGACCGTTTGAAGTTTTTGAATTTTCATATTTCACATATGGCCATTTCCAGTTTTTTTAAAATGTCCGTTTTAAGTTTTGCGTTTTTGGTGATATGGAAAAATGGATTTTCCATTTTGCTATTTTCACATTTTTCCATTTAGTGTATGTCGAAAGTTGAGATTTGACAATGATGTTGATGCAATTGCTTGACCATGGCGATACTGCAATGTGTTAATGCGTGTTTGGAGAAACGTCGAGGTCTACGACTACTGCAGGTAAGACTGTTTTTTACAAAAATAATGTCTATTGTCTGCCACATTTCAATTAAAAAACGAAACTATTTAAAACAAAATGAGTATATAAGTGACCATTTACCCCCTCCCCACCCACCCACCCTACCTCATTGTGTTTGCTCTGGTCAATCATACACACCAGTTTTCTCTCTCCACTCATACATTCACACCTGTCTTTGGGAACAAACACAACCACTTTATTTATTCCCAAAAGCACATTCTCGACATGCTCACTCATCCCAAAAGAACTTTTTAGTTTATCATTTACATTACGAAAAATAATTAAATACTAGTTATTAAAGTTACTAAAAAATCTTACTTATTTCATATTTACAAAAAAAACTCAACTTTGTACAGCGTTAAAAGAATCAGACTATTTACCAATCAAAAAATTTAAAAAAAATAAGGTTGCATAGAACTTTTTTTAAAGAGCAAAAGGTCCAAGTGGGTTGTCACTATTTACAAAATCTACTATTTACAATGACAGAAACCAATATTTACAAAATTCTAAATCTACAAGTTACAAAAAGCCATGTCCCATAAACGATTAAACAGTGAAATCACACCTCCTCCTCGTTGCGATCATAACCCCAGGGCAGGCTGGTGAGCAGGTCATCAGTCCACACACGCTTGGTATCCATGGAGGCGAGGGTGCGTTTTCTCTGTTCCACAAGATACAAATGATGGTTGCTGGATTGTATCCTGCACTGTGTATGAGACATAGCTTTGCCAGTGCGTAAAACCGCTAAGTAATCGTCTACACGTAGCGATTTTACCACTGCCCTACCTACACCTTTTGCTCTTTTGGCTTCCTTACAGTCGAGTGTGCGATAAGCATACATTTTCGAAGCCAAACCTACGAATTCCGTCATAATGGAATCACCGCATTCATCTTTTAAAACGCCCATTTTCTTCTTGTTTTTATGGGCAGCTGAAACACGTTGTCAGCACTATAGCAAGAGGTGTCGAACCAGTCACTATGCTGCCTCATGACGTCATAGGGGTTGCAGTGGCGAATGTGGTAAATGAATGATTCCGTGTCCATATACAAAAGAGAGACGTCCTCAAAATGGCGTTTGGCAAACTCATAGTGGAATCGATACATGACCGATTTAGAAAAGTCTGAAATGACTTGACCCAAGTAAATGGGCTTATCCATGGTCACGCTGGTCTTACTCATTTCAATAGTAGCCAAATCCTCATCGATAATTTTGATCGATTTGAAATTTGGCTTGGCAATGTACCGCCGGGCACCCCACCGCCCCTCCCAGACATTCACCAATTTAATGTCACGGTATTTGCGGACATTCTCCATGGACTTGCCATAGATGCAGTTGTTCATTAATTTAAAAAAAATAATTTCAAACTGCTGTGTTGCCATTTGTCGGTGCTCTGTGTTGAGTCGCATGTATGGCTCAAGCCATGCTTTTTGAGCAAAAGAAATACCCCTGTGGATTTTCTTCAACACCAAGCCTTGGGCGAGGCATTGCACCAACATTTGGGTATGTAGCACATACCGATTTTTGTTGTAAAGTGTGCCCATGAGTTTTTCAATTTTCAATTTACTGTCAGGGGGAACCATTTGCTCAAGACAGAATGGGAAATCGGCATGTTCATCATACAAGGATGAGGGATATTCAATATCCACTTCTAGCACATATCCACGGCCTGTTTCTTGGCTAGCCATGTTCACATCAAATTCTGACACTTGTTTCTCTGTCAGCCAAGCAAACTTCCCATAGGGCAAAGGCTGACTCATGGCGTAACCGTACAAATTATTCACGTCATAGTACATTAAGTACGATTCTGGTTTGTCCGGTGAATAATCAGGCATGTAGACATTGTTCGCTTCAGCATGGCGTTGGTTAAGCGACACAAAGCCGCCACGAATGCCCTTTTCAAAAAATAGAACCATGTCTACGTCAGTGAGTAAATACAATTCCACTTGAGTGTATTTCAAAGCGGCATCAAACGAGAGTACAGGACTTGTATAATAGTGAGCCGGGTCAAGACCGTAAATGTGTTGACACAAGTTACGGAATTTTTCAAACACATCAGTGAGCAGCAATACATCCAGTTTTAGGTAATGCAAAGCATATTCACTTAGCGTGTTCATGCCAAACACTCGCCAAACTTGACATGCATGTGCATAGTCTTTATCGGAAACGGTACTGCGTGTTAGTTTCGAGTAAAATTTCTCTTGTGGTGGGAGTTTTCTTTGCTTTAACACGTCCCAGCTGTTGCAGAAATCATACGGGAATATACCTTTCCGAATGCACAATTGAAATTGCTCAGGATCATTAAAATGCATTCTAGTATTTTTTAATTCCTCCTCATTCAAGCCATTCACAAGGCTGTCTAACGATGATGCCATAAACTTAAAGGAATCCAAAAATCGAATGCTAAAGTCGCCCAACCTCCATGTCAGGGCCGTAAAACACTCATGGTTTTGGGGAATAATGGTAAACGAGCCCTTGTTGACATGGCCCAATTCACGAATCAAAAACTGAATGTCATAATTCGCCAGATTGTGGAAAAAGACACTGATGAAACGAGGAGCTGGAAAGTTCAAGTTGCATTTGCTGTGCGCAGCTCCACGAAACTCCCCTGTAAAATGCGAGTGGTCTCTGACTTTTTCCTCTCCACTTAAAATAGGCTTTTCGCAAATATGGCATGTCGTGGCATGCTTATACTGCTGCTGCTGTTCTGGAGATAGGCTCATGGGTACTGGATGGTCCAGTAATTCCTGTACATCATGAGCCAACTTGACAAGTTCATCCAAGAACCATTTGGCACAATCTGGCCCCTCACGGTATTTGTAAACGGATTGTGTGGGGTCATAGGCACACACCACATTAAATCCTATGGCAAAGGGCTCATGTTTTTAAATGGGTGTGGTTGAGCTCATGGAGGGATCTGGTTCACAACCCGCCATGGATGTGGTGAGAGCTTCGAAATCTGCATACACCACATAGGGAACAGTGTCACGCTTGTGAATGTCCTTAAACTTTAACACAGCCTTGTCCCCTTGTGGCAATATCAATCTCACCGCTTCCTGAGTAACACAATCTACCCTATGACGTTCCAAAAGCGTAGGAGTGGTAAAATATTGCAAGCAACGATCACAAATATGTTTCTTAGGTTTATGTTTAGACATTTGACTGCTTAGCAATCTACTTAAGCTTTTAATCAGGCAATAGTGATTCACATCTCCGTAAGACAGATATAAAAGATGAATATGGTGTCGTTTCGGTTCTTTTGTGGCATAAAGAGGACCCACAATCTCATCACCATTAAGGCCACAGACCATGAACGAAAAGTCCTGGTTATCTTGTTCAAACCTATGGATCTCGGTTAAGTCCATAGGGAACGACACTCGAGTTAAATTTAAAGTTTGTTTCAATTCATCAAACTTGGCCTTGTACTTTCCTGGTCGAGAACCATTACGGTCTTGTGCTGGCTGCAAATACGCGGCCACAGACCACAGGAAGCAATCATTGTCATAATTCTTAATATTCACCACAGCCTTTTTCAATGCTATTGCTGGTGGTGTTTTAATATAGCTAGACCCAGCATTCAACGGGTTGAAATGACAAATGTTGATTTGTAAATGATGAATTTTGTCTAACGCTAAACCACTGGGTCCTTGTTGAAGTTTATCAAATTTTGATAGCAAGGCATTCACCACGTGGGTTTCATACCACTGTTCCAAATTATGGGCTATGAATAGCTCTTGCATTTTACTGCAAATATAAAATGTCTCTTTATGCTCCACGTCCTTCTTTTTATATATGAAATCGCACACCAGTTCTGTATTCACCTTTAAAACTGTATGCAACCTTTGCGCTGTACAAATTTCAATTTTAAAAATTTCAAAACAAGATTGTAAAAATTCTTTGGGAATCAAACTTTTTCTAACATTGACCACACGACCAGAGCACACACGCGATTTGAAACAACTGTTTAGGGGTTCCCAAGTTAGGCTATCGGTAGCAGTGGCAAAAGACATTATTTTGAAAGAACACTCTCACCTGAGTTTAGAAATGTAGACTGTCTGACAATGGTCGCAAACTAGAGCCTCTTGGATTTTAGCCGTATTTGCTATAGCGGTAAACCTTTTATTCCAAATATCTAAAAAGAAATAAAATAAACCACCATAAGTATATCCATTCGGGCAAAATCAAACAGGTTATATTATATAATAAAACAAATCTCACCTTAACGTGTAATGCTTTGCTATATTCCCGTCTCGTGGGCTAGTGTGGAAATGGTTTCCTTTTCTAGCTGTCTGTCTTTCTCCCTTTCTTTAATATCGTTCTCACACACACTCACACAACAGGCAGGCTATACCGGTTATCTGCAAACAAATAAATAAACATTTATTTATAACTTTAACAATCAATAAATAATTGCATGTAAATAAATATATATAAATCAATAAATATATAAATGAATGAATAAACACCTACCTCACAACAAGGTTAAGTATTTTCCACCAACACCAAAACTGTTAAACAAGACCAGGGGTTTCATGCAACGCAGTGTGTTCAAAGGTAGTTACCTAAGTGAGAGTGGAAATGATAACGACATGTCTTTATATATGTTACCTTGCATGTATAATCTTTTTTCCCCCACGCTTTGACCATTCTCTTATCGTGCACGTGGACAGCTAACGTCCAAGGTGAACACCTGTGCCGGATCAAATTTCACATGAACTTGCATTTTGTCACGTACGAAGCAAAACAGGATGTGACTCGTTAACAGTTATCATGCACGTGGATAGATAACGTCCAAGGTGAACACCTGGGGTAGATCAAATTTCACATGAACTTGCATTTTGTCACGTACGAAGCAAGACAGAATGTCACTGGTTTAGCGTGCATGTGGTTTCACAACTGTTCACATGCCTTTCGCTCTTCCCTGCCACCACGATGGTCAGATTATTTCACCTTCAAGCGTCATGGTCATTTTTCCATTGCACCTGTTGTCAAGGCAGATCAGTACCTTCCAATAAGCTCAAATGACATTCACCTCCTGTAAGTTTGTTTTCTGTACTCGCTTCGACCAACATAGAACCAAGTTCTCATTACCGTTTACACGTCAAAGGTAAAATATCAGAAAAACGCACCCTCGCTCTGTCATAAACCGACCCGTCGAAATAGCAATTAATCTATTGAACACAGCCACCGTGGTCAGCGACAGGTTCGTTGAAACACACACACCCAGCAGTATCGTCTCTCTCAACCACCACGCTTCATGGACTTTATAAACAGGTAAAGAAAAAGAAAACGTTTTTTCAACATGTATGGCGTTAGGCCCTTTGTGAATTATTTTTTGGAAAAAAATATCTACCACATTTGAAAGGGGGCGTTAGCCCGCGTCCTAGGACACCTCGTACATGTCTCTAGCGTTATTGGTTCGTGAGATATCGGCAAAAATCACAAAAAACACGTGTTTACCCCAAAATCGCGTTTCCCAAATTTTTTAAAATTATAACGAGTGGTCCATAGGAAAGAGGACGTCACTCCGAGTCCTAGGACCCGTCGTGCATGCCTCTAGCATGATTGGTTCGCGAGATATAGCAAAAAGTTCAAAATCATGTTTTTCCCCCAAAAAAAACCGTGTTTCCAGCATTTCACCTTTTCGACATCTACATTTCCGTAAAGAGCGCAACGAGACGAAAAAAAACGAATCCAAGCACGCCTTCCTAGCATGACTCCTTCCATTCCAAGGTCGCAGGGGCTCACCACTTGCTTTTGGAAGCAGCTCCCCTCATCCAACTACTACCTACAGGTTTTCATCCTAGATACTTGAAATTTATTTTGGGGGTAGAGGGGATAGGGACCATTGATTTACGTCAAACAATTTTTTTTGTAGAGTTCCTAGTTTCCGAAATATAGAATTTTCAAAATTCGAGTTTTTTCAAAAAAACATAAAAATTAAAAAAGTTTTACTATAGAAAATAAAGGTCATAAAGACCATTCGTTTGAGCCATGGCACAACGTTCTATCCTGTTTGGTTTTCAAACTATCGCCTATTTTCGAAAACAAAAAAAAAAACAAAAAAATTTCAAAAATATAACGAGTGGTCCATAGCAAAAAAACACGTCAGCCCGAGTCCTATGACACCTCATTCGTGAAACTCCGACCATGGGTTCGAGAGAAAAGTCTATTTAAATGTTTCAACTTCGCGCGGCGGCCATGTTGGTTTGTTGGGTACAGCGGCGTCAAGTGAAGCAGAACACCCACTACCCCCCTACTGAGGAGGAGTGCTTGCTCCGCAAGATATAAGTAATATTTTGACTAATGAGGAGTCTGACGATGAAGTTGATATTTATGATGGTGATAGTGATTGTATTGTGTCCGATGTGAGTGAAATTGGTCATTCCTCGGAAGACGATGACATAGAAATTGAGAACGAAGTGCAGCCCGCTGTCGCAAAGAAGGCTAAGCTGTCAGCTGTTCACACTGAAGGAAGAAAGTGGACTTCTATAGGTAGGTTTCTTCCTACGCTTTCTGCTAATATTGATGCATCAAATTCAGGCGTTAGTGATAATCTTCATGTGAATGATAATGACAATGATTCAAGAATTGAAGTGTCGATTTTCAAAGAAGTTGTTGACCGTAATATTATGAACTTGATAGTGTCAGAAATGAACAACTACTACATATTTGTTATGGAAAATACGGACGCAAAGGAAAAGTCGAAATTACATAAGTGGCAAGGCATAACCGTAGAGACTCTTTATGTTTTCCTGGCAACTGTATTGTTGATGGGCCATGTGAAGAAAAACAGGATGAAAGACTATTGGTCGACTAATAAATTGATCGAAACTCCGATGTTCGGTAAAGTGGTCTCTCTCGACAATTTCTCCCTCATTCTATGACTGCTTCACTTTTCTGACAACAATCTTCAACCCCAGGTGACAGACTTTATAAAATTAGGCCTATAATAAACTATTTCTTAGAAATTCGGAAAACTACTGCCAAAATTATCAGAACAAGCAAGAGGCAGCATAATAAGGATATCATTGACCAGGCAGAGAGGGATTTCCAGCGGAACAACACTAGAGACTTCTACCAGGCTTTTAAATCACAAATAACACCCTATTCAGCTCCTACACTTCACCTTCGGGGAGCTGACGGAGATCTGAAACTGAACAATGAGGAGTGCACCACAGCCTTAGCAGAGTATTTTAGCGACCTTCTTAACTCCGAGGAACCCATGGAAAAGCTACCTTTTGAACCCAAGAACGTTGCTAAGCCACACTCTTTCCCTCCAACAAAGGAAGAGATCCAGAAAGTCATTTCCGAATTCAAGTCCAATAAAGCAGCAGGCGAAGATGGGATCATTGCAGAGCTCTGGAAGTATGCTGACGAGGAGTCGATACAGAGTATCCATGACATCATATCTAACGTCTGGTTGACAGAACAATTACCTAGTGACTGGACCTCAGCTATCATTCACCCACTACATAAAAAAGGTGACAAATCAGATCTCAACAACTACAGAGGGATTTCCCTGGTATCAGTGACATACAAGATACTCTCCAAAGTATTGCTCACAAGAGTAGAGGTTCAACTGGATTCCTGCATTGGAGAGTACCAAGCTGGGTTTCGAAAGTCAAGGTCATGCACCGAACAGATTCTGAATCTCAAAACCATTCTCACGTACAAAAATCTAAGTGCCTCACCTTATGTTGCAATTTTCGTTGACTTCCAAAAGGCCTACGACTCAGTAGATAGAGAGTCACTCTTTGAGACACTGGCTGAATTGGGGCTAGATAAAAAGACCCTGAATCTAGTGAAAGTGACTCTCACTAACACCACAGTCAAAGTCAAATTCAGAGGGGAACTGTCCAAGAGCTTCGAGGTCAGAACTGGTGTTAGACAAGGGGATGACTTGTCTCCGATCCTCTTCAATTGCCTACTAGAAAAAGTAATTCGTGAGTGGACGAAAACTCTGAAGGATGATTCTGGATTAAGAATAGGCTACAAGAAAGACGAGTTAACAGTCCCCTGTTTAGCCTTTGCAGACGACCTTGCACTCCTAGCGTCCAGTGTGGAGGAAGCTAACCATCAACTATCCTCTCTGAACTATATAGCAGCTAAAGTAGGCTTAAAGATCGCCATCAACAAAACACAGTTTATCAGCAACATCAGAGATGCGCCCGAGTCAATCCCACTGGGGGACAAAGTAGTACAAAGGACTAACTCCTTCAAATACCTAGGAGAATGGATAACCCCAAACATCAATGAAGACCTGGCCATGAACGACAGATGCATCAAACTGGTGAGAGCCTACCACCTATGCAAGAATATGTACAAATCCAAATCCCTCTCAATGAATTTCAAACTCAGACACTACAGTGCTGTAGTGAGACCATCAGTACTATATGCCTCAGAATGCCTAAATATGGTCAGAAAAGGACAACTCCGGAAATTGGAGCTGAAGGACCGGAAGATTCTACGAAAAATCATGGGCCCTATTAAAGAGGAAGGCAAGTATAGAATCAGGCACAACAATGAACTCTATGAACAAGTGGAGAGCATTACAACAGCTATGAGGAAGAGGAGGCTGATCTTCTATGGTCATATTGTGAGAATGGATAATCAGAGGCTCACCTCCAGAATTTTCAACACTGTCTCTAGAGGGAAAGCAACTAACGCCAAGTGGTCGAAACTAGTCAGAAAAGACCTTGAACAATTGGATATTGACCCCAGTAACATCTATGACAGGAATAAATACAGGACTTTAGTCAGAACATCAGACTCTCTCCAGTCACTAACAGCAAAAGCAGTGCGTCCAGGAGTAGGTGTGAAATGGACTCAGGAGCGGAAGGACATTCACAGTGCCAGAATGAAGGAATACTGGGCTAGGAGGAAAGCTGCCAGAGATAAGAACCACGTGGTCCACAGCCGGCCCAAACGGAACTAAAAAAAACTATTTGAGAGAGAAATTCCGATCTATATTCTATCCCTTCCAAAAGATCTCTATTGACGAGAGCCTAGTTGCTTGGAAAGGTCGCCTAAAATGGAAACAGTACATTCCATCAAAGCGACACAGGTTTGGCATAAAGGTGTTTATACTTTGTGACTGTGAAACTGGGTTTGTCAATGATTTTATTGTTTATACGGGAAAGGATACGGAAATTGAACATGATGAAAAACTTGGAGTGTCTGGGTCAGTTGTCAAAACTCTAACAGCACCTTACATTGGTAAAGGCCACAACCTGTATGTCGACAACTGGTACACAAACCCAGATCTTTTTGAGTACGTACACAAGGAAAATACTGGAGCATGTGGCACAGTCAGAAAAAACAGAAAAGGGATGCCAGACTTCCCGAAGAAAATTCAAAAGAGGGAATGTATTTCACGGCACACCAATGATATGCTGGCGCAAAGATGGCACGACAAAAGGGATGTTACTATGCTTACTACCATACACGAGAACGTGATGGTAGAAACCGACAAAACAGACCACGCCACAGTTCAGAAGAAAATGAAACCTTTGAGTGTACTGGATTATAATGTGAACATGGGTCCAATTGACAAAGCTGATATGCAAATCAGTTTCACTGCAAATGTCAGGAAAACACTGAAGTGGTATGTCAAGTTGTTTTTTTACTTGATTGACATTTCAGTGCTGAACTCTTACAATATTTACAAGATGAAGACTGGAAAAAATCCACAGCTTAGTGAATTCCGACTCTGCCTCATAGATCAGCTGCTAGAGGAATTTGCAATGGAGAGGAAGCCAACAAAAGGAGGTCGACCACCTTCAGGAGGAGACTGCTTGAGACTTTCTGGACGTCATTTCCCTAAACCAGTACCTCCAACACAATCAAAGCAGAAGCCGCAACGGAGATGTTTTGTGTGTCAGCACACAAAGAAGAGACCGACCAAAAGAACAGACACTAAGTGGATGTGTGTTGAGTGTGATAGACCCCTCTGTGTACACCCCTGTTTTGAAGAGTACCATACCCAAAAGACATTTTGAAAGCCTAGGTGAAACTGATATAAAATTAAGTCGTGTTGTATGGGATACAAACTTGATCAAATATAGAAAGTAATTATGTTTTTCAATTTCCTTTCAGTATTTTTGAGAAAAATATTTTCTACGCCCCTGGTTTCAATTAAATTGAGGGTATCAGTTATGTACCATCAATGTAAATTTTGTAACTTTATTAATAGAGAAAAGTTAGACTCAAAATAACTTAAAATTGAGAACTGCAATTTTTCACGAAAAAACTCACTCCTGGTGGCCTGTAAGTGTCAGCAAAAACTCACTGATCAAAAGGTTAAAAAAGTATTTATTTACCTAAAAATCCGAACGCTACTTATGAGACATCCCAATTTGTAATTCTCTCATATCTTCCTTAATTTTCAAAATCTCTCTATTATTACTGATCCATAATTTTTCTATTAATCTTCTACTGATACTAAATAAGGGCTGCCACAAGGACCATTATCTGAATAGCAGTGTAGTCAACACGAGAATAACAATTATTTGTAATGCATTTCATTTTAAATATGAATGAGGAAAAATTTACCCCACTGATGTTAAAATAAATATAATATAGTGAAACATTTTATATATAAGGTGCGTTCAAAAAGAATGCGCAAACCGGTGACGATATGGGCTAATCATGGCGTGTGTAACGAGGCGTGTGTAACGAGGTGTGGTTCCGACCAGAGCGTGAAAGGTCACAGCCCGTCGCTAGAGGGCATGCGTGCACGTCACGTGACGATACAAAGCGAGCAGCAGCATGCATCAATCGTCCAACCAAGACCAAGACAGTAGGCCATTCGACATGCTTCCTGGTGTGGTTGAAGACTGTGGGGCACCCATTGGGCACACACTTTCCGCACGTGCAGTCGTTCCTTCATGATGGTGTGCACACTTCCGACGCTCAATCCGACCACGGCGGCTATGGCGTTCACTGTCACTCGGCGGTCCTGGGTAATTAGTGCATCAACCAGCTGGACGTTGTCATCGGTAATGCAGGGGGTGCCCCAGACCGGGCATCATCGGCTAACGACACTCGTCCTTCCCTGGAGCACTTGTGCCACGCCTTGACCCTTGCAAGGGACATGCAGTGTTCGCCGTACACTTGTGACATTCGGCGGTGACTGTCCGTTCCCCCTACACCTTTCGCTGTCAGAAACCGAACAACACCTCTTTGCTCTTCGTTTGACGCCTCCATGTCACTGTCTGCAATGCGACTGGCAGCGTTGGACGATTGATGCATGCTGCTGCTCGCTTTGTATCGTCACGTAACGTGCACGCGTGCCCTCTAGCGACGGGCTGTGACCTTCCACGCTCTGGTCGGAACCACACCTCGTTACACACGACACGATTAGCCGAAATCGTCACCGGTTTGCGCATTACAGCCTCCTGCTCGTTACTTTTTGAACGCACCTTATATTATAATGTGGAGAATTCTTCTCCTTCTCATGTCAATCTAGTATTTTGTAGCAAACTTATGAAATTGGCAATAAAGAGATTACATGCAAATTTTGGTATCAAAATGATCAGTGTTCTCTACAGAACCGAAGTTTGCATGCACCGCAAGACGGCTAGGGCACTCTGGCTAGTCTCCTGTCAAACAAGGCAATGGCAGTAGCGTAGCGCCCAACTAGTTCAACACATTTACACGTTAACGTATTTAATAATCATTACTTACATGAATTTCATAGTTGTTGCTGGAAATGCTGGCCTTCATTTTCTAAACACAGATTGCACCAACATAGGAAGTTCTGGTACACTAGCTGTAATTCATCCTCACGAGTAGGCTACGCAGATTGTTTCTGTGTACCTTTAGATTGAGGTTCCCTCACAAGTAAAAATCGCATGGCGCTGAAACGTACGAACACATTTACTGGAAAGCTTCTTCTTGAGAAGACAAGTTTCCACTAGGAAAAAACGATGTTTTGTTCAATACCTAACCATGATCAAGGGATACAGTACTTCACCACAAGTCTTAACTCTCTGAACAAAGGCGGAATCGAATCCCAGCGCAGTCAGTTGGCAATTGAGGGTGCTTAAATGTGAGGGAGCCATGTCAGTAGATTAACCGTCACGTTAAAGACAGGGCAAAATTTCGGTACCCTGGCATCTCTAAAAGTCGCAGTAGTTAAAATGGGCATAAACCCAGTAACATTATTAATCTCTGAACTAAGGTATCTAACCACATGCGGTGCTCCCCAGCGCGCGGTTGTGTAACGGTAGGTGGCGCTGATTCGACACTCTCCGCGCGTCACACGGCCCTACCAAGGGAAGGTTCTCGCTAGGCCATTCTTATTCCTCTTCTTCTTTTTCAAGTGTCTCGTCCTACAAGAACATTGGCAGATTAGCAGTTTTATAAAGAGCAACACTGTATTCAGTCCAGACCACTGACTTGAAATTTCCTTAATCAGGATATTCTTCTACGTCCTGGACCCCTAATGCCATTAATCATCCCTTGAATAATTCAGGAGCTGGAAGGAGACAGGGCGAATCTGCAATATGATTACATACAATAGTCGCCCTTACAGCTGGGAGGAGACAGGGCGAATCTGCAATAAGATTACATACAATAGTCGCCCTTTCAACTGGGAGGAGACAGGGCGAATCTGCAATAAGATTACATACAATAGTCGCCCTTACAGCTGGGAGGAGACAGGGCGAATCTGCAATAAGATTACATACACTAGTCGCCCTTTCAACTGGGAGGAGACAGGGCGAATCAGCAATAAGATTACATACAATAGTCGCCCTTACAGCTGGGAGGAGACAGGGCGAATCTGCTATAAGATTACATGCAATAGTCGCCCTTTCAGCTGGGAGGAGACAGGGCGAATCTGCAATAAGATTACATACAATAGTCGCCCTTTCAGCTGGGAGGAGACAGGGCGAATCTGCTATAAGATTACATACACTATTCGGACTTTCATCTGGGAGGAGAGAGGCCGAATCTGCAATAAGATTACATACAATAGTCGCCCTTACAGCTGGGAGGAGAAAGGGCGAATCTGCAATAAGATTACATACAATATTCACCCTTACATATGGGAGGAGACGGGGCGAATCTGCTATAAGATTACATACAATAGTCGCCCTTACAGCTGGGAGGAGACAGGGCGAATCTGCTATAAGATTACATAAAATAGTCGCCCTTACAGCTGGGAGGAGACAGGGCGAATCTGCAATAAGATTACATACAATAGTCACCCTTTCAGCTGGGAGGAGACAGGGCGAATCTGCAATAATATTACATACAATAGTGGCCCTTTCAACTGGGAGGAGACAGGGCGAATCTGCAATAAGATTACATACAATAGTCACCCTTACAGCTGGGAGGAGACAGGGCGAATCTGCAATAAGGTTACATACAATAGTGGCCCTTACAACTGGGAGGAGACAGGGCGAATCTGCAATAAGATTACATACAATATTCGCCCTTACAGCTGGGAGGAGACAGGGCGAATCTGCAATAAGGTTACATACAATAGTGGCCCTTACAGCTGGGAGGAGACAGGGCGAATCTGCAATAAGGTTACATACAATAGTGGCCCTTTCAGCTGGGAGGAGACAGGGCGAATCTGCAATAAGATTACATACAATAGTCACCCTTTCAGCTGGGAGGAGACAGGGCGAATCTGCAATAATATTACATACAATAGTGGCCCTTTCAACTGGGAGGAGACAGGGCGAATCTGCAATAAGATTACATACAATAGTCACCCTTACAGCTGGGAGGAGACAGGGCGAATCTGCAATAAGATTACATACACTATTCGCCCTTTCAACTGGGAGGAGACAGGGCGAATCTGCTATAAGATTACATACAATAGTGGCCCTTACAGCTGGGAGGAGACAGGGCGAATCTGCTATAAGATTACATGCAATAGTCGCCCTTTCAACTGGGAGGAGACAGGGCGAATCTGCAATAAGATTACATACAATAGTCGCCCTTTCAGCTGGGAGGAGACAGGGCGAATCTGCTATAAGATTACATACACTATTCGCCCTTTCATCTGGGAGGAGAGAGGCCGAATCTGCAATAAGATTACATACAATAGTCGCCCTTACAGCTGGGAGGAGACAGGGCGAATCTGCAATAAGATTACATACAATATTCGCCCTTTCAGCTTGGAGGAGACAGGGCGAATCTACTATAAGATTACATGCAATAGTCGCCCTTTCAGCTGGGAGGAGACAGGGCGAATCTGCAATAAGATTACATACAATATTCGCCCTTACAGCTGGGAGGAGACAGGGCGAATCTGCAATAAGATTACATACAATAGTCGCCCTTTCAGCTGGGAGGAGACAGGGCGAATCTGCAATAAGATTACATACAATATTCGCCCTTACAGCTGGGAGGAGACAGGGCGAATCTGCAATAAGATTACATACAATAGTCGCCCTTTCAGCTGGGAGGAGACAGGGCGAATCTGCAATAAGATTACATACAATAGTCGCCCTTACAGCTGGGAGGAGACAGGGCGAATCTGCAATAAGATTACATGCAATAGTCGCCCTTACAGCTGGGAGGAGACAGGGCGAATCTGCAATAAGATTACATACAATATTCGCCTTTTCTCCTCCTAGCTTCTGAATTATAATTGCAAGAGTTTGTATTTGTTGTTGTGCATGAAATGACCAAAATATTCTAGTTTTCTTCTTTTAATTACATTAAGAATTTCTGAATCATTGATTAAACGCCACAGTACTTCCACATTTGTGATATTAGGTGTCCATGGTGTCCTTAAAAATGATGATGGAGCAGTAAATTGGCCGATGAAAAGGAGAGGAAAAAGTAGAATACAGGCAGCCGAAATTAAATTCCTGACGAGTATTGTACAGAAGACTAGGGGATGGAGAGAGATAGAATGAGAAATGAAGACATTCGAAAGGAAGTGAATGTACAGAAGCTAAATGTTAAGCTGGAGCAGAACAGATCGAGATGGTATGGACATGTGAAAAGGATGAATGATGAAAGAATGCTGAAATAAGTGATGGAGAAACGGAGGACGAGAAAGACCTAGAGTACGGTGGAAGGTTTTGGTGAAGGACAGTATGAGTGTGGAGTGGAGTTCAGTGGTTGAGGAAGGATGATGGAGGGGTGTCATATTTTCTCCGACCCGGCGCAAGCTGGAGAATGGAAATTGATGATAAAGGCAACGCTGAAAATGGCTTCGAAGCTTCAGCATCTCTCGGCAGTGACTGAACTTTTCAAGTTTTGCCATCGCTTTAGTGGGTTGCTGTAAGGCAGTGTCCGCTCCTGGGTTGCATTGTGTGTTTTGTATTGCATATTTGGATCTATCGATGCTTGCTGGACTATCGAAACATCGTCATCCAATTAAATCCCTTCATTTAATAAAGAAGTGTGTTAATGAGTGTCATAAGATAATTATTACCTTCTATGTGGGCACACTAACTGAATTCTGTTTATTGAAAGCTAGTAAGTCAATTTGCTTTCATGTTACACTAGGGCAGAGGTCCTCAAAGTGGTGGGCGTCAGCTCTGATTGAAATATTTATATTTCATATTGTGTAACAAATATTGCTATCCTCATATCAATAGTCCGGAAGCGCCCACGACCATTCAAGACAATCTCGTACTTTTGCTGTCATATTTCACAAGAACCGACCAGTAGATCCTGCCAGCAGGTATAGAGTAACATTTCCCACACACATGGTGGCCACTCAAATCGGTCAACGATTTTCCAGGAATTTTCAAGGAGTAATTCTCATTTTTCCAGACTTATAAATAAGAGCGAGTCCAGGGGAGCTTTATCGGTTGACTACTTCAAGGCCAAAATTAAGCAGTTGTATTTGGTTTACTTATACAGATGTTGACAAAAATTAGTGTTGATTGCCTTATCGATATGCAAGCCTACACAAAAATGATTTAATTGTTGTTTTAAAAAAGCCTTTGTGACTCAAATATCCGCTTTTAAAAAACAAAAACATAAGAGAAAAGAATGCTGCCTGCAATTTTATTGCGGTGAAATTGTCTATACTGAATATGTTTTACAAAAATACTATCGCGTGTTCTCCCACACAGAAACAGGTAGCCTGAGGAAATTTCTTCCGTTAACGATAGGGTGCTCACCCAAAACCGTAGCGGGAGTATGATTTAAGATAAAACACGGTGCGTAAATTTCTGGTTAAAAATAAACAGGGTTTGCAGAGCAACCGCTAGATGGCCCTTGCTACCCCATCCGCGATATCATGACGTCCACGACTAAGACCGGACTGGAAATTTTGGCAGTGGATGGAAAGATTTTTATAATTAATTAAAAGTTGCTATTTTCCAGGAGTTTTCAAATTTCTCATCATTTTCCAGACCTATTAAAATCCAGGTTTCCCAGGAGTAGTGGTCACCATGCACACAGCACCTTTTCATGAGGTATGTTCAGCACATTTAAGAAGATCACTTTCTGTAGCATCTGTACTCCAGAGGAGCAGCTACAAAAGGTGTCTGTTATCCAGTGGATCGGCCTAGAACAATACCTGGCAGTAGGTCATAAAATGCCTTTGAGTGTGGCGAACTCATCGTACTAATAGCCTATAAAATGAGTGAGTGTGAATTGAGGCCTCGGAAAGTGCTAGGGCGTCCCCTGCAGGCGACGCGCAGTTCTCAGGGGTCTGGGGGAACTGTGAGAAGTAGGCTACCAGACACCACAAACATCGCCTTCATAAACGTGATGAGCCTAAATGGCAACACAGAAGAATTGGTGGACTACATGGAAAAGAAGGAAATAGCAATGATGGGAGTCAGTGAAGCGAAATGGAAGGGAAAAGGTGAGAAAGAAGTCAAGAAAGGGAAGGGATATAGAATATATTGGAGTGGAGGAAATAAGGCAATGAATGGTGTTGCAATAATATTGAGAGAAGACTTAGTGCAGTATGTTGAGAAAGTAGACCAAATTAATGACAGAATGATGAAAATTAGACTAGGACTTGAGAGTGGAACAAAGGATTTTATACAGATTTACGCACCCCAGACAGGGAAGGTAGATGAATGTTTAGAGGATTTCTTAGAAGAACTGAAAAAGTGTATAGAAGACAAAGAGGTTATAATAATGGGGGATATGAATGCACATGTGGGAACAGATAGGCAGGGAAAAGAAGAGATAATTGGCCCATTTAGCTATGGAAATCAGGATGAAGAAGGAGAAATGTTAATAGATTTCTGTAGAAGGAATGGATTAATTGTTGGAAATACATGGTTTAGGAAAAAGAACTCCCAAAAAATAACTAGGTATGGATGGGGAGACAGAAAGACAAAAACAATGATCGATCTTATCCTAGTGGAAAGGGATAAACGTAGACAACTGGTAGATGTGACAGCTATGCCAAGAGGAGATTTTGAAGGAGACCATAAAGTGGTGATAGCCAAATTAAGGCTTGGGAAAATCACAAAGCTTGCGGAGAAAAGGGAAAGAAAAATAAAGGTGTGGAAGCTAAAAGAGAGAGAGGCAATGGAAAAGTTCCAAGAAGACTTGAAAAAGGAAATTCCCAAAGACGAAGCAAAAAGTGTCGAACAGGAATGGGCATGTTTTAGAAATTGTTTTGCGAAGTGTGCAGTAAATACTTGTGGAAGACTATCAGGGAAGGAAAAGGAAAGGGAGACTCCTTGGTGGAACAACAGGGTAAAGGAAGCTGTTAAAGAAAAACAAATGGCATGGAGGAAGTGGATAGGCAGTAAAAATGCAGAGAAATGGCAAAAATATAGAGAAGCAAAGAAGGCATGCCAAAAAATTGTACAAGAAGAAAAAAGGAAAAGTTGGGAAGGTTTCACGGAAACTTTGAAGGAGGATATCCAAGGAAGTAAAAAGGTTCTATATGGATTGGTGAAAAACAGTGTAAAAGGTAGGGAAAACACAAAATTTGTAAAAACTGAAGCAGGACAGATATTGTATCAAAGAGATGATATATTAAAAAGATGGGAAGAATACTTTTCAAAGCTACTAAATGTTAAATACATCGAACTGGAAGATGAAAAAGAACAAGAAGAAACAATGGAAGAAGAAGAAGAACAAGAAAAGGAGATCACTATGCTAGAAATAGAGGAAGCCATACAGAAGATGAAGAGCGGTAAAGCAGCAGGAGAGGATGAGGTGTCCGCGGAAATGATAAAAGCAGCGGGACCAATAGGGATACAGTGGCTGTATAGATTATTTAGAATAATTTGGAAGAAGAAAGAGATTCCAGAATAATGGGGAAAGGGATTAATTATCCCGATTTTTAAGAAAGGTGACAAAAAGGAATGCAATAACTACAGAGGGATCACTCTTATCGCTCATGTATCTAAGATCTTTGAGAGAGTTCTGGAAGGCAGACTGAGGAGGAAGATAGAAGGAGAGATGGAAGAAGAACAGTATGGTTTTAGGAAAGACAGATCAACATTTGACCTAATCTTTGCATTAAGGCAAATGATGGAGAAAAGATGGGAATTTGGAAAAGACATGGTGATGACATTTATTGATATTGAGAAAGCGTATGACAGTGTGCCTCGACAGGTGGTTTGGAATGTATTAAGGAAAAGGAGAGTTAACGGAGCTGATGTCCAAATGTTAAAAGCTATGTACAAATATTGTGTGAGTAGCGTGAAGACCAGTATAGGAGAAACAGAATGGTTTAAAGTGGAAACAGGTCTCCGACAGGGAAGTGTATTGTCCCCCTTACTATTCATCATAGTCATCGATGAAATTCACAAGAATGTTAAACAGAGATTGGGACAAGAGGCAACAAAGGCCATGCTGTTTGCAGATGATATAGTGATATGGGACGAGGATGAAAAGGAAGTACAAAAACAACTAGATGTATGGAATCAAGAAATAGAGAAATTTGGGATGAAAGTAAGCACAGAGAAGAGCAAGACAATGGTAATGTCAAGAGGAAGGAAGGAAGGAAGAGGAAAGATAGAATTGAATGGGAAAATTCTAGAAGTGGTTAAAAGTTTCAAGTACTTGGGAAGTGTGATCACAGAAGATGGAAGGATAACTGAGGAAATTGGAAAGAGAATACAACAAGCGAACAGTTTTTACCAGAGCATAAGGGGTATTCTGTGGAACCGAGATGTCCCAAAGAAATGTAAAAATGTATTATATTCAACCTACTACAGACCCATACTAACATATGCAGCTGGAGCGTGGACTACTACAAAAAGAGAGGAGAGTAGAATACAAGCCGCGGAGATGAAATTCCTAAGAGGTATAGAGGGCAAGACCAGAAGAGATAAAGTTAGAAACGAAGAGATTGGAAAAAGGACAGGAATCTTGAAGCTGCAGGACAGGATAGAAACAACAAAGTTAAAGTGGTATGGACATATGATGAGAATAGGAGAGGAGAGAGTACCAAAGAAAACTTTCTGTGAAAAGATGACAAGGAAGAGACCACGAGGAAGGCCCCGAAAGAGATGGGCAGATACAGTGTGGGAGTGTGTAGAGAAGAGAGGAGGAAAACCTGAAGAAGTACTAAAAACAGGAGAGGAGTGGTGGAGAGACAGGAAACGTTGGAGGTCCTTAATTCACAACCCGACCCAGGAAGCTGGAAACGGGAAATGAAGATGATGATGACTTTCACTACAATATCTATGATTCTGGCTTATTATTGACGTCAGAAAAGTTGGATGGCGCAGCCACGCGGCAGAATGTTGAAGCTGTAACATTGTGACTGGTGAGATTTATTTAGATGGTGAAGCATTGACGTCATGATGGAAACAGAAAGAAATTTGTCAAATTCGAGGAGATACTGCTCTGTATACGGTTGCAAATCGTATAAAACGGCTACGAAATATCTTCACTACTTTCCTGTACAAAAAGTTCAGAGAGAAAGATGGGCTTCGGCGCTGTCAATTGGAAAACGTGTTACATGTTACATGACAGTGTGCAGTCTGCGTTTTTGTGAAGACTACTTCTTTCCACCGATACTGTTGATTATTGATAGTTATTGTCTCTAATTTGTATTCACATGGATTTAGCTACATCAAAAATACTGATAAACTTATAGCCTATTACTTCTGTGCCGTACAAAGAATGTAATCCGCTCTTCGTAAACTTATTTTAGGGGTTCTTCCGATTGACAATAGCCGAATGGTTAGAAAACTTAAGAAAAATGCTGTTCCTAGTCTTAATTTGCCAGAGAATTTATATTCTTGACTTTGAACAGCAAGTATGTAGGTCATTGAAGTATGTTTTGGCTTAAATTGTGTTTTTGGCTATGATCTCCCTACTGTTGAATTTAGTCAATTAAAATGTAAAATCTTAGTTTTAAGTACCGGTTTGGTGACCCATCATCCCAGGCAGGCCGGCAACACCCTCAGGCAGATAGGTCACTTAGCCGTAATTTTGAAGTTATAGTGATGTTAAGTATACATATGCGGTAATGTAGCAGGAGACCGGATCGGCCTAGGCTATTCTAACTTTAATTAGTTCCCATTTCAGGGTTTTTCAGTTTTGAGTGCGAATAGTTGGTTTGAAATTTGTACAACAGTAAGGAGAGTATGTTTTGTATAGGTTTTAATTGGTATTATGGTTTATGTCGAGCTGTGGAGTGAATTTGGTTTGGCTTGAAGTGTAGTTTTTGATCTGTTCCGTTTGCTTATGACAAGTTCAAATGGAGACTCAGCTTTGTTAAATATCTGTATTTTAAATATTTAATTAAATATATTGATAAAGAGGATGTGTCTCCCACAAGTCCAACCCCTCCTCCACGTGGTGGGAGATGGGCAACGGCATGAAGTAGGGGATTGCCTGTAGGGGTGAAGTACAGTGGGGACTTTGTGTGCCCCGGGACCGCTACGGTAGCTGTGAAGGCTCTATGGGAACCCTGAAAAGTGACGGCTGACGGGGCTCTGGTGAAGCTACGATAGGCCTAGAAAGCCAGTAGTGGATATCATATTTGCTTTCAAACCAGGAACAGGCCTCGGACAGGATGGATGCAAACGACGACGACCCGGATATGCTAATGGACTACGAGTTGGGACATTAAACATACAGACACTGACAGGAAAAGTGGAGGAGATTGTAGATGTGATGGAGAGAAGAAAACTGGATGTACTGGGCTTGGCAGAAACAAGATGGAAAGGAGAAGGTCGCAGAGAACTGAGGAAAGGGTACCGGTTGTACTGGAGTGGGAACAGTGAAGGAAGGAGCAGCGGAGTAGGAGTAGTTGTGAGAGATGGAATGAAGGAAGAGGTAAAGGGAATAAGTGACAGGATCATGAAGATCAGAGTAACTGTAAAGGGAAGAAGCCTGGAGATAGCCCAGGTGTATGCCCCTCAAGTTGGATGTACAGCTCAAGAGAAGGAAGACTTTGAGGAGGAGCTACAACAGCAGTTAAATGGTCAGAGCATCATTGTCATGGGAGATTTGAATGCACATGTAGGAAGTGAAAGGCAAGGATATGAAAATGTATTGGGAGCAGAAGGATGGGGTAGCAGGAATGAAGAAGGGAGAAAGTTGCTGGATTTTTGCAAGAGAAACGGTTTAGTGGTAGGCAACTCCTGGTTCCGGAAGAAAGAAAGCCACAAGGTAACGTGGTACAGCAGTGATTTAACAAAGAAATCTTTGGTAGATTACATGCTCTACGACTGGGAAATGAAGAGAAGTGTCAGAGATATAAAGGTAATACCATCAGAGGCCTTAGATAGCGACCACAGAATACTTGTAATGAACCTGGGAGTTGTTAAGGATAGCAAGAGGACAGAGTATCAGGAAAGGAGAATCAAAGTATGGAAACTCAAGGAAAAGGAAGTCAAGGAAGAATTCCAGAAGATAATAAGGGAAAGGATGCCAACGGACAATCCTAAAACAGGGGAAGAGGAATGGAAGCAATTCAAAAACACAATGGTGGAAGCTGCAGTGGCAGTATGTGGAAGAACAAGCAACAGAAAGCGGTGTAAAGAGACACCATGGTGGAATGAGAGAGTAAAAGAAGCTGTGGGAAGGAAGAACAAGGCTTTCAGAGTGTGGTTCCAGGAAAGAACTGATCTGGCAAGGGAAGATTATAAGATAAAGAAGAAAGAAGCAAACAAGATTGTCGCAGAGGAGAGGAAGAAGTGGATGGTTAAGTGGACAGAGATGATGGAGGAAGACAGCAGAGGAAATAAGAAAGTTCTTTATGGGATGGTCAAAAGTAAGAGAAGAGGTCTGCGAGAGGATGTGGTAATGATGGACAAAAACGGAAATGAGGTACACAACAAAGAGACACTCAAGACAGTGTGGAAAGAGTACTTTGAGGATTTGCTGAATCCAAATGGTCATAGGGAGGAAGACAATGTATTGGAAGATGGAGAAGACAACACAGGAATGGAAAAGGACCTGACTTGGAGAGAACTGGAAATGGCTATAGACAAGATGAAAGGAGGAAGGGCACCAGGTGTGGATGAAGTGAGTGTTGAAATGGTGGAGGCAGCAGGGGAGGTTGGGAAACAGTGGCTGTACCGTGTGATGAGGGTGATATGGAAGGAGAAAAAGACCCCAGAAGATTGGAAGAAAGGATTAATTGTCCCAATATTTAAGAAAGGAAGCAGAAAGGAAGCAGAAAGGAGTGCAGAAATTACAGGGGAGTCACACTCATACCTCACTGTGCCAAGATATATGAAAAGATATTAGAAAGTAGAATACGAGCCAAAGTGGAGAGAAAATTGAGAGAGGAGCAGTATGGATTCAGACCTGGGAGATCAACAGTGGATCTCATATTTTCAGTGAGACAGCTCCAGGAACACCACTACGAATTTGGAGAGGATCTGTTGATGGCCTTTCTGGACATCGAAAAGGCCTATGATAGTGTGTGTAGGGAGAAGGTTTGGAAAGCAATGGAAAACATGGGAGTGGAAAAAGAGACTGTAGGCAGAGTGAAGGAGATGTATTGTGGAAGTGTGAGTTGTGTGAAAGTTGGAGGGGAAAGAACAGACTGGTTCAGACAAATGAGTGGCCTGAAACAGGGTAGTGCGCTGTCACCCCTTCTCTTTAATGTGGTTATGGACGAGGTAATGACACGGATAGCAGGAAAGATAGGAGAAGATAAGATGAAAGCAATGGTGTTTGCAGATGATCTCATGGTCTGGGGAAACAAGGAGGAGGAAATTCAGGAGCAACTGAAGGCTTGGGAAGAAACAGTGGGAGAGTACGGATGGAAGTTCAACATCAGTAAATGTGAGATCCTGTTAACGACCAGGAAAAAGGACAGACCAATGAGTGGGATAACACTTGGAGGTGGACAGCTGAAGAGGGTGGAAAGTCTCAAGTACTTGGGAAGTATAGTGGAGGAAAATGGGAGAAATGACAAAGAGATTACGGAACGTGGCAGACAGGCAGAAGCATTAGGAGCTTAGTGTGGAATAAAGATGTCCCACAAAAAAGCAAGGAAGTGTTATACAGAAGCTACTATATCCCGATACTGATCTATGCTTCAGAAACATGGACAATGAAGAAAAGAGACATAAGCAGAATACAGGCAGGTGAAATGAAGTTCCTGCGAAGTAGGATCGGAGTAACAAGAAGAGACAGGGTGAGGAATGAAAAGGTCAGGGAAATGGTGAAAGAGGAGCCCTTGCAAGGTAGGATTGAGATATCAAGACTGAGGTGGTATGGACACTTAAAGAGAATGGATGAGAAGAAGATTCCCAAGAGGATACATGAGATGCAGATGCAGAAGAAACGACCAAGGGGAAGACCAAGAGATAGATGGCTGAAAGGAGTGGAGGAATGTGTCAAGAAGAGAGGCGAGGACTGGACCAGAGTGACAGCGGAGAGGTGGTGGGAAGAAAGAACTAAGTGGCGAGGCTTATGTTCCAAACAGACCCAGCCTGGGGCTGGAAACTGTACAAGATGATGATGATGATGATAAAGAGGATGTCTCCATTTTAACTTGCCTGTGGCAAGAGATTAATAAATTAACATTCTTGCCTTTGAACAGCAAGTATGTAGGTCAATATTTGCAATATTGAAGTACGATTTGAGCATCCCAAGTAACGCATCTTTGAACCCAAAACATTCATGCAAATTCAGGGTTGCTTGATTCAATTTATTATCAGGGAGTCGTCCTTTGTGTTATGTGAGATATATATATTGTGAAATTAATAAAAACATCGATACCGCTAGGCTCCCAAGTACAGGCTTCATATATGTAACAGCAGACAGTAAATTAACTGGTAGTAATTAGGCACTGCATTTAAATTGATTATAAAAATATTTCTATCAATGAAAGGAAATATGTAGTATTTTGCCATCATAAATTAGAAGCCATAACAAACGCACACCCAATTACTTCACGTCACTATATCGCCGCCATATTGCAAACAGCTGGCCGTAAGCTCCTCCCCCGTTTCGGACGTCAATACTGGCCCATTCTTCCCTCTTATAATTAGAAAATAATTGGAAAATGGTACACCTGAATAAAGGCTGCCAAAGAATTTGTCAATTGTGATATTTCAAACAACAACACATATTTTCAAGATTTTATAACCATCAAGAATTTTTTGACCTCAGTTTGGACACAAAAGAAGTATTTTTGGTGATCATGACTTTAAGAAACTGCTTCAAGAAGAGACAGTGAATTTTAAATGCCATTGTTTATATAATTTTTAATGAACTGAGGCAAGTTATCTAACATTCATTGTTCTTTAATGTTTTTAATTCTGTTTTGAGTGTACTGATATATGGTGTTTTTATATCATGCCCCTATGTTTTCACGCTTCATTCATTTCGTTTTCATTTCATGCCATCATCCCCATTTTAATATGTTTTCACGCAATGGAGCAATTATTATGAATGTTGGGCCTGTCACTTTATAAGCTGATGAAGAGATCATTTTATGTAGGATCTCGAAACATGTACTTGTAATTATAATATACTAGCTGAAGTACCCGTGCTTCGCTACTCGTCATAAATAAATTAAAATATGAAGGTGACAGTTAAAACAGGGGATAGGCGAGGTGCTGCGCAGAGGGAGATTAAGGATGGAACATTTTGTCCAACTACTCCGCTCGGCGTTGACCGTGTTTTATAGCACAAATTTAGGTTTTACTCGCTAACGGTTGGAGATACCTTTCGGATAGAAAATGTAATTTTTAACCTCGTATATACGCTCTATCAAAGTTCCAACGTTCACCACTAGGTATCATTGATATCTGGTGGCGAAAGTTGGAACTACTTGAAATTAAACGGAACTTGTAGGTCACCCTTTAGGGTATCCGCTGGAAGCAGCTACAGATTCAGGCAAGCCGAACATGTCCTCGGACACTCCCGGCACCAAAAGCCATATGATAAATAAATAATAAACCATCAAAAGTTTGCTATTTCTTAGCGTTCTCTTTGTATTTGAAATGGAAATATGAAAGTTTTAAACCAAAGGGTGTAGTGAAGTCACAAAAATGGTCGCCATCTTTAAATAGTACAAAGTATTGAAATCAAAAGTAACCTATATGTTAACCAGGTAAATCAGCTACTTCCATGTAAAATTCATGTAAATCGGACCAGTGGTACTTGCGTGATTGAGTAATACAAAGACGCACATCATCTCATTTTTAGCCTCGCTTCGCTCGCGTCATAGTCGTGTCATATTGTTATTCAATGAAATGCAGGTTTAACCCCATTAACACCCCTTTAGAACCTGAATACCCAAAAATCCCTCCTCGGTAGACGTTTTCGACACACAACAAACATATCCCCAAAATATCATTCTTCTAACTTTAATCGTTTGGGTTGGTCGATGAGAGTGAACATCCAAAAATCCTTCCTTAGGGGACGTTTTCCTTCCAGAATTTCACCCCTCCCCATAGGCCCCTTAATTTGGATTTATGAAAAAACAGTCGAACACATATTTATTTTATTTATTTATTTATTTTCAAGCTGATTGATTTCCTCCGAGTTTGAAACTCCTCGCCTATGTCGTTTAAGAGATACACGGGTTAGGAATCTTTCAACACCCACTTTTCATCCCTTTCACCTCATAATATACACTACATCGAAAAACCATTAGACATGTGTCAGCTTATTTTTAATGATTAGTATATATGCCAAGTATCACATCCCCAAATGAAACCACTCGTGAGATATTGTTATTCAATGAAATGCACGTTTACCCCCCTTAACACCTATTTAGAACCTGAATATTCAAAACTCTTTCCTTAGTGGACGTTTTCGACATACAACGAACATATCCCCAAAATTTCATGTTTCTAACTTTAATAATTTTGGCTGGGCTATGATGAGTGAGTGAGTCAGTCAGGACATTTCCTTTCATTTATTTTTGATAATTTCACCCCTCCCCATGAACCCCTTAAATTGGATTTATGAAACAAACGGTCGAACACCTATTTACTTATTTAAAGCTGTTTTCCCCCTGAGTTTGATGAGTGAGTAAGTGAGTCAATCACTTAGGACACTTTCTTTCCTGTTTTTTTTTCCCGGAATTTCACCTCTCTCCAAGGGCCCCTTAAATTGGATTTATGAAAAAAACAGTCGAACACCTATTTACTTGTATTTTAAGCTGTTCTTTTTCCGCCGAATTTCAAACTTCTCGCCTATGTCCTTTAAGAGATACACGCTCCGTCAAGAATCCCTCAACCCCCAATTTTCACCCCTATCACCTCATAATATACACCACATCGATAAACCCTTAGACATATGTCTGATTATTTTTAATGATTAGTTTATATACCGAATATCACATCCCCTAAGAAACAACTCATGACATATCGTTATTCAATGACATGCACGTTTACCCCCTTAACATCTTTTTAAAACCCGAATAAACAAAAATCATTCCTTAGTTGACGTTTTCGACATACAGCGAACATATTCCCAAAATTTCATTTTTCCAACTTTAATAGTTTTCGCTGGGCGTGATGAGTGAGTGAGTCAGACAGGACATTTTCTTACAATTATTTTTACCAGAATTTCACCCCTCCCCATGTGCCCCTTAAATTGGATTGATGAAAAAAACGCTTGAACACCTATTAACTTATTTTTAATGCGGTCTTTTTCCCCTGAGTTTGGTGAGTGAGTGAGTTAGTCAGTTAGGACGCTTTCTCTCCTTTTTTCCCCCAGAATTTCACCCCACTCCATAGGCCCTTAAATTAATTTATGAAAAAACGGTCGAACACCGATTTACTTATCTTTTTAGCTGATGATTTTTCGCTGTGTTTCAAATTTCTCGCCTATGTCGTTTAAGAGATAGGCCTACACGCTCCGTTAGGAATCCTTCAACCCCCACTTTTCACCCCTTTCACCTCATAATAATACACCACATCGAAAAACCCTTAGACACATGTCTGCTTAGTTTTAATGATTAGTTTATATGCCGAGTATCACATCCACAAATGAAACCACTCGTGATATATTGTTATTCAATGAAATTCAGGTTTAACCCCCTTAAGACCCCTTTAGAGCCTGAATATCCAAAAATCCTCCCTTAGTGTATGGTTTTGACATACAACGAACATATCCCCAAAATGCCATTTTTCCAACTTCAATATTTTTGGCTGGGCTATGATGAGTGAGTGAATGAGTCAGGACATTTTCTTTCATTTTTTTTCCTTCAGAATTTCACCCCTCCCGATGAACCCCTTCAATTTGATTGATAAAAAACTGTCGATCAGCTATTTACTTACGTTAAAGCAGTTTTTCCCCCTGAATTTGATAAGTGAGTCAGTCAGTCAATCAGTTAGGACATTTTCTTTCCTGTCCCCCCCCCCCCCCCCCACAGAATTTCACCCCTCCCCATGGGCCTCTTAAATTGGATTTATGAAAAAACGGTCAAACACATATTTACTTATTTTTATGCTGATTTTTTCCCGCTGAGTTTCAAATTCCTCGCCTATGTCGTTTAAGACATATACGCTCCGTTAGGAATCTTTCAATCCCTACTTTTCACCCCTTTCACCTCATAATATACACCACATCGAAAAACCCTCAGACACTTGTCTTACTTTTTAATGATGAGTTCATATGCCGTGTATCACATCCCCAATGAAACCAATCGGGAGATATTGTTATTCAATGAAATGCAGGTTTAACCCCATTAAGACCCCTTTAGAACCTGAATATCAGAAAATCCTCCCTTAGTAGACTGTTTTGAAATACAATGAACATATCCCCAAACTGTCATGTTTCTAACTTCAATAATTTTGGCTGGGCGATGATGAGTGAGTGAGTGAGTCAGGACATTTTCTTTCAATTTCACCCCTCCCCATGAACCCCTGAAATTTGATTTATGAAAAAAACTGTCGAACAGCTATTTACTTACTTTAAAGCAGTTTTTCCCCCTGAGTTTGATGAGTGAGTCAGTCAGTCAATCAGTTAGGACACTTTCTTTCCTGTTTCTCCCCCCCCCCCCCCCCTCCAGAATTTTCACCCCTCCCCATGGGCCCCTTAAATTGGATTTATGATAAAACGGTCAAATACATATTTACTTATTTTTATGCTGATTTTTTCCCGCTGAGTTTCAAACTCCTCGCCTATGTCGTTTAAGAGATACACGCTCCGTTAGGAATCTTTCAATCCCCACTTTTCACCCCTTTCACCTCATAATATACACCACATTGAAAAACCCTCCGACTCGTGTCTTCTTATTTTTAATGAAGAGTTTATGTGCCGAGTATCACATCCCCCAATGAAACCAATCGGGAGATATTGCTGTTCAATGAAATGCAGGTCTACCCCCTTAACACCCCTTTAGAACCAAAATATCCAAAAATCCTCTCTTAGTGGGCATTTGCGGCCCTTGGGGAAGCTGCATACCAAATTTCATTCCAATCCGTTTGATGGTTTCTGAGATTTCGTGATGAATGAATGAGTGAGTGAGTGGTATTTGACAAATATATAGTAGAAGATAGTGTCAAGTCTTTGTTATGCTAAACTCGGTTGACAGTGCTGTGTGAGCAGTTGAGTAACTAACGTGATTTCAAGTAAAGATCCTCATTTTCTATACCGGTAGTGCAGAGCGCAAATGGCATCCAGTCGGCCGTGTCTCGACTTGAGCTATGTTGCCATGGAAACTATCTGCCTTGCCATTCCTTCATGAGTATATTTTATGATTTGATTAGCCTGTGATTGAGTGCAAAAGGGTCGAAATCAGAAGAATGAGAAAGTCTATCGAAAATTCATGTAGCCAGCTGTTTCTTCTGGGTCCTAAACTATGTGTATGCAAAATTCGGTTGAGATTGGTGTAACGGTGTAGATTTGTATACGGAACAGATCCACATACACACCCACATACATACAGAGTTTCACTTTTATATATAAGATGTGATCTATGATTACATTTTAATAAAAGTATTGACAAGGCGGACCTGAATTATAAGGATAATTAGTTATTTATTCACATAATCTCGTCAATACGGAACAATGTCAAATGTTAATGACCCTGAAGTTAACATTTCTGAAAAATCTCCTTACCAACCACCGCTTGACAATGTGACCGTCACTTCCTTACAAGAATAAATTCTTCTATTTCTGTCATTGTCTACTCGAATTCAGCCAGGCTTTTGTAGTCAGTTGAAAGACAGTGAGTGAACAGATGAATTCTAGTGCGTGTTCAGCGGAAGTGGTTAGCTCAATTTACAGTAAACTGATACAAGTAACGCCGTTACCCATCCGGCTTATTAGTTGTTTTTTGTTTTTTTGTGCGAAGTAGGATATGAGAAGTGCTACGAAGGGAAAGAAGAATAGTGGGGGGGGGGGGCTAGATGTTTCAGAAGAGGGGCATATATGGCTCAGAGGTTGTGTTCTCGCCTGCTGTGCACAAGATTGGGCCATTGAATTTTGGCGCAGCTTGAGGAGGCCGGCCTTAAGTGTATCACCATCGTCATTGCTTTGTACAAGTTTCTTTCTAATTATAGCAGAACTCTAGAACGATGTGCCACAGAAGAGGTAGAGAGGTCATACTTCACCACACAGGTGAAGGCCGAAGAACATTCTTTAAAGGAGTGTTCAAGAAGCAACAAACATTGAGATGTGAGAAAAGACTCGTCTTAAATGCCATACATTGATATAATGTAACCATTCTTGACTTACTATTAACGAGATGGAATAATTTAAAGATGAATATCGTATTTAAAATGCCATGTGCATCACAATGTTCACTAGAATACACATTTACAAGTAAACAGACATCTTTGTACTTGCTTTGGGCTGTTCTCTTACTGTCGACCAAAGTATTATGTGCACTCGAGTTTGAAGATTGTTTGTGAAGTAACCAATAGACCTACATAAAATACAATAACATCGACATTTTCGTCGTTCTATTTTACGTTAGTTCATGTAGGTTTGGATTTTTTAATTTACACTGCAGAAAATGGAAATTGCAACACCATGAAGGCATTGGTTGTTTGTGATGATTTTCAAGATATGGAACGACGCCATGTAGGTATGTAAACGATCAAAGTTTCAGACCCATTGGATTGTTGCTACGGGTCTCCCCACGTGATTGGTCGCGGGGGAATCAACTCCAGTATACGGACTCTGGTGTAGCGTAGTTGACTTGCAGTCTGTGCAGTGAAGTGTTCCCCGTCAAACATGCCTCGACGACAGAGAAGAGCACGCTATCAACAACTGTCGCCGTTTGAGAGGGCTCGGATAATTGGGCTGTGTGAGGCTGGATTATCGCTAAGGACTGTCGCTGCATGTGTTTACCAACAGGCATCTACGGCACAACGTGTATGGCAGCAGTGGTCAAATGAAGGTACCCACACTCGTAGACCTGGGACAGGCCCAGCGCGACACACAACTGTGAGAGAGGATCGCCGCATCATTGGGATGGCCAGGATGGAACCCCATGCAACATCAGTGCAAATTCGAGCAGCTGTGGCATCCCACGTTACACAACAAACAGTTGGTAATCGCCTGCGATCCCGTGTCCCTTCAGAAGGTCTTCCATTGACCCCACAACAGCGACGAGTATGGCCTGGTGTCGAGAACGATCGACGTGGGTTGACGAATGGCATAGGGTCGTCTTTAGTGGTGAATCGCGCTTCTGTCTTGCCCGCAGTGATCGCCGGATCGTGTGCGCCGACGTACCGGGGAGAGGGGCTACCCAGACCTTATTGTCGAGAGGCACACAGGGCAAATACCAAGCATTATGGTCAGGGGAGCTATTGGCTTTAATGTGAAATCACAATTAGTGCTTGTTGAGGGCACTATGACTGCTCGACAGTACGTTGATAGGGTACTCAATCCAGTGGTTGTCCCTATGATGGCGAACATTGCTAATGGGATGTTTCAGCAGGACAATGCCCGACAGGCGCGGATTCAAGGGGGGGGAGGGGGGGTCACGGGGGTCATGGACCCCCCCAAACGGAGACCAAATTTTTTTTGCAAACTCAAAAAACGAAAACACAATTACCAGACAAATAAAACTTAACGAATTTTAACTGAAAAACAGTTTTGTTTCATTATATTCAATACTGAATTATCTTTATTGGAATTATTATGTTCTGTTACAACTGTACATATTTACAACTTCAAACCTCTTGTATAAAAACTATTAGTTATACAACAAAATCAACTCGTCTATTTTGTTTAGCAAACCTTGTGATTACCGAATCGATGTTTATAGTGATGTCACGATGAATGTGCAGCAATGCACGGATAGGAAACTGGGGCTTTTTTTTTTCGCACCAAAAATTTTTGCCGACGTCCAAACTGCAAGCTTGGTTGGCAATTTAAGCTGTGACTTTCTCCCTTTGTCGGTATCAACTCGACTTGCCGAAACTGTAACGTACCTTGATCCTTTTCTCGAAACTCGATGTAAGAGTCGCAAAACACGCCGTTGCAATTTGTACGAATATTTTTGGTGCGCTAAACGCATCAAATTTCTATCCATGAAGCTTGCAAAAAAATTGGTCTGGTTTTGTACGTTTGGTTATTTTGTGATTGCGTTTTTAGTGATACCATTTTTCTTAACAATTTCGATTCTCTGACCCCCCCCCCCAAAGCCAAACTCTAGATCGAATCTCTGACCCCCCCCCCAAAACCAAACTCTAGATCCGCGCTTGATGCCTGAGTTCACACTGCACGCATCTCCAGAGAAGCTCTCCACATCACAACCTTAGAATGGCCCGCCAGATAACCGGACCTCAGTCCTATTGAGCATGTGTGGGACATGATGGGTCGACAACTGGCCAACCGTCCTCAGCCACCCACAACTCTGGAACAACTGACCCGTGCAGTGCAGCAAGCATGGGCCACAATTCTTCAGGAAGCGATCCAGGGCCTTATTGACTCCATACATCGCCGAATTCATCAATGTATTGCACCTCGTGGTGGGCACATCCTGTATTGATTGTTGTCAAAACTTGCGGTCAGAGGGACCTGAAAGTGTAATCATCGAATCACAACCGAACACTCGTCCTGCATGTTCAATTGCAGCAATGTAGCAACACTCCTTCTGTGTGTTGCAATTTCCATTTTCTTCAGTGTATATTTTAATATTTTTTATCACAATTGGAACACAAAAAATGCACGTTTTTAAGCGTGTTTCAACCATGCGTCACATTTAAGAATTATTATCTCAAAAACCCGTCATCAGATCGAATCCAAATTTTAACACGATATACATTGGAATGTTGTATAACTGGTTTAATAATTTCAAAATTTTGTGTGTCAAAGAAACAAAGTTGTTATCATTTTTGTAAGGTAACTTTTTCTCGGCTCGGGGTGGTTGGAAAATGTAGTTCTTGGTTGCATTGTAATCCTTATATATCGAAAAGTTATGCTATATGACTGTGAAATACGTAAATTAATTCACTTATTTTATATCGGTTTGTATTTATACGGAGAAATAACACACGTTTCACCAGCTAGCCGCTCCGGGAATAGATGTACAGCGTTGCCGAAATGGTGCCCACACGCATCATGGCGCGTCTCGCTCGGAAGTGATGGGCTCCATCTCAGCCACGCTGTACAGCTTTTCCCGGAGAGGCTAGCTGGTGAACCATGTGTTATTTCCTCGTACAAATACAAACCGATATAAAATAAGTGAATTAATTTACGTATTTCACAGTCATACAGCATAACTTTTTGATGTATAACGATTACAATGCAACCAAGAACTACATTTTCCAACCACCCCGAGCCGAGAAAAAGTTACCTTACAAGAATGATAACTTTGTTTCTTGGACACACAAAATTGTGACATTAATAAACCAGTTATACAACATTCAATGTATATTGTGTTAAAATTTGGATTCGATCTGATGACGGGCATTTGAGATAATAATTCTTAAATGTGACGAATGGTTGAAACACGCTTAAAAACGTGCAATTTTTGTGTTCCAACTGCGATAAAAAAAATATTAAAATACAAATTTAAAAATCCAAACCTACATGAACTAACGTAAAATAGAACGACGAAAATGTTGATGGTATTGGATTTTATGTAGGTCTATTGGTTACTTAACAAACAACCTTCAAACTCGAGTACCACATAATAATTTGGTCGACAGTAATTCCCATGTTTATAGGAATTGTTTAACATTTGCTAGATTATAGCTTCAGTTTACAGTCCCATCTATATTTGGCTTCCTTCTCGACACGATGGGTTGTAAAGCAATTTTTTTTAAATTATAACAAATTCCAAATAAGGAGGCCAACACATCTACTTACCCAGAATGTTTTCCCTGACCTCGCTCCTCATCCGCTTGAAACCTCAATAACTGTTTTGATTTAAAACTTACCCTATAATATAAAGTCAAGGTTTCTTGAAGCATTACCAAATTGGTTTACAACTTCGTCAGTGATTTGTATGTCTTTGAGGATAGATAACAATGCTAGACCGACGAGTCTGTTTACGGAAGTAGAAGTTCTTTAAGTACGTTTTCAACCTACTCAAAACTTCAACTCTATTCGGTGGTAGCTACGAAGACAGGCAGAATTGCCAAAAGTTTGATAAGGGTAGAGGAAAGTGACCAAAGTCGGACCCCCATTTTGTTTTTTACCTGTATTGTTATTAATTTCATCTTTTTTAAATTTGAATTTTAGCTAGATGAGTTCTTTGATAAATGTTTTATAACATTGTATCTGGTTCAGATTAACTTATAACAGCCCAGTTTTTCCTATGAAATGTTTTCATTAAAAGTAACAAAAATGAAGTCTTGGAAAAAGTATGCCATGTCGGACCCCTCTTAAGAATGAACATAAAACCACTAGAAAAGTAATGAAGAACATGAAAATACTTAATTTTTACATTATATAATGTCTTGTTAGGAACATAACTTATTGTTATGACCACAAAATCCAGAAACCGACCACTTTGAGAGTTTCCCATTTTCTAACGCAAGGACTGATATTTTTTTTGGGTCATCTGAAAGAATATTTTGAATGGCTTAAATAAAACCCAAGAAAATTTAATTTGAATTTCAGGAGTCCAACTCAGGGTTATTAGGGGTCCGACTTACGAAAGCCGCGGGGGTCCTACTTAGGACATCTTGTACTTGATATTTTCGAGGCTATGAAAAAAAAAATGAATAGGTATTTCGACAAGCAAATACAACATTTATCAAGTGTATCGCTTACTAAAGACAGTACTGTAAACACAATGTGACTTACCCTCTTTGAAATATAAAACAATCACTATTCCATGAGTACGTGTAAAAAACATCCACTCACATGAAAACCAGTAATGGCGAAACTGACGGGATACACCCCACAGTCCAGTGCTGCCACTTCCACAACATAACATTTCCTTTCATGTGCGACCATGAGGCAGCACTGTCCAAGCAAAATAATGCAGGGGTCCGACTTAGAGACTCTGGTCCGACTATGGTCACTTTCCTCTATACAACAGATGTTTGGTGCTTTTCAGTCGGTCAACACGAATATACCCAAAAAGAGCTGGGTTATGTCCTGATCCTGAAATAAAGTACATGAGATTAATAACTGTGTCTCATGTAATTTATTTCAGGATCAGGACATAACCCAGCTCTTTTTGGGTACATTCGTGTTGACCGACTGAAAAGCACCAAACTTTTGTTTACTTAGGCAACACTGAAAAATGGCATCAAACCTCACAAAGGGTATACAAGTTAGGGGAAAAGAGACTTGTCACACGCTTCAAGGGCACTATGAGATCAGAGCTTTGCTACGTTGCCATATGTCGCTCAGTACATTATAAGTATATTAGTTTTTAATGTTTTAATTCATAAACAAATATTATGTGTGCCAAATTTCAAGGGGAGGGGGAGGGGGGGACAACGCCCCTCGATCTTTGTTTACAAACTCTTGAGCAAGATGCGTTTCATTGAGCTTGGCAACCATTACCGAGTAGGTGGTTAGTCGACAGCAATGATTCCGTGTTCCGTCTAATTTGTCCATCGTAGATCGGAGATGGTCTTTTCTTTGCAGAACAGCTCACAACTCACACTACTCGCTCATGAACACTTCAATATAAACTGCCGAACAGTGAAAATGGAGAGCAATCAAAATTCCGATAACTTGACACAAATGTAACGCACACTAATGACAAGTCTCAATCGATGGTGCTGCTGCTGGTGGGAAGACCAGCACTCTCTTCAGTTGGCTTATCGGTGAAAAGAAAAGAGCGCACACTTCCTCTTCCATACGCTATGGTACCGGTTTCGGCCACATTGTGACTTTCTTGGGCGTTATATTATAAAGTACAAAAAGAAGCAAGACTTACATACAAAAATGTTCTTATCAAAAGGTATCAAAATAATTACTTAAAATATTAATAGTCAAAAGGAAGCCTCCGTGGCTTAGGCGGCAGCACGCCGGCCTTTCACCGCTGGGTCCGTGGTTCAAACCCCGGTCACTCCATGTGAGAACTGTGCTGGACAAAACGGAGGCAGACAGGTTTTTCTCCGGGTACTCCGGTTTTCCCTGTCAAAATTTCATTCCAGCAACACTCTCCACTATCATTTCATTTCATCTCGTCATTCATAGGATCATTGCCCCAGAGGAGTGCGTCAGGCCTCGGCAGCCGGCACAGTTCCTATGCTCGCCGCTAGTTGGGGTCTTCATTCATTCCATTCCTAACTCGGTCGGAGACTGGAAGCAGGCTGTGGATTTTCATTCATTAATAGTCTAAAGGCAGAAAAACACTTTAAAAATCAGATCTGTTACAATGTGTTATAAATCTTGATAAAAAGAAAGCAGCTTGACGTTGAAACAGTGATGTGGTTATTATATATGCATGGAAATTTGTAGGTTAATGACTGACGTGAAATGTATATGGGTAGGGTGACCAGACGTCCTCTTTTTCACGGACATGTCCTCCAATTTACGTATCTGTCCTCTGTCCGCGAACAATTTTTAAAATTGTCTAAATGTCCTCCTTTTTATTAACTTACTATATTATCGTATGAATGTATGTATGTAGGCCTAGTATGTTTTAGTTTATCGCAGTTTATATTGGTGCCATGGCAATAGTTTACTTTTTGACCGATGTAGTGCGCTACTATTTTTGTTTCCGATCTACGCTGGGTTTGGGAATGTGTTTCTGTGTTTGTGCCCCGTTGAATGGCAGTCTTGCGGCATGGTTGTGTGTTTGCCAGATGCCTAAAAGAAAGTGTTTACAGATGCTTTGAAAACCAAATATCTTGCTTTCAAGCTTGGACGTAATGATTTTGCCCAACTGCAACTTTCGTCTCGGTAGCAAATCATGGGAAGTTCTATAATTTATTGTTTTAGTTAATAAATTACAAATATTAGAACAACGTTATTTGTATAAAATTTTCATTTAATTTCGTAGGTTCTCAAAATTTGGATAGCCACATTTCTTCAAATAAACACAAAAAAAAGTGTACAAGGCTGCGGCAGTTCGCAAACTATAGAGAAGCATTTTTCTACATCAACTACACCATTAACGAATCGAGTTTTAGCTGCGGAAGGAGCATTAGCATTCCATACCGTTCGTCATCATTCCTCCTACAGATCAATGGACTGCACACCCAAATTGAACCAGACAATTTATTATGAAGTGGCCAAAAGAATTTGGACAGACCTAAACTGTTGGCAGGAATATCATCCTCACATAAATACAAATGCAAATAAAGTGTAATTTCATGTTTTTAATTTCAGAATAATATAAATTTTCAGTGGCAATGTTCTAAGTTTATTAATGTAATTAATAAAATTTGAAGTTCATAACAATTTTTATTGTAGGCCTATCTTATATGGTTTCATTACTTTTAGACTTGTCCTCTTTTTTCCCTTAATGTCCTCAATTTTTTCCTTTGTTGTCCTCTATTTCACAGTACTGGATCTGGTCACCCTATATATGAGGGAATATAATATACAGTAAAACTCGGTTAAGAAGTTCCCGCATAAAACGTTTTTCCGCTTAAGACGTCCGATATTCTCGGTCCCGTGATTCGTCCCATAAGATACATGTATATTTTTCCCGTATAAAGTGTTCGTGCATAAGAGGTTTTCCCGGTTAAATAGTTCAGATTTTGTATTCCCTTTGAGTATAAGAAGTTCACTGAGAGGCAACTGGCTTAGAATCAAAACTCGCCAATCTCCGCGGAAGATACATCCGGTGTTCCGAATGAAAGAATACAGTAGTTCCGAGTGTTTGCGGGTCTCTGACCGGGCCCGGTGTTCTGAATGAAATAATACAGCCGTTCCGAGTGTTCGCGGGTCACTGACCAGGCGAGCATTTCAAGGCTAAATGACGTCGTGCTATGACAACACCCGCCCAAGACCGACTACAATATACAGCATCAAACTTTCATTCGTGGCCTCCTATATTCTTTGTTCGTGGCTTTTATCGCTGTTCTGTGTGATCTAACTTGTTAGCCAAGCATTGCCAGACGTAGCATAACATTATTGAGATTACGAGAATTGCGTCGTCAGTGAAGTCAAGTTTTCAAATCATTGTGAAAATGAGTGGATCTCAGATGAAAGGCATCAAAAGAAAAGCACTTTCTAAAGATAAAGTGGACATTATAAGAAAAGTAGAGTCGTCGACTCTTTCAAGTGTTGCTCTTGCGAAGGAGCTCGGAATGCCGCCGTCTACTTTGAACGGCATCATAGCAAAGAAAGAATCTTGGCTTCTGCCGGGAATACTTCGGCAAGGTGCAAGAAGATTAAAAGCGGGAAATACGAAGACGTAGAACAAGCTCTGCTCGTGTGGTTTAAACAGCAGCGAAGTTTAAACATTCCTTTGAGCGGGATTATCGTGAAGGAGAAAGCCGAAGAAATCGCGTGTCGATTACAAGTGCCTTTTACTGCGTCGAATGAGTGGCTGGATAGCTTTAAAAATCGGGCTGGCATAGTTTACAAGACTATTAGTGGCGAAGCTGCGAGTGTAAGTACAGAGGAAACGGAAGCGTGGAAGGAAACACTGCTACCGGCAAAAATCAGTAATTACAAACATTGTGACGTTTTTAATGTTGACGAATTCGGACTTTTTTATCAAGATGTTCCGGATAAATCTTGCCTAGGAGGCAAATTAAGTCAAGTGTGAGCTACGGTGCTAGTTGGTGCGAATATGGATGGGACGGAAAATCTGCCACTACTGATCATAGGAAAATCAAGAAAGCCCCGGTGTTTCAAAAACGTCAGAACTTTGCCATGAACTTACAGAAGCAATAAATCAGCATGGATGACAAGCTCCCTATTTAAAGAGTACATTCAAGCACTAGATGCCAAAATGGGGAGCCAAAACAGGAAGATTATGGTGTTTATGGACCACTGCCCTGCTCATCCCAAACAGTGGCCTCATTTAATGTGAATTGTGAGGGTTATGCCAATAAATTTCTCTTTATCTCTGGTGTGATAGTCAGATTTTAATATTGGGGCTTCTCTTTTTCTGGCTTTTATATAAGACTATGTACAGTATATTGTAGGATCCTTCATAAACAAAAATGTGTGCGTTTCACATGCATTTCAGGCCGCTACCCTTTTAAGAAGTTTCCCTGTTAAGAAGTTTTTTTTTAATGGCCCCTTGAAAAACTTCTTAACAGAGTTTTACTGTATAATTATGATGTAACTGTGAAATTACGATAGAGGAAATTGAGATATCCAATGTATATTTACTGCAAGGAATAGAAGTAACTTCAAACAATCAAACATTCACGTCAGTCGTTAACCTACAAATTAAAGTACAACTGGTTATTGACTTAAGGTTTCTTCTTCTTCTTTTTGCGTTTTGCCCATTATAGAGCGCGCTTGAACTTGTTTTTCGGCTTGATGATATTCGCCTTCCTATCTTCCCAAAATCTCTTTATGAAGTCACTGTGCTTCTGTCCACTTGGTTCCAGTCCTGCCACTAGTTTTCACCCTAAACTTGTGCTTTGTTACTGCGGCCCTGAAGACTTTGCGGTTTCTCAGAATATTTTTTCCGATGTTCAACTCTTGCAGGTCCACTCTTGACATAAGGTTTCAATTTACTGAATATTTTTCTTCAAATTTCCCTGTTTTTTTTCTACACCTTGCGCCGATAAAGGTCTAGTAATAATAATAATAATGCGCGTCAGAGTAGCAGTGGAAGATAAAATCAACAAGGTTGCAAATGGATGGGGGAAAAGACGTCTTGCTCGACCCGGTGCTGGGCCCAAGGTTTTCGGAGCGAGCAAAAGATGATTTCCAAAAAACCGAATGCAAACGAATAATTGCTTAATGGAATAATCAAAAGTGCAAAAACGAGATTCCCATAAAATTAATTAAATAAATCCCAGAGGCGTGTTAATCGTGCCTTTGTTACATCACAAAGACAAGATTGACGAAATCGAGATGAAGGTAAGGAAGGGGAACTTAAATATAAGAAATGAAAATACAAGGGAGCTGTATTACTTAAAATATAAAAATGTATTAATGATAAAAGAAAGAGCGTGTACATGAAATAAACAAGTTACTTAAAACAAAGAAAAAAGGTAAGCTAAGATAAAATTGATAATACAAAATAAACCCAATACCAAGAATAAAGACTTAAAAACTAAAAAAAAAGCACGACAGAACCTGAGTAACAGCTCAACAATGTGAATCTAACGAAACGATACGAACATGAAAGAAAATAAAATGAAACTTACGAAAGCCAGAGAGAAACGCCAAACTTGCAAAAATTCAAAAATCGAATATTAACGAGACGCGAAGTTTTTCATGATGTTATTGTAAACATACCTGAGGGATGGGGGAGGAGTGAGGGGAGTAAAACAAAGGGAAGAGAGATTTCACGGAGGTAGGAAGAAGGGGAAGAAAAGGGGGGATATCATTAAGTTATGTAATACGGCGGAAATCGAAAGAGAAAGAACAAAACAAAAGGAAAAAGAGATATACGGAGATACATTACATTACAATTGACTTGGGACGAAAGAGACCGGTAAAAATCGAAAGCACGCTATAAAAAAATAGGCTTATACTCCCTACATAATGCCGCACCAACGCAACATATAAAAAAAGAATAATATGACATCGGAGCTGGAGAAATCCCAGTTAACCACCGTCACATATATTCTATAAACAAAAGGGACACGTATTAGTGGGACGTTGGACATCAGTCCCGTTACCTCACACATACTGTCCACAAACAAAGGTCCAATTGCTACCAATCAAATGAAACATTTGTGGTACAAAGAGACACCGACGCAAAAGACGAGCACTAAGGCCCGACAGGAAATATATATAAGCCAAGACGCAGAAACGCAATACTTTCGAATCTTACAGGTATTAACCAAAATAATAAAACTGTGAGAAGGGCACATAACAAAAGCAACAAAAAGAACTCCGCCGTATGACATTACGCAAGATCCCGGAGATCTGGTTCAAGGATTAAAATACTAACAATAACATCTTGAAAAGGAAAGAGAATTAAGCAAAAGAAGGAACGTTTAACAAAAACAATTACATTGCGTTAGATAGAAATACATTGAGCCGTACTCACATTCCGCTGCGCCATGAGGGTGGGCCTCTGCCCGAATACACACGTTCGCCTTACATCTCGGCGCGTCTAAGACTGACCAAGCTTCTGTCCCCCAGAGGGGAGAGAAGCCTCTCAGAAAAATCAAATGCGTAGTTTGGGAGTGGCCCCAAACTCGCGTCAAATATTGTCAGAGCCAATGGCAGAACGAATTGCACAACAAAATGCAAGGTAGCAACAACACTAGCCAATACGAGAGAACAAGGCAGTATGTAGCCAGGGGTTGCACAACGTTAGACAGAGAGATACATACACACAAACTGCGCACTTTTAAACTCTCGAGGCGTAATATAGAGAAGTCACAACACATGACAATAATAATAATAATAATCATGATGATAATAATAATAATTACAATAAATTCTGAAAAGTGGTTCAAATTCCACCGCTTTCTCCCAAAAAAAATCTTTTACATAACAAAGGCATAAAAGAATTTTTTCTTTTCCATAACAAAATTATATAAAATAACATTCTTCGATTAGATACATTTGAACAGGGTGAAGGAAAGAAGATTACATCATGTACACCAGATACACACATGAAAAATTAAGACATAATAAAATGTTCTCACATTTCTCTTATTCATAAGACGCAGCTTAATTAAAAGTTCTTTGAACGTCATAACTTCCATAAAAGGCTTGACGAAACGCAAGTCTCTTTTCTCAAACACACATATATTTTCATACACACGTATTCACGAAGATGTTCACTGGTGAGGAAAATTATTCCTTTTTTGGTACGAAACAAAAAAAAAACTTTAAGATGAAATTAAAACAACAAAAATTCAAATCATATAAAGGATCAGTACAGGCGTGAAATAAAGGCGGATCCTACCTCTACTGCACGTCAATACGTCACACATATAAAAAATGGATGTACCAAAAAGAAAATAATGATAATAAAACGGTCAATCTTGAGCTAGACTCTGCCAGATGACGTGGAGAAAGCGAAGTCTTCTTAATGGCGACCTTCTGGAAATCAGCCAATTTTCTAATAATAAAAGAAAGAAAGAAAAAGGTTAAATCATGATCACAAAAAAATATAAAGAGGAGCACCCTGTATACAAAATAAGGCTTGCGTCGGGGAAATATTTGGGGTTACATAAGCTGCGTGAGAGGGAAAGTGGGTTCATTCTGCCAGCTGGAAAGTAAAAGTATGAATAGGCAGGGTCGTCAGACCAAATGAAAGAAGAGAAAACGAGCCGTGAACGGGGTCTAAAGGATACACCGGCCACTTCTCAGGTACTTGGAGACTAGCTATCGCTACCGGAAACACTCTCCAAATATATGACAGATACAGGAAAATAATACACATTATCTTAGAGAAAACATTAGATTGAAATGATTTATAAAAACATGATATCACAAAAACGTAAAACAGAAGTTACGATAAATAGTAAACAACTATATCAATAAACAAGTCACTGTCACTACAAGAAAAGAATGTAAGTCAACAGACCATCTCAGGCGCTGTCGAACAATAGCAAGTCGTGTCTGCAGCTCGGACAATGGGCCGGGCCGGCTCCTTACAACAAAAGCAGGCAGGAACTGGAAATCGCCTTAGGCAGAGGTATAGTTCAACACATCTTTCGAAATCCTCCGTGTAACTCAGGCGGCCACGGGTGTCTCCTGCCTAACTAGATACATAGAGGGAGTAAAGGGGCTAAATATACTAATAACCTTCATCAAAAGACATTAGGTACTAAACAAATAAAAAGGAATAATTACTCAAAGTAGCTGTCGAAACAAAAAAATACCATTCCAGACAGAGAACGAAAAACCAAATAATTACGTTACAAAATACCTTCCAAAAAGAACTGACTGAAACCTCGCATAAAACCAATCAAGACCAGACATACAATCAATCAAACACGAAACCCAATAATAAATATTACCAACCCACAAAAATAAAATGGTTACTGTGTCAATATACGGGCCGTAGACCTCAGAGGTACCGCATTAAAAAAAATTAAAGACAGAGGGTATGGCCTATCCCATACTAATATAAGAAAATTGGGTAATGCACGCCAGAGTAGTTCACACGAGCATCAATGTCCCATACCAAGGATGCCGTGGACCTAAAATGGTTGGTATCTCTGAGTAATACTTATCGTATATTTGGTTTGCCAATAAAAACGAATAAATAGTTCGTACGTAATATATATATAGTTTAAATTGAATAGGGTATAAAATCAAAATCGAACTAAATTTGAAACCACCCACAAATAACTGTTGACAAAAATTCATTAAACTCATTGACACACACATTCATCTCAAAATACAACCAACAACAACAACACTACATACATACTCCTTCCCATAAACAAATCGAAATTTCCCCATTACATCAGAATGCTAATATGAGTCGTTGGAACACCATGGAAACTCAAATAACGGACTACAGGTCATCGTGACAAACTTCATCCCATACTAAAGATTGACGACTCGTGTAGAATCTATGTACACCCTAAGTGGGCGTCGAAGCCGTGGGACAGGTCCCAAACCCTAATCCCGACGGAGACCTCACCTAGCAGGTTTCCCAACGAAATACACACTGCCATACTGAACATATAGTAACATCAAGCTTACCGTATATAAACAATTTTAAATGAAAACCTACATTGAAATCCCCTGACAAAAATAAAACAATCACCCTCCCTAATTATGAAACAAACTTAATTCCCAATCATAACTCACATAATAGCTCAACAGACCATTCATTCATAACAGAAACAACAAACACTTAACTAACACCAAACGTTAGTATAATTACGCGAGGCTCAAGGTGGGTCGGGGCGACCGTAGGATTTAAAGAGACGGTTCCCATAAGTGGGCCCACCTTCATTGGGGAAAATTTCGGAGAAAGAGGGGCTGCACGGTACTGACAAGAAACCAGTCAGCAGCTGTTCCAGACTGAGACATATGAGGGGTGAGGAGAGTTCTGAGAAATATCACAGTTAACTAAGCGACTATTTACAACAAAGGTAAGGACTCAAACCCTTGAGAGAAATGCATTGTCTACTTCACAGAAAGTAAAATAAAAACGTCCACAACACTGACGAAATGAAAAGGAAGAGAAAGCAAACAAAATTTCCTGTCGCCTTAAAATCACCGTTAACTAAACAAATGTCTACTAGAGGAAGCAAATACATAAAAGTAGGTTACAATACCGTGACGTGTCGTGTTCCAGCGATGCGATGTACTCACTGATATGTTGCTACTGTTCACCTCGAAGCTGGGTCTTTTGGATGTCTTGTTTACTTGAGGGACAAAACCACCTTTCCTTGGAGATGGGTTTCCTGGATGCCCGTAGTTCACACAGAAAGTAACTTCACCCTTTCTTCAGGGGTGGGGAAAAACAATTCACTGAATTCCTTAAACTCAAAGAAAAACAAATTTTAATACAATGTAAATGAAGAGAAAAAGAATAAAAGGTTAATAACTTGAGAGAGGAGAGGAGGGAACGATTTCGCACGCAACCATGCGATCTGCTACCATTGCGCCGATAAAGGTCTAGTAATAATAATAATAATGCGCGTCAGAGTAGCAGTGGAAGATAAAATCAACAAGGTTGCAAATGGATGGGGGAAAAGACGTCTTGCTCGACCCGGTGCTGGGCCCAAGGTTTTCGGAGCGAGCAAAAGATGATTTCCAAAAAACCGAATGCAAACGAATAATTGCTTAATGGAATAATCAAAAGTGCAAAAACGAGATTCCCATAAAATTAATTAAATAAATCCCAGAGGCGTGTTAATCGTGCCTTTGTTACATCACAAAGACAAGATTGACGAAATCGAGATGAAGGTAAGGAAGGGGAACTTAAATATAAGAAATGAAAATACAAGGGAGCTGTATTACTTAAAATATAAAAATGTATTAATGATAAAAGAAAGAGCGTGTACATGAAATAAACAAGTTACTTAAAACAAAGAAAAAAGGTAAGCTAAGATAAAATTGATAATACAAAATAAACCCAATACCAAGAATAAAGACTTAAAAACTAAAAAAAAAGCACGACAGAACCTGAGTAACAGCTCAACAATGTGAATCTAACGAAACGATACGAACATGAAAGAAAATAAAATGAAACTTACGAAAGCCAGAGAGAAACGCCAAACTTGCAAAAATTCAAAAATCGAATATTAACGAGACGCGAAGTTTTTCATGATGTTATTGTAAACATACCTGAGGGATGGGGGAGGAGTGAGGGGAGTAAAACAAAGGGAAGAGAGATTTCACGGAGGTAGGAAGAAGGGGAAGAAAAGGGGGGATATCATTAAGTTATGTAATACGGCGGAAATCGAAAGAGAAAGAACAAAACAAAAGGAAAAAGAGATATACGGAGATACATTACATTACAATTGACTTGGGACGAAAGAGACCGGTAAAAATCGAAAGCACGCTATAAAAAAATAGGCTTATACTCCCTACATAATGCCGCACCAACGCAACATATAAAAAAAGAATAATATGACATCGGAGCTGGAGAAATCCCAGTTAACCACCGTCACATATATTCTATAAACAAAAGGGACACGTATTAGTGGGACGTTGGACATCAGTCCCGTTACCTCACACATACTGTCCACAAACAAAGGTCCAATTGCTACCAATCAAATGAAACATTTGTGGTACAAAGAGACACCGACGCAAAAGACGAGCACTAAGGCCCGACAGGAAATATATATAAGCCAAGACGCAGAAACGCAATACTTTCGAATCTTACAGGTATTAACCAAAATAATAAAACTGTGAGAAGGGCACATAACAAAAGCAACAAAAAGAACTCCGCCGTATGACATTACGCAAGATCCCGGAGATCTGGTTCAAGGATTAAAATACTAACAATAACATCTTGAAAAGGAAAGAGAATTAAGCAAAAGAAGGAACGTTTAACAAAAACAATTACATTGCGTTAGATAGAAATACATTGAGCCGTACTCACATTCCGCTGCGCCATGAGGGTGGGCCTCTGCCCGAATACACACGTTCGCCTTACATCTCGGCGCGTCTAAGACTGACCAAGCTTCTGTCCCCCAGAGGGGAGAGAAGCCTCTCAGAAAAATCAAATGCGTAGTTTGGGAGTGGCCCCAAACTCGCGTCAAATATTGTCAGAGCCAATGGCAGAACGAATTGCACAACAAAATGCAAGGTAGCAACAACACTAGCCAATACGAGAGAACAAGGCAGTATGTAGCCAGGGGTTGCACAACGTTAGACAGAGAGATACATACACACAAACTGCGCACTTTTAAACTCTCGAGGCGTAATATAGAGATGTCACAACACATGACAATAATAATAATAATAATCATGATGATAATAATAATAATTACAATAAATTCTGAAAAGTGGTTCAACCTTTGCGAAATTCCCTGGTATTTCCTGAGAGACAAATTTTGCTGAAATTTCGCTGGTTTCCAGGATCTGTCGCCACCATGTTGTATGATATACATTGCATAGTTCAGCATTTTGTTAACCTTGTAATTTTCATTTCACTGTTCAGTTTTGTATACAGTAAAACTTCTTTTATACGTTTCACACCTATACGTTTTCTACACTTATAGGTTGTTTTTTTTTTCCTGGTTCCGGCAAAATCCCTATACTTTCTAAGTTAATTTATTTCCGATATACGTTTTACATTTATTCGTTTTTCACGCTTATACGATCATATTTTAAGTCCTATCATCACGCACGGGTGTTTTGCGATTATTTCACGGAAGTGGCTGATGCTAAAAATAGACTTGGTTAGACTGGCACGAGGTGTCACTTGCGCAAGATTCTACCAATAGCAGTCGGGCCTATTTAGAAATCGGCGAACTGGGACTAGCAGCGCTTCATATGGCAGCTTATTGATTCTCGTTATTCCGAGGCCAACTCACGGAAGGGATGGGTCCACATAAGTTTCACTCCCCTAGCCCTGAAGTTGCGTGGAGTGCGATCGTTGGTTAGCGTGCCGAGGGCCTCGTTCGCGTAGCGTGTGTCCGGCGTGAGTCATAGCCTGCAGTCAGAGAGACAGGCTTCTTCCTTCTGACAAGGTCACGCCCGATTATAAGCATGCGGTATGTGCTAAGTGACGATGCTGGCCACTCGCGTCGCGGGTCATAGCCCACAGGCATAAAGACGAGATTACTTTGTCCTGACAAGATCACACCAGATCATAAGCTTGCGGAATGTGCTAAGTGACGAAGCTGGCCGCTCGCGTCACAGTTCATAGGCCGCAGGCATAAAGACGAGATTACTTTGTCCTGACAAGATCACACCAGATTATAAGCTCGCGGAATGTGCTAAGTGACGAAGCTGGCCGCTCGCGTCACAGTTCATAGGCCGCAGGCATAAAGACGAGATTACTTTGTCCTGACAAGATCACACCAGATTATAAGCTCGCGGAATGTGCTAAGTGACGAAGCTGGCCGCTCGCGTCACAGTTCATAGGCCGCAGGCATAAAGACGAGATTACTTTGTCCTGACAAGGTCACGCCAGATTATAAGCTTGCGGTATGTGCTAAGTGACGATGCTGGCCGCTCGCGTCGCGGGTCATAGCCCACAGGCATAAAGACGAGATTACTTTGTCCTGACAAGATCACACCAGATCATAAGCTCGCGGAATGTGCTAAGTGACGATGCTGGCCTCTCGCGTCGCGGGTCATAGCCCGCAGGCTTAAAGACGAGATTACTTTCTCCTGACAAGATCACACCAGATTATAAGCTCGCGGAATGTGCTAAGTGACGAAGCATGCCGCTCGCGTCACAGATCATAACCCGCAGGCATAAAGACGAGATTACTATCTCCTGACAAGATCACGCCATATTATACACTCGCAGAATGTTGTAAGTAATGAAGCTTGCCGCTCACGTCACAGTTCATAGCCCGCAGGCATAAGAACGAGATATTTTTCTTCCGACAACGTCTCGCCAGGTTATAAAGTTGCGGCAGCATGTACAACTAACTGGTGCACAAATACGAATATGCTATACGACGATTATGCGATGAAATTGTCTAAACCTATTTTAGTGTTTTAAAAGTGGGGCGCGATGATTATGCAGTGGCGACGACTATGAGAGGAAATACGGTACATTTTGCAGTTTTTATTTACTGACTTTCATTTATGCGTTTTTCACACTTATGCGTTTTTTTCCTTTGGTCCCCTGGAAAACGTATAAGTGAAGTTTTACTGTATTACAGCCTTGTAAGTCGAGGAAACACCTAAAATAAAATCCCTATCGTATCAGAATTCATTTTTAGCTAGAAGTATTACAAACTCTCAACCCCTTGGTTACCTGCTGCCGTAGCGCTGGTCGGCTGATGACGTCACACAGCAGAGGAACAACCTGTTCGCTACCAGCCTTCAACTACACCATGGTCTGAAAAAGACACTGACAAAAAAGGTGCAGAAATATGTTAGTCCATGTCATTTCCTTATTCATTTTTTTATTCGTTTTCAATGAGTAAAGGTCGAGGTCTACCATTTCTGATGGTTACATCAATATATATCTATATATATACAGCATGTTACAATTATAGACATCCAACCAGCAACCAAGTGTCCAAATACCCGAGATCAAGCTGTTATTGGATTGATCTACATTTTGTGCTCCTTAAATTTAAACATCAATCATGAGTCGTCACAGAAATAACACAACGAATGTGTTTAACTTGGCAATCACTCGTTTTTTAGATTTTATTTGACCTTCTTTCTTTGCATTTAAAGAACACAACAAATTCTTTCATTCGTTTTCATTAGCTTCCAGTCTATTCCCCTATTAGCAGTTAGCACTGTGGCCACGTCTCACCAGGCTTAAAATAACAATACATACTAAGCATTGTCAGTACTGTGTTACTGCATCCATACAAATGCTGACTCTGACACCAAGTTGCTTAACTTCAGAGCTTGTATAGAATCTAGTTTCAACATGTCTTGGTTGTTGGCATTTTTATTACATATTTCATATTTGTGACATTCTCCAGGAAACCATACCTTCAGTTGCATGATAAAACTTGACAGGGGAATAGGTTACAATATATTGATGTTTAGATTTGAATGCCATCTGTTGCAACTTTTCAGGGACATTTTTACATGTGATTTAAAATTAATATTTTGTTATGAACTACAGGATACATAGATAGTAAACCTGTTTCTATCTATACAATTCTGGCGGTGTATTACCGTATATACCCGAATGTAAGACGACCCCGAATATAAGACGAGGCCTAGTTATCAACTGCCTCTTACAGATTTTTTCAAAAAAATACTCACCAACTCATAACTTGCACAATATATGCCCTTAAGGTCATGCTTTCATTTTTATAACGTCTCGTGTTATCGGAAATCCCTCTGCCCGCTTTTCCAAGACATACTCTATAATTTCTTTGTTCAAGAATGGGAGACGTTATTAAATTAAGATACGTTGATCACTCGATTACTGCTCATAAAACTGACTGGTTGTTCTTGTAAAGATTGTTTTAAGACATATTTCCGTATGCTTTCGAACATATAATTTATCCGCTTGAAATGACGTGTATGCGTAAATCCGAACCTCAAAATGTACGCTATTCGTATATGCATGGTAATTAAACATAACAAACCATATATTAATCTTCATTAAGGCATTGATTTGTTGCTAGTTGCAAGATGCCAACACCACATACTACTTTGCAAATAATAATAACAGTTAATTTTTTTTTATACCCTGAATATAAGACGACCCCAAATTCTAATAACACAAAAAGTGGGAAAAAACCTCGTCTTACATTCGGGTATATACGGTATTTCAGAATTCTTCTTCCTGGCTTTGTGCCGCAGAGCAGGGTTGGCTCTTCTGCACAATTGTATGGCCTGCAGCGACCTTCTTCTCAACATGTACTCCTTGATTTGGTCAAGCCACCACTTCTTGGGTCGAATCAGAATTATTGTCTTAAAAATTTCCAACATCATTATATTGTCAATTATTATTAATCTTAAGAAAGGAATTCTGTGTATACGAGTGTCGCAACTTCCTGTTTCACTTTGGTTTCTTCTTTTTTATATATATATGTAATTTCCATTAAATAAAATTGCTCAATATTTAAGAAAATTATTTTAATAGGCAATATTGATACTCCTTTATCTTCTTCTTCTTCTTTCGAATAACCCATTTGGAGGGTACGATGAATCAACGTTGGCTATTGTCCATTGTATTCAATTTCCGTTGTTTCCAAATTTACTCCTTTATCTAGTGAAATAGATTTCCTTGAATCTTTAATATATTATCACAAACCAAACCCCATGAAGGGCCTAGGCCTATCAAGTGACCGCTGCTCAGCAGATTATGGGGTGACGCAGGGTTAGTGCGTATGGTCCCCTCAGCCGTTAATCTTGGTCTCCGTGACCGGGTCGCTGCCTCACTGTCAGACAGCTACTAAATTGTCCTCACGAGGCTGAGCGCACCCCACTCCAGCCTCACGTAAGTTTCTAAAATCCTTGACGGAGCCGGGAATCTAACCTAGGACCTACAAGTGCGAGGCAGGCCTATATTATCACAGTACTATACCAAAATTTCCACTCAATTTCCTTGAAATTCAGTAAATTTTGTCTTACAACTTATAAGTTACTTCAAGTGATCAATTTTTAAGCTAGAGAAATTGATTGCAAATTTACCTACTATCAAATTATAAAATACAGCAAAAATGAGATTTTTCTGGAGACCGTCACATTTGGATTCAAAAAGTGTTAAAACAATTGAATACATACTACTGTATTTTGGATTGCTATACAATTCACAACATTTCTCAACGGTTCTAATAACAGGCCTGCCAGCACTTGAAAACTGGAAAGGCGTGCACAAGAGAGAAATGAGCAATGCTGTCTACGAATGAAGGAATGAAAGCTAAAAGGAAACAGTTGAAATGATAGGGTCCTTAGTTGGCCGAAACGAAACAAGAACATTAATAATAATAATTAGAAGTCATATTTCAGTGTTGCGTGTATAATCAATCTTCAGTCGGTCAACACAAGAGTGCCCAAATAAATTGTGTTCACCGACTACTGTCGACCTAAGTCGAAATAGAGTTTGAAGGTTGTTTGTGAAGTAACCAATAGACCTACATAAAATCCAATAACATCATCATTTTCGTTGTTCTATTTTACATTAGTTCATGTAGGTTTGGAATTTTTAATTTATATTTTAATATTTTTTATCCTAGTTGAAACACAAAAAGTGCCCGTTTTTAAGCGTGTTTCAACCATGCGTCACATTTAAGAATTATCATCTCAAAAACCCGTCATCAGAGCAAATCCAAATTTTAACACAATATACTTTGGAATGTTTTATAACTGGTTTATTAATTTCAAAATTTTGTGAAACCAAGAAACAAAGTTATCATTTTGTAAGGTAACATTTTCTCGGCTCGGGCTGGTTGGAAAATGTAGTTCTTGGTCGCGTTGTAATCCTTATACATCAAAAGGTTATGCTGTACGACTGTGAAATACGTAAATTAATTCACTTATTAAATATCGGTTTGTATTTGTACGCGAAAATAAGGCATGGTTCACCAGTTAGCCGCTCCGAAGAAAGCTGTACAGCGTTGCCGAGATGGAGCCCATCACTTCTGAGTGAGGCGCGCCTTGGCGCGTGATGGTTACTTCACAAACAACCTTCAAACTCAAGTGCACATAATATTTTGGTCGACACTAATGAGTGATTCTGTTGATTTCATAAAAATTAGGATATATATATATATATATTTGGCATAATCATGGCACTCTGTTTATTTTCTGTGAATAAGGCAGACATTTACGCCAGGAAATATGGTATCAAGACATTTGGCTGTGTCTTGCTGGATGTCTATAAATGTTATATTGCAATCAATACTATTGAAGAATTTACAATTATTTTCCTACTATTCTACAATCAGATCTCCAGAATAAAATGAGTACAAATACCATGCAGATGTAGAATACTACAACATTCGCTTCTGAAACAAGTCTTGTAGAAGGAGTTCAAACTCGAGCGAGGGTGGCCAGTTCCTTTCCATCGACGAGGCTTTCTCCAATGGCCTAACACTGAAAATTGAATTGGAAAAAACAAACAAAAAAACTGCATCTTGAAAATAAAATAGTCACATCCAGAGTTGAAAAAGGAACGTTAGGGGCAGATGATCTTGCTGTTCCGCCCCTTAAAAATCCCAATAGCTATCTAAAGTAACGTTACGTTACTTTGCATAAGAAGTAACATACAGTTCCTTTTACCGTTACTTACATTACGTCGGCTAAGTGAGCATGATGGTGCAGTGGCCAAGATGCTTGCCTCTCACCAAGACAGACAAGGTTCGATTCCCAGTGAATACATGTGAGATTTCTGAAGTGAAATATCACGCCTCATGGTTTAGGTTCCACGTAAAAATGGATTGTAACGACTGTGGCCCATGATTGCATAAAACATACTATGGTGTTTATTTGTTTAAACACACTTTTTAAACAAATAAATATATTTCCGTTGACTTTTCAAGAAATGCAAGATTTTTCCTGTACTATTGAGACGATTCGGAAGATTTTGGTACAAACTCATGGTGGCCACTCAAATCGGTCAACGATTTTCCAGGAGTTTTCCAGGAAATTTCCAGGAGTAATTCACATTTTACCAGATTTAAAAATAAGCGCGATGCGGGGGAGGGGGGCTTTATTGGTTGCCTACTTCAAGACCAAAATAAAGCAGTTGTGTTTGGTTTACTTATACAGATGTTGACAAAAATTAGTGGTGATTGCGTTATTGATACACAAGCTCACACACAAATGATTTGATTGTTGTTTTAAAAAAGCCTTTGTGACTCAAATATCCGCTTAAAAAAAAAAAAGAATGCCGCCTGCAATTTTATTACGGTGAAGTTGTCTATACTCAATATGCTTTACAAAAATTCTATCGCGTGTTCTCACACACAGAAACAGGTAGCCTGAGGAAATTTCTTTCATTAACGATAGAGTGCTCGCCCAAAACCACAGCGTAAGTATGATTTAAGATGGAAAGATTCTTCTAATTAATTAACAGTGGCTATTTTCCAGGAGTTTTCCAGACCTAATAAAAATCCAGGAGTTTTCCAGAAGTGGCCACCATGAAACTGCATCTCTTAACTCCCTCTGGTTTAAGAGCTTGACTTTTGTGAAACATACACCTTAGCATATTATATATACGATAATTATTACTGTATTATTTTTGATTTAATGTAGCTCGGGCACTTGGTATGGTACGAGGGTAGTGCTCAAAGTATCAAAAAGGTTGAGAACTCCTGTACTTGGGCATAGTCATCGAGTTCAGCGCTCCGTGTCACAAGGCCAAACTGGTACAGCTACTCCAATAAGAGTTCCCCCCCTCCCGCTTTCCCTTGGTACACACATAGCAGGTCATTTGCAAGACATTCAAACCATGAGACTGAACATTCACTTTCAAAATATTGCCAGTCTGGCGGTTTTAAGTGTGCCATACCAACTGACGAGCCGAATGGCACACTGAAAATCTGGAAAGTCTTAATCAATATTTTCAACTGTTTCAAACAATAAGTATCAGTAAAAAATATGAGCTGAACTCATTTGTGCTCAAATACCATTTATATCATTCAAGTTTTCACCCATCAGAGTTTTAAAAAAAAGTTCTGGTTTATTCCACTTTTTGCCTGGAACAATTCTGGCCACCCCGACAAGTACTAGTCGGCCACACAGACACACATGTACATCTCACACACGCACGCACAATATAAATTAACACGTATCACTGCGGGGAGCATTCCCACATGGGGAAGGCGTGCCATCAATTCCCTTGGTGTAGAAGGGAATCCTCATCATCGTCTTCGTCGCTGACGTACTTGCGCGACCGCTTGCGACGGCTCGAGCCTCGCAGTTCCGGCACCTTGGTGCTGCGCTTCAGTTTGATCTTCATCTTGACGGACGAATCCGCTTCTGGCGGTTGTGGCTTCTTCTCCTCCTCCTGGACCGGTGCGGGGACCGGGGGCACCGCTGCACTTTCCGTCACAGCAGACACCGGTGGCGGTGGTGGTGCTGCTGCAACAGCTGGACCTGGAAGGTGAACAATGTCAAACCTATTTAATATAGAAAACAGGCAGCCAAAGTCGGACTACAAATATCATTTGAAAAAACTACGTTCATGACAAACATCACCGATGCCGCCAAAAGTATCACAATTCATGACAATTCAGTATGTAAAACAAATTCCTTTAAATACCTATGAGTAGAGGTGTTAGTTTTTGTTAATTCGCGATAAAACGAAGTCATATTTAGAGGTTAGGATGTTTTATTTTCACGTATTTACATGTTTCGTGCCGCCCAGGAGTGAAATTAAATAGCGAAATAACGCGAATTTTGTGAATAACACCACAAATACCGCAATCTGCGAAATAAAAACAAATTTTCATATTTTTTCCCCACACCAATCCGAACATTTTTGTCCACAAGCCGATAATCGAATTTGGTTGGTGTTCAATTCGAGAGAATGATCGATTGTATAGTTTTGCGAGGGGTAATACTACGATATTCGTCATATTACGATATACTGTCGATATTCTCGTTACTCGTTGGATTTTAGCGCTGTGGTAAACAGCTGTTATATCGCGGCGTGAATAGTTTGGCCAACTACCTCCAAAAGGTTATGTTATAGTTGTTCATAATGTAAACTACGTTTGCCTCCTGTTACATCGGTAGCGAGTGTAAATTATAGTAGAGAATTCTATATAATTTAATAAAAAGTGCGCAAATTGTGCGTTATCATCGAAGCTAGTGTGTTATTTGCGTGAATCAGTTGGCGACCACGTGTTCGTCGTATTAGTTCCGAACTTAGCAGTACAGGAAGATGAGACGCGACGTAATTTAAATATTATGACACGAATTCAGAAATAAATTTTGCGTGTGGTTACGAATTTATACTGGCGTGTGACTACAGTCAACCGTGTGATATCAGTGTTTGTTACTGGGCATCGCTCAGTTGAGTTTAAAAATGCCGAAGGTAGCTGTTTCTGCCACAGACAGACTTAAAGAATATAAGAATGAAGGATTTATAATTTCTTGTGGCATTCTTATGTGCAAATATTGTGATTGTCGGTTAGATTATCGCAGGAAAGATGCATTAGACAAACATTGCAAATCGGAGAAGCATTCAAAACGCCGAGAAAATTCGCGTCTTGAAGTTAGTGTTCCTAGAGTGGCCACCTTGAAAGAAACATTATCAAATGCTAGTCGTGTGAAGGATATGAAAGAAGAGTTTATTTTGGACACTACTACTGCGTTTGTGAAAGCTAATATACCAGTAGAGAAATTAGACAATCCTGCTATCCGTACTTGGTTTAATAAGTACGTTCGCGGAAGTGGAGATTTACCATCAGCAAATCAGATTCGTCAGAAATACATCCCCATGATTGGCGAAAGAAGGAGGGAAGAAATTAGGGAAGATATAAAAAACAAAGACGTGTTTCTGCCATGTGACAAAACAACTGACAGAAACTGCTATACGAAGACTCCCAATTGACAAGCAGAAGGAGGTTAGATTCACGGCAAATAAAGAAATCCAAAAAATAATCAGCACCAATACTAACCAGAAACCGAACCTAAATCATCTTAAAAAATTAAAAAGAAAAATCAATAGTAACGATATAATTGTCACAAAAGCGGACAAAGGGAACACGGCCGTGCTGATGGATGGGGAGGTATATGTTAATAACACCCATGACTTCCTTAAAAACTCTAAATTTGATGAAGTCAAAAAAGACCCCACCCAGTCCATACAAAGAAAATTGAAAAGCATTCTGAAAAACTCTATGTTTATCTTCAGCGATAAACAAACAAATAATCTAATCAACATGAACCCGGGATTACCCACCTTGAGAGCCCTCCCCAAGATCCATAAAGAAGGTACACCCATAAGACCCGTAATCAATTTTAGAAACAGCCCTCTCTACAGAACAGCTAAATTTTGCCAACAATTTCTTGAAAAACATTTCACCTACAAAGCCAACAAATCCCTGAAGAACACACTCCATTTCTGCGATGAAACAATGAAACTTAAATTAATGAGCAAACACTCCTTACACAGTGTAGATGTGAAGGACATGTATACAAACATTCCCATCAAACCTTCGCTCAAGGTCATTGAACAAAACCTGTCTAGCAGTAGCTCGTTATCGAAAGTAGAAATCAGTGAATTTATGACACTACTTGAGTTCACACTTATAAATAATTTTTTCACCTTTAATAATAAAATCTTCAAGCAAAAAGAGGGACTGTCAGTGGGTTCCCCGCTCTCTGGCATAGTAGCCAATATATACACACATCAAAAAAAGTTTTGCATCACCTCGGTTCCAAGAGTTCCGGAACCGTTAAATACAAAGGGAATAGAGATCAACACAAACAACATTTCAGCTCGTTTTATTGCTCATGAGACTCACACATTGCATGTTGTACCATCATACAGCTAGACTTTCAGCATTTGTGGTCCAGATTGCAGTACACACCACTACCTCTAATACCCAGTAGCACGTCCTCTTGCATTGATGCATGCCTGTATTCGCCGTGGCATACTATCCACAAGTTCATCAAGACACTGTTGGTCCAAATTGTCCCACTCCTCGACGACAATTCGGCGTAAATCTCTCAGAGTGGTTGGTGGGTCAAGACGTCCATAAACAGCCCTTTTCAACATATCCCAGGCATGTTCGATAGGGTTCATGTCTGGCGAACATGCTGGCCACTGTAGTCGAGCGATGTCGTTATCTTGAAGGAACGCATTCACAAGATGTGCACGATGAGGTCGAGAATTGTCGTCCATGAAGACAAATGCCTCTCCAATATTCTGCCGATATGGTTGCACTATGGGTCGGAGGATGTCATTCAGGTATCGTAAAGCCGTTTCGGAGCCTTCCATGACCACCAGTGGCGTACGTCGGCCCCACATAATGCCACCCCAAAACATCAGGGAACCACCACCTTGCTGCACTTGCTGGACAGTGTGTCTAAGACGTTCAGCCTGACCAGGGTGCCTCCAAACACGTCTCCGACGATTGTCTGGTTGAAGGCATATGCGACACTCATCGGTGAAGAGAACGTGATGCCAATTCTGTGGGGTCCATTCAGCATGTTGTTGGGCCCATCTGTACCGCGCTGCATGGTGTCGGGGTTGCAAAGCTGGACCTCGCCATGGACGTCGGGAGTGAAGTTGCGCATCATGCAGCCTATTGCGCACAGTTTGAGTTGAAACACGACGTCCTGTGGCTGAACGAAACGCATTATTCAACATGGTGGCATTGCTGTCAGGGTTCCTCCGAGCGGCAATCCGTAAGTAGCGGTCATCCACTACAGTAGTAGCCCTTGGGCGGCCTGAGCGAGGCCTGTCATCGACAGTTCCTGTATCTCTGTACCTCCTCCATGTCCGAACAACATCGCTTTGGTTCACTCTGAGACGCCTGGAAACTTCCCTTGTTGAGAGCCCTTCTTGACACAAAGTAACAATGCGGACGCGATCGAACTGCGGTATTGACCTTCTAGGCATGGTAGAACTACAGACAACATGAGCAGCGTACCTTCGTCCTGGTGGAATGACTGGAACTGATCGGCTGTCGTACCCCCTCCGTCTAATAGGCCCTGCTCATGCATGGTTGTTTACATCTTTGAGCAGTTTTAGTGACATCTATGAACAGTCAAAGGGACTGTATCTTGGATACAATATACACAGTCAACGTCTATATGCCGGAGATCTGGGAACCGAGGTGATGCAAAACTTTTTTTGATGTGTGTACTTAGATCACCTAGAGCATGAGGAAATCATAAACAAAATTGATGGGATATTTTTTTGGGCAAGATACGTGCACGATGTGTTTGTAATATTAGATGAGACGACCCTGAACATAGAAGGATTGGTACACAAATTAAATAGTCTGGATAAAAATATACAATTCACGGCAGAATCAGTGGTAAACAATAAAATACACTTTCTTGACATCACAGTCAGTCGGATTAATAATAGATTAACATACAAAATTTTCAGAAAGCCAACCCAAACACATACAACTATAAGGCAGGACTCTAATCACCCAGGTAATCAAAAGAAAGCCGCATTTCTGAGCATGATCAACAGAGCCTTCTCCCTTCCTCTAGACCAAGCAAGCCTAAACGAAGAGCTAAAAATCATTAAGCAAGTTGCTAAAATAAACGGATTCGCACCACAGATAGTAACAACATCATTAATAAAATTAAAAACAAACCGGTCACCCACCTAACGCCAGAACAAAAAGAGCCACCCAAGTACGCAGTCTTCACGTACTTTAACAACAAATCTTACAGCATTTCCAATATCTTTAAGAAACGCGGTCTAAAAATAGCCTACAAAACAACTAATACAAATAAAGATATTTTATTTAACACCAACAAATTGAACCACACGAACAAGTTTAGTAAATCAGGCATATACAAATTGAAATGCACCAAATGCGAAGCTAATTATTATGGACAAACCGGTAGGTCATTTGCTACAAGATATGGTGAACATTTTAACGCTCTAAAATACAATAAATTTTCCGCTATGGCCAACCACATGAAGGACAGTAAACATGAATTCACTGACATCAACAAAGACATGAGCATCCTGCATCTTGCTAAGAAAGGTACCACAATGAACATATTGGAAGAAATCGAAATAGATTTTGCCCAAAGAACAGACCCCCTAACCAATATCAATGAGATCAACTTTGAAAATAATAATGTACTCTTTGAGACCTTAACTAATTACAGAGTTAAATACAAACCACCTTAATTTTATCATTTAATCGAGGATCTACAAATCCGCTCATTCCACCCCTCAACCCCATACCCCCATCCCGCCCCTCAACCCCATACCCCCATCCCGCACCTGTCCTCCAAAATCGCCAGTATTCTTACCCTCCCCCGCCCCTCTCGACTGAAGCCTCGCCCGCTTCCCCCAAGCTATTCCATATCAGTACTGCACAGTCTCCGTATGCCTCAGCACGGCCCGATTCCTCGCTGCCACAACTACACCGTAAGTTCACCACACTCCCTTTTTTATATATTTTTCCACTTTTTCTTTGTTTGGCTTTCCACTTTTTCGGTTTTAATACTTATCATAGTTCACACAGGGATTTTCTTTTCCAGTTATGTATGGTCACCTCTTGCTGGATATTGGAGGTTTTTATCGGAAGCAGGACATTGGAAACCAAAACAGTGCACCAAGCCTTTTTCTAAGACTTTTTATTGAACTTTCATTATGACAGTGTTTTAAAAACTTTTTAAAGTGTTATTTGAGTCATGTGTGTGTTGTTTTAATTATTATTTTAATGTCATTGAGTGTTGCCAATAACCGTAGGCTGATGATGGTGTCAATGTCACTAGACACCGAAACATGTCCCAACATACGCAAAGACAAGTGATTATGTCACGATAAAATCTCTAATAAAACAATGTATTGACTAGGCGGAACCATAAAAACTTTGTTTATTATAAGAAAGGAAGACACAAACAACTCGCAGAAAGTGGACTCAAGAGGAGAAAGATCGACACTCTATAAGGATGAAGGAAATTGAATACAATGGACAATAGCCAACGTTGATTCATCGTACCCTCCAAATGGGTTATTCGAAAGAAGAAGATAGAAAAACATTTTTCAGAGTTGCTTGTAATGTGCACGGCACAGAACGATGGAAAGAATCAACAATTTAATTATATTGTATAACATTTCATAATTAACGGTGAGAAATAGCTACACTTAGGAGCAGATGGCCTCGCTGTTCCGTCCCTTAAGGACACTATGTACTCTTGCATGATGAAAAAATCGATTTTTTTGATTTTGGTGCCATAAAATTCTTCATTCTTTTCTGAATCCAAATATATATACGGTAGTTTGTTAGGGTTTTGATGTCTACAACTACCTTAAATTCGTTTTTCTAAATTAGCGTCCCATGCTCTGAATAATACACTTTTAACTTTGCCAACTGTTTTCCGTTAATACTCATTTTTCATGTTTAGGTACCAATAACTAGGAAACCATTGAAGATAGAGGGGTATTTTTTTTTTACATTAACTTGCCTAATGGAGTACTTGAATGCTAACCTAGTTTCACTTCCAAAACATAGTAGGCATGGATTGGGAAGAGAAAAATTGATACATATTTTTGAATAAATTTAAAGAGAAAGAGTTCGGATTATCTTTCTTTCATTCTGTCCTAATAATAATGAAAGAAAGTGGTTACTCATCTGCCATGATCCATTCCATGTATGTGAACAAAATATGAGAATATTTGATTGAAAAACAACTGAGAAATGTGAACCTTAAGAAACTTATACATAATATTTTTGAAAATGTACCTGTCCAAATTTGTATTCATTTCACACAACTATAGAGGGATCACCCTCATATCACAGATAGTAAAAATACTGGAAAGGATATTAGAAAGAAGAATGAGAAGAAAGGTGGAAGGAGAGTTGCAAGAGGAACAGTATGGCTTCAGGAGTGGAAGATCCACAGTGGACCCAATCTTTAGCTTGAGACAGGTGATGGAAAAGAACTGGGAATATGGAGAGGATTTGATCACGACTTTCATAGATCTAGAAAAGGCATATGATAGTGTCCCCAGAGAGAAGGTATGGGAAACCATGGTTAAGAAGAGACTGGGAAGAGAAATGTTGGAAATGGTGCAAGCAATGTACAACAACTGTGTTAGCAGGGTGCTGACCCCAGTTGGAAAGACAGATTGGTTTAGGAACAAGACTGGACTAAGGCAGGGGAGTGTGCTGTCACCTGTTTTATTCATAATGGTAATGGATGAAATTGTAAAGGAAACAAAGGAAGCATATGGACATAAAGAAATGAAGCTACTATTATTTGCCGACGATATTGTGGTCTGGGGAAGGAACACCGAAGAAGTGCAAAAACAAGTAGATGCACTGAACGAAAATATTCAGAAGTACGGCCTGAAAATCAGTATAGAGAAAAGCAAGACCATGGTGATGACAAGAGGGGAAAGACAAGGAAAGGGCACTGTGAAAATTGGAAGTCAGAGTTTGGAAATTGTGGACACGTTCAAATACCTAGGAAGTGAATTGATGCAAACTGGTAGGTTGGACGTGGAGATTGGCAGGAGAGTACAGCAGAGCAATGCATTCTATCAAAGTGTAAGAAAACTTGTTTGGGATAAGGAAGTACCAAGGAAAAGCAAGGAGGTAATGTATAAAGTGTTCTATGTACCCATATGAGACTTGGACCCTGACAAGCAGGCAAGAGAGTAGAATCCAAGCCAGTGAAATGAAATTCCTAAGAAGTATGATAGGAAAGACAAGGAAAGACAGAGTGAGGAATGAAGATGTTAGGAAGGAAGTTGGGATGGGAAAACTAAATGAGAGAATTGAGAAGAATAAACTAAGGTGGTTCGGACATGTAAAGAGGATGGAGGAAAATAGAATACCAAGACAGATGCTGGAGGCAAAGTGCAAGGGTAAGAGAGCAAGAGGAAGACCTAGAACAAGGTGGATTGATTCAGTGAAGAACAGCGTGAGAAAAAGAAATCTGGACTGGGACAAGATCGTGGAAGAAGAATTGTGGAAGGAAAGAGGAAAGTGGAGAAGTGCCATAAATACCCCGACCCGGCAGGAGCTGGATAAGGGGAAATGATGATGATGATGATTCACACATCCCATAAAATCAAAGTAGCAAGCACTACATGGTCAAAAACAGCTCAGAATGTAATGCTTCTTATATGTGACAACAATCATAGCTGTACCTTTAATATAAACCCAGAAAATACTTAGTAAAGTGATGCCACAAAAATAGACTTTTTAATCGTGTACGAGTACGTGGTGACCTTAAAACAACAATAGTTAACTTTTAAGTAAACACGCTGGTGTATAAACTACACCAGGAGTACTAAAGATGGTATATTTTTTATTGGAATGTTTCTGCAGGCTGTTAGGTGTCCCTAAAATGTTCCCAAACGACTACAAGCAGTGTCATTGTTGCCGGTTTCGTTTATTCACAGGAATACCATAAACATTGAACCGTTGCTTGGTATGGTGAACAAAGTACTCCATGCGTGTAGCTATTCACTTATTTACCTCGGTCTTATTTTTAAAATCTTATTTTAATAGAATTAGAAACTACTGTCCGTCCACCAGCTCGTGGTCTTAGGGGGCTGAAGGGGAGAGGAGAGACATTCCGTGCCACTGAAGGTATTGCCAACTCACCACCGATGTTATTCACGCTATGGTTACTCACTGCTACTTCCGTTTAGTTTCAATTGTGAAATCGTACGGGTCAGTAGTAGGTTGGCACTATTGTCGTTCACATGCCACGGACCTTAAGCTGGTGGACGGACAGTATCTCCATGTCTCGTACGGTCCTGTGTTTTTAGGGCTTGTATACGAGCTAAAAATCTGAAGCGACTTACTGAAGAGGAAATCTATGATGCTATAGCGCTAGAAGAATCAGAAGAAGAAGTTGGATGAGACGCAGATACTTCCAAGGAAGAATTGATAGAGTAAAATGATCACGATAGAGATGATGATGATAATTGTTGTTTTAAGGGGCCTAACATCTAGATTATCGGCCCCTAATGATCTGGGTGATAGCAAAAATGATAATGAAATGGAAACCAGAATGAAAATTATGTGAGACGGAAAATAGGTACAAAAAGGAACTCGGATGGAAACAACTCACAATACGGTCATACAAAAGGGAATTTAGAACGAAAAGATTCACAAAAAGAATAGATTGAAAAAGACCCACAAAATGTAGGCTAGGTTCAAAATACATACAAAATGCAATGTAGCGTCGAAATACTTACAAAATGCAACTGAAATTCAAAATACTTACAAAATGCAAATGAGATCGAAAATACGTACAAAGTGCAAATGAGATCGTAAATACGTACAAAATGCAATTGAGGTTCAAAATACTTACAAAATGCAATTGAAATTGAAAATACACAATGCAATTCAGATTGAAATATCCCAGTTCCAATCCAAATTATTCACAAAGTGCAATTGAAATTCAAAATACTTACAAAATGCAATTGAAATTGAAAATGCTTACAAAATGTAATTTAGATTCAAAATACCCACAAAATGCAATTGAGAATCAAAATATGTGCAAAATGTCCACCAAACAAAATGCAATTAGATTCAAAATTCGTGCAAAATGCGGTTTTGGTTGAAAATACTTACAAAATGCAATTGAAATTCAAAATACTCACTAAAAGGCCCGGCCACCTGTATTGAAAGACTTACTAAAAAGCAATTTAGATTGTCAATCTTTACAAAATGCAATTGAGGTTGAAAACAATCGCGAGATATAATTTAGATCGAAAGAACTTACAAAATGCAACGTAGATTAAAAGTACCTACCAAAAAAAAACGCTAGAAGGGAATTTAGATACACGGTGAACCAAGTAACAAAAACAGTGCGGGAATCTTAAAGAGGAAAGGAAAGATAAGGAAAAGAGGAGTGGAGGGGAGAGGAGTGGAGAGGGGTGAGAGAGTGGGTCCTCCCCAAAGATAAGGGACAAAAGGGGAAAACGGACCCAGCTCAGGAATCCCTCGGGGTCGCCAACTCCCGAACTCACCAGCCGTGAGCCCCTGAGGGTGTGGCATTATCTAGGGTGCACCAGAAGAGGTGGGGCTACATACATCCAGCCTCCTTAAGGGCCTTGAGCACAAGGCAGGAGGTAAAAGGAAAAGAAAGAGAAGGCTGACCCCTCACAGAAGGAGGGTATCAGGAAAGATGAGACAAGGGCCAGTTAAGGCGGGAAAGTGAAAGACTCCCTAGGCCTCGGATAACCTAATACCGTCGGGGTCGGAAGAGAACAAGAGTTGACCAAGTGAGGTCGACAGGAAAGAGAGGAGCCCGGCACAAGTAAGTGGAAGCAATGCCGGACTCAGCTGGGGTCCCGTGGTCGCCAACCCACGTCCCACTAGATGTGAGCCCCTGGGGGGTCACGATAGAGAATAGCCTTAACTATTCTGCTTGTAGTGATTTCGTGACATTCTCTTGGTGTACAAAATTCACCACGCGTGTACTTATTATATATCAAGAGGTGCGTGTAGTCAAAGGTTAACTATACTAGAGCCACGATGGCTCCGACTTGAAGTTTCAGTGCTACGTCACAACTAAACTCTAACCAGCCAATCACAGGCAGCCATTCAAATTGATATATCGAGATAAATCCAGCTTCGCTGACGATGTTGCCACCTAACATCTTGCGTTCACATGTTGTTGTCAGCTGTTTGCATTGTGCTTGGTTAGTTCATTGACGGTCTTTGTGTATTCTCGTATTTCTCGTATATTTTTCTTTTTGATATTAATCTAGTCTGTTGTTATTTAATAGCTTAGTATTTGTTTGTCGTTTGACATAGTGTAGTAAAATTACGTGTAGTTGTAGGTTACCTTTAGGTGTGAGTGTTGGGTGTTATTTCTGCCATGTGTGTGTGTAGGCCTAATAGTGTCATGGCGGGGTCTAGCACGAGGAAGTCACGCGCCAAGAGAGGAAAGGCCTTAGGACGAGGGAATCCACTTTGTAAGGAGTCAAACCCGGGAAATGATTAGTAATGTGCGAGCACAATATTGTTATGGACAATGCCCCGTATCATAGTGTCATTCACGACAAAGCTCCAACAATGGCAGCAAGAAAGAATGTGCTCATTGAGTGGGGTCAGACAGCAATAGTGACTCCGAAGTGAGTGGTGTGTTCCCTTTATAGATTTTATAATACATTTTCTCGAACTCTGAACATCTTCGACTCCGGACGCGAGACGGTAATGTTGAGTAATTTATTTGTTACAATTTTTTTTTGCTTCATTATCAGAAATATTCTGTTAACCACAGTATATTTGTACTTGCTGCTACTATGTACTTATTCACGAGTATGATGTTGTGTGTAAACATGTCTGTTCACATTACGAGTGTTTTGTTAACTTTACGGCTATATTCAAGTGTGTCAGCTGATTCGCGTTAGTGGACTGGCAACACTGTATCGCCAGCCGGTGAACTGTCAAGTCGGAAGTAACGATGGCGGCACTATAACTAGCTACACTGCCCTAGTAACAATATATTGCACCAACAATGACCATTGTTGTCTTAAGCTGTAACTCTCTGTCACAGAGCAGTGACTGACTCTCCCTTCCAAACAAAACAGCTGAAGGTCAAAGCAGAGTTGCAACATCTTACGCATAAGCATATTGAGGTTTTAAGGGGCCATGAACCAACATCTTCGATGAATCCACAAATCGAGTGGGAACTGTTTTTACGCATTATACCAACAATCTGACAAGAAAATTCCCATTCATGAACAGCCATCTTGAAATATACTTGAAAATGGTGGAAATTTGTGTGTTGAGTCTAATAATAAATAATTTGAACATCTGTAATGTTCCCCCTGTAATCTGTAATAATTAATCACATGTAGTTTTTAACATGATATGTTGTGGATATAATAATTTAAAAAAATTAAAAAGTGGATAACAAGTGTTCGTATTCTTTTTATAAAAGCATTTGATCTTGAAAACTCGACAGATTATGCGACACCAAACAGACACAAATCACATTTAACACTTCATCCAGGATGGATACTAAGTTTTAGCTAAACATTCAAACTGTTCAGATTAAAGCTGATTCGAGGTAAGAAGGAACTAACCTCTAGATTTGTCGTCATCGTCTGACTCTCCCTCTTGCTCCAGTCGCTGTCGGGCATTTGTGAAGACAGATTGCAGCACGATGGAGTCCTCGTGAATGAGAGAAGCTTCTTCGTTGTAGGTCTGGGCGTTCTTACACAACTGCATGAAATCTTTCTCCATGTCATCAAAGTCTGCAATCTGTGAGCAACATATCGGAATTACAATAGCAATATAGGATGTAGAAAAGTTCTTGTAAACAAAAAATAATTGGTTCAAAGAAGTTCAAAATGAATAGAGGAGTTGAATATTACAATGCAACAAATTGCTAATGGAGAAGCAAAAAGGATTCTGAAGAACAAACATATAAGACTTATAATAAAAGCTATGCAACGAAAATAGTACCATATTTGCTCGCACAATCGCCGCACTCTTTTAGCCTAAAATTCTTGGGAAAAAGCAGGGTGCGACGATTATGCCAAGTTCAAGGAATATACTGTATCATTATTTGCTGCACTGGCCAGTCATTCGCGTAGCGTGAGTCATAGCCTGCAGTAAGAGACAGGCTTCTTCCTTCTAACAAGGTCACGACAGGTTAAAGTGCGTGGAATGTGCTGGCCGTTCGCGTCGCGGTTCATAGCCCGCAGGCATAAAGACGAGATTACTTTCTTCTGACAAGTTCACGGCAGATTAGGCCTATAAACTCGCGGAACATGTGCTGGCCACTCGCGTCACAGTTCATAGCCCGCAGGCATAGAGACGAGATTACTTTCTCCTGACAAGATCACGCCAGATTAGGCCTATAAGATCGCGGTGTGTGTGCTGGCCGCTTGCGTCACAGTTCATAGCCCACAGGCATAAAGACGAGATTACTTTCTCCTGACAAGATCACACCAGATTAGGCCTATAAGCTCGCGGTGTGTATGCTGGCCGCTTGCGTCACAGTTCATAGCCCGCAGGCATAAAGACAAGATTACTTTCTTCTGACAAGATCACGCCAGATTAGGCCTATAAGCTCGCAGTGTGTGTGCTGGCCGGTTGCGTCACAGTTCATAGCCCGCAGGCATAAAGACTAGATCACTTTCTGCTGACAAGATCACACCAGATTAGGCCTATAAGCTCGCGGTGTGTGCGCTGGCCGCTTGCGTCACAGTTCAAAGCCAGCAGGCATAAAGACGAGATTACTTTCTGTTGACAAGATCACACCAGATTAGGCCTATAAGCTCGCGGAATGTGCGCTGGCCGCTTGCGTCACAGTTCATAGCCAGCAGGCATAAAGCCGAGATTACTTTCTGCTGACAAGATCACGCCAGATTAGGCCTATAAGTTCGCGGTGTGTGTGCTGGCCGCTTGCGTCACAGTTCATAGCCAGCAGGCATAAAGCTGAGATTACTTTCTGCTGACAAGATCACACCAGATTAGGCCTATAAGCTCGCGGAATGTGTGCTGGCCGCTTGCGTCACAGTTCATAGCCAGCAGGCATAAAGCCGAGATTACATTCTGCTGACAAGATCACACCAGATTAGGCCTATAAGCTCGCAGTGTGTGTGCTGGCCGCTTGCGTCACAGTTCATAACCAGCAGGCATAAAGCCGAGATTACTTTCTGCTGACAAGATCACACCAGATTAGGCCTATAAGCTCGCGGTGTGTATGCTGGCCGCTTGCGTCACAGTTCATAGCCCGCAGGCATAAAGACAAGATTACTTTCTTCTGACAAGATCACGCCAGATTAGGCCTATAAGCTCGCAGTGTGTGTGCTGGCCGCTTGCGTCACAGTTCATAGCCCGCAGGCATAAAGACTAGATCACTTTCTGCTGACAAGATCACACCAGATTAGGCCTATAAGCTCGCGGTGTGTGCGCTGGCCGCTTGCGTCACAGTTCATAGCGAGCAGGCATAAAGACGAGATTACTTTCTGTTGACAAGATCACACCAGATTAGGCCTATAAGCTCGCGGAATGTGCGCTGGCCGCTTGCGTCACATTTCATAGCCAGCAGGCATAAAGCCGAGATTACTTTCTGCTGACAAGATCACGCCAGATTAGGCCTATAAGCTCGCGGTGTGTGTGCTGGCCGCTTGCGTCACAGTTCATAGCCAGCAGGCATAAAGCTGAGATTACTTTCTGCTGACAAGATCACACCAGATTAGGCCTATAAGCTCGCGGAATGTGTGCTGGCCGCTTGCGTCACAGTTCATAGCCAGCAGGCATAAAGCCAAGATTACTTTCTGCTGACAAGATCACACCAGATTAGGCCTATAAGCTCGCAGTGTGTGTGCTGGCCGCTTGCGTCACAGTTCATAACCAGCAGGCATAAAGCCGAGATTACTTTCTGCTGACAAGATCACACCAGATTAGGCCTATAAGCTCGCGGAATGTGTGCTGGCCGCTTGCGTCACAGTTCACAGCCAGCAGGCATAAAGCCGAGATTACTTTCTGCTGACAAGATCACACCAGATTAGGCCTATAAGCTCGCAGAATGTGCGCTGGCTGCTTGCGTCACAGTACATAGCCAGCAGGCATAAAGCCGAGATTACTTTCTGTTGACTAGATCACACCAGATTAGGCCTATAAGCTCGCGGAATGTGTGCTGGCCGCTTGCATCACAGTTCATAGCCAGCAGGCATAAAGACGACATTACTTTCTGCTGACAAGATCACACCTGATTAGGCCTATAAGCTCGCGGAATGTGCGCTGGCCGCTTGCGTCACAGTTCATAGCCAGCAGGCATAAAGCCGAGATTACTTTCTGCTGACAAGATCACACCAGATTAGGCCTATAAGCTCGCACTGTGTGTGCTGGCCGCTTGCGTCACAGTTCACAGCCAGCAGGCATAAAGCCGAGATTACTTTCTGCTGACAAGATCACACCAGATTAGGCCTATAAGCTCGCGGAAAGTGCGCTGGCCGCTTGCGTCACAGTTCATAGCCAGCAGGCATAAAGCCGAGATTACTTTCTGCTGACAAGAACACACCAGATTAGGCCTATAAGCTCGCGGTGTGTGTGCTGGCCGCTTGCGTCACAGTTCATAGCCCGCAGGCATAAAGACGAGATTAATTTCTGTTGACAAGATCACACCAGATTAGGCCTATAAGCTCGCGGAATGTGTGCTGGCCGCTTCCGTCACAGTTCACAGCCAGCAGGCATAAAGCCGAGATTACTTTCTGCTGACAAGATCACACCAGATTAGGCCTATAAGCTCGCGGAATGTGTGCTGGCCGCTTGCGTCACAGTTCATAGCCGCAGGCATAAAGCCGAGATTACTTTCTGCTGATAAGATCACGCCAGATTAGGCCTATAAGCTCGCGGTGTGTGTGCTGGCCGCTTGCGTCACAGTTCATAGCCAACAGGCATAAAGCCGAGATTACTTTCTGCTGACAAGATCACGCCAGATTAGGCCTATAAGCTCGCGGAATGTGTGCTGGCCGCTTGCGTCACAGTTTATAGCCAGCAGGCATAAAGCCGAGATTACTTTCTGCTGACAAGATCACACCAGATTAGGCCTATAAGCTCGCAGAATGTGTGCTGGCCGCTTGCGTCACAGTTCATAGCCAGCAGGCATAAAGCCGAGATTACTTTCTGCTGACAAGATCAGACCAGATTAGGCCTATAAGCTCGCAGTGTGTGTGCTGGCCGCTTGCGTCACAGTTCACAGCCAGCAGGCATAAAGCCGAGATTACTTTCTGCTGACAAGATCACGCCAGATTAGGCCTATAAGCTCGCAGTGTGTGTGCTGGCCGCTTGCGTCACAGTTCATAGCCAGCAGGCATAAAGCCGAGATTACTTTCTGCTGACAAGATCACACCAGATTAGGCCTATAAGCTCGCGGTGTGTGTGCTGGCCGCTTGCGTCACAGTTCACAGCCAGCAGGCATAAAGCCGAGATTACTTTCTGCTGACAAGATCACACCAGATTAGGCCTATAAGCTCGCCGAATGTGCGCAGGCCGCTTGCGTCACAGTTCATAGCCAGCAGGCATAAAGCCGAGACTACTTTCTGCTGACAAGATCACACCAGATTAGGCCTATAAGCTCGCGGTGTGTGCGCTGGCCGCTTGCGTCACAGTTCATAGCCAGCAGGCATAAAGCCGAGATTACTTTCTGCTGACAAGATCACTCCAGATTAGGCCTATAAGCTCGCGGTGTGTGTGCTGGCCGCTTGCGTCACAGTTCATAGCCAGCAGGCATAAAGCCGAGATTACTTTCTGCTGACAAGATCACACCAGATTAGGCCTATAAGCTAGCGGTGTGTGTGCTGGCCGCTCGCGTCACAGTTCATAGCCAGCAGGCATACAGCCGAGATTACTTTCTGCTGACAAGATCACACCAGATTAGGCCTATAATCTCGCGGTGTGTGTGCTGGCCGCTTGCGTCACAGTTCATAGCCAGCAGGCATACAGCCAAGATTACTTTCTGCTGACAAGATCACACCAGATTAGGCCTATAAGCTCGCGGAATGTGCGCTGGCCGCTTGCGTCACAGTTCATAGCCAACAGGCATAAAGACGAGATTACTTTCTGCTGACAAGATCACACCAGATTAGGCCTATAAGCTCGCAGTGTGTGTGCTGGCCGCTTGCGTCACAGTTCACAGCCAGCAGGCATAAAGCCGAGATTACTTTCTGCTGACAAGATCACACCAGATTAGGCCTATAAGCTCGCGGAATGTGCGCTGGCCGCTTCCGTCACAGTTCATAGAGCCGAGATTACTTTCTGCTGACGAGATCACACCAGATTAGGCCAATAAGCTCGCAGTGTGTGTGCTGGCCGCTTGCTTCACAGTTCAAACCCCACAGTCATAAAGCCGAGATTACTTTCTGCTGACAAGATCACACCAGATTAGGCCTATAAGCTCGCGAAATGTGTGCTGGCCGCTTGCATCACAGTTCATAGCCGCAGGCATAAAGCCGAGATTACTTTCTGCTGACAAGATCACACCAGATTAGGCCTATAAGCTCGCGGAATGTGTGCTGGCCGCTTGCGTCACAATTCATAGCCAGCAGGCATAAAGCCGAGATTACTTTCTGCTGACAAGATCACACCATATTAGGCCTATAAGCTCGCGGAATGAGTGCTGGCCGCTTGCGTCACAGTTCATAGCCAGCAGGCATAAAGCCGAGATTACTTTCTGCTGACAAGATCACACCAGATTAGGCCTATAAGCTCGCAGTGTGTGTGCTGGCCGCTTGCGTCACAGTTCATAGCCGCAGGCATAAAGCCGAGATTACTTTCTGCTGACAAGATCACACCAGATTAGGCCTATAAGCTCGCAGTGTGTGTGCTGGCCGCTTGCGTCACAGTTCATAGCCGCAGGCATAAAGCCGAGATTACTTTCTGCTGACAAGATCACGCCAGATTAGGCCTATAAGCTCGCGGTGTGTGTGCTGGCCGCTTGCGTCACAGTTCATAGCCAGCAGGCATAAAGCCGAGATTACTTTCTGCTGACAAGATCACGCCAGATTAGGCCTATAAGCTCGCGGAATGTGTGCTGGCCGCTTGCGTCACAGTTCATAGCCAGCAGGCATAAAGCCGAGATTACTTTCTGCTGACAAGATCACACCAGATTAGGCCTATAAGCTCGCAGTGTGTGTGCTGGCCGCTTGCGTCACAGTTCATAGCCAGCAGGCATAAAGCCGAGATTACTTTCTGCTGACAAGATCACACCAGATTAGGCCTATAAGCTCGCGGTGTGTGAATTGGCCGCTTGCGTCACAGTTCACAGCCAGCAGGCATAAAGCCGAGATTACTTTCTGCTGACAAGATCACACCAGATAAGGCCTATAAGCTCGCGGTGTGTGTGCTGGCCGCTTTCGTCACAGTTCATAGCCAGCAGGCATAAAGCCGCGATTACTTTCTGCTGACAAGATCACGCCAGATTAGGCCTATAAGCTCGCAGTGTGTGTGCTGGCCGCTTGCGTCACAGTTCATAGCCAGCAGGCATAAAGCCGAGATTACTTTCTCCTGACAAGATCACACCAGATTAGGCCTATGAGCTCGCGGTGTGTATGCTGGCCGCTTGCGTCACAGTTCATAGCACCCAGGCATAAAGACAAGATTACTTTCTTCTGACAAGATCACGCCAGATTAGGCCTATAAGCTCGCAGTGTGTGTGCTGGCCGCTTGCGTCACAGTTCATAGCCCGCAGGCATAAAGACTAGATTACTTTCTGCTGACAAGATCACACCAGATTAGGCCTATAAGCTCGCGGTGTGTGCGCTGGCCGCTTGCGTCACAGTTCATAGCCAGCAGGCATAAAGACGAGATTACTTTCTGTTGACATGATCACACCAGATTAGGCCTATAAGCTCGCGGAATGTGCGCTGGCCGCTTGCGTCACAGTTCATAGCCAGCAGGCATAAAGCCGAGATTACTTTCTGCTGACAAGATCACGCCAGATTAGGCCTATAAGCTCGCGGTGTGTGTGCTGGCCGCTTGCGTCACAGTTCATAGCCAGCAGGCATAAAGCTGAGATTACTTTCTGCTGACATGATCACACCAGATTAGGCCTATAAGCTCGCGGAATGTGTGCTGGCCGCTTGCGCCACAGTTCATAGCCAGCAGGCATAAAGCCGAGATTATTTTCAGCTGACAAGATCACACCAGATTAGGCCAATAAGCTCGCAGTGTGTGTGTTGGCCGCTTGCGTCACAGTTCATACCCCACAGTCATAAAGCGGAGATTACTTTCTGCTGACAAGATCACACCAGATTAGGCCTATAAGCTCGCGAAATGTGTGCTGGCCGCTTGCATCACAGTTCATAGCCGCAGGCATAAAGCCGAGATTACTTTCTGCTGACAAGATCACACCAGATTAGGCCTATAAGCTCGCGGAATGTGTGCTGGCCGCTTAAGTCACAATTCATAGCCAGCAGGCATAAAGCCGAGATTACTTTCTGCTGACAAGATCACACCAAATTAGGCCTATAAGCTCGCGGAATGTGTGCTGGCCGCTTGCGTAACAGTTCATAGCCAGCAGGCATAAAGCCGAGATTACTTTCTGCTGACAAGATCACACCAGATTAGGCCTATAAGCACGCAGTGTGTGTGCTGGCCGCTTGCGTCACAGTTCATAGCCGCAGGCATAAAGCCGAGATTACTTTCTGCTGACAAGATCACGCCAGATTAGGCCTATAAGCTCGCGGTGTGTGTGCTGGCCGCTTAAGTCACAGTTCACAGCCAGCAGGCATAAAGCCGAGATTACTTTCTCCTGACAAGATCACGCCAGATTAGGCCTATAGCTCGCGGAATGTGTGCTGGCCGCTTGCGTCACAGTTCATAGCCAGCAGGCATAAAGCCGAGATTACTTTCTGCTGACAAGATCACACCAGATTAGGCCTATAAGCTCGCAGTGTGTGTGCTGGCCGCTTGCGTCACAGTTCATGGCCAGCAGGCATAAAGCCGAGATTACTTTCTGCTGACAAGATCACACCAGATTAGGCCTATAAGCTCGCGGTGTGTGAGCTGGCCACTTGCGTCACAGTTCACAGCCAGCAGTCATAAAGCCGAGATTACTTTCTGCTGTCAAGATCACACCAGATTAGGCCTATAAGCTCGCGGTGTGTGTGCTGGCCGCTTGCGTCACAGTTCATAGCCAGCAGGCATAAAGCCGAGATTACTTTCTGCTGACAAGATCACGCCAGATTAGGCCTATAAGCTCGCAGTGTGTGTGCTGGCCGCTTGCGTCACAGTTCATAGCCAGCAGGCATAAAGCCGAGATTACTTTCTCCTGACAAGATCACACCAGATTAGGCCTATAAGCTCGCGGTGTGTATGCTGGCCGCTTGCGTCACAGTTCACAGCCCGCAGGCATAAAGACAAGATTACTTTCTTCTGACAAGATCACGCCAAGATTAGGCCTATAAGCTCGCAGTGTGTGTGCTGGCCGCTTGCGTCACTGTTCATAGCCCGCAGGCATAAAGACTAGATTACTTTCTGCTGACAAGATCACACCAGATTAGGCCTATAAGCTCGCGGTGTGTGCGCTGGCCGCTTGCGTCACAGTTCATAGCCAGCAGGCATAAAGACGAGATTACTTTCTGTTGACAAGATCACACCAGATTAGGCCTATAAGCTCGCGGAATGTGCGCTGGCCGCTTGCGTCACAGTTCATAGCCAGCAGGCATAAAGCCGAGATTACTTTCTGCTGACAAGATCACACCAGATTAGGCCTATAAGCTCGCAGTGTGTGTGCTGGCCGCTTGCGTCACAGTTCATAGACAGCAGGCATAAAGCCGAGATTACTTTCTGCTGACAAGATCACACCAGATTAGGCCTATAAGCTCGCGGAATGTGTGCTGGCCGCTTGCGTCACAGTTCACAGCCAGCAGGCATAAAGCCGAGATTACTTTCTGCTGACAAGATCACACCAGATTAGGCCTATAAGCTCGCGGAATGTGCGCTGGCTGCTTGCGTCACAGTTCATAGCCAGCAGGCATAAAGCCGAGATTACTTTCTGTTGACAAGATCACACAGATTAGGCCTATAAGCTCGCGGAATGTGTGCTGGCCGCTTGCATCACAGTTCATAGCCAGCAGGCATAAAGACGAGATTACTTTCTGCTGACAAGATCACACCAGATTAGGCCTATAAGCTCGCGGAATGTGTGCTGGCCGCTTGCGTCACAGTTCATAGCCAGCAGGCATAAAGCCGAGATTACTTTCTGCTGACAAGATCACACCAGATTAGGCCTATAAGCTGGCGGAATGTGTGCTGGCCGCTTGCGTCACAGTTCATAGCCAGCAGGCATAAAGCCGAGATTACATTCTGTTGACAAGATCACACCAGATTAGGCCTATAAGCTCACGGAATGTGCGCTGGCCGCTTGCGTCACAGTTCATAGCCAGCAGGCATAAAGCCGAGATTACTTTCTGCTGACAAGAACACACCAGATTAGGCCTATAAGCTCGCGGTGTGTGTGCTGGCCGCTTGCGTCACAGTTCATAGCCCACAGGCATAAAGACGAGATTACTTTCTGTTGACAAGATCACACCAGATTAGGCCTATAAGCCCGCGGAATGTGTGCTGGCCGCTTCCGTCACAGTTCACAGCCAGCAGGCATAAAGCCGAGATTACTTTCTGCTGACAAGATCACACCAGATTAGGCCTATAAGCTCGCGGTGTGTGTGCTGGCCGCTCGCGTCACAGTTCATAGCCAGCAGGCATAAAGCCGAGATTACTTTCTGCTGACAAGATCACACCAGATTAGGCCTATAAGCTCGCGGAATGTGCGCTGGCCGCTTCCGTCACAGTTCATAGCCAGCAGGCATAAAGCCGAGATTACTTTCTGCTGACAAGATCACACCAGATTAGGCCTATAAGCTCGCGGTGTGTGTGCTGGCCGCTTGCGTCACAGTTCATAGCCAGCAGGCATAAAGCCGAGATTACTTTCTGCTGACAAGATCACACCAGATTAGGCCTATAAGCTCGCAGTGTGTGTGCTGGCCGCTTGCGTCAGTTCATAGCCAGCAGGCATAAAGCCGAGATTACTTTCTGCTGACAAGAATACACCAGTTTAGGCCTATAAGCTCGCGGAATGTGCGCTGGCCGCTTGCGTCACAGTTCATAGCCAGCAGGCATAAAGCCGAGATTACTTTCTGCTGACAAGATCACACCAGATTAGGCCTATAAGCTCGCCGAATGTGCGCAGGCCGCTTGCGTCACAGTTCATAGCCAGCAGGCATAAAGCCGAGATTACTTTCTGCTGACAAGATCACACCAGATTAGGCCTATAAGCTCGCAGTGTGTGTGCTGGCCGCTTGCGTCACAGTTCATAGCCAGCAGGCATAAAGCCGAGATTACTTTCTGCTGACAAGATCACACCAGATTAGGCCTATAAGCTCGCAGTGTGTGTGCTGGCCGCTTGCGTCACAGTTCACAGCCAGCAGGCAATAAAGTCGAGATTACTTTCTGCTGACAAGATCACACCAGATTAGGCCTATAAGCTCGCGGAATGTGTGCTGGCCGCTTGCTTCACAGTTCATAGCCAGCAGGCATAAAGCCGAGATTACTTTCTGCTGACAAGATCACACCAGATTAGGCCTATAAGCTCGCGGTGTGTGTCCTGGCCGCTTGCGTCACAGTTCACAGCCAGCAGGCATAAAGCCGAGATTACTTTCTGCTGACAAGATCACGCCAGATTAGGCCTATAAGCTCGCGGAATGTGTGCTGGCCGCTTGCGTCACAGTTCATAGCCGCAGGCATAAAGCCGAGATTACTTTCTGCTGACAAGATCACACCAGATTAGGCCTATAAGCTCGCAGAATGTGTGCTGGCCGCTTGCGTCACAGTTCATAGCCAGCAGGCATAAAGCCGAGATTACTTTCTGCTGACAAGATCACACCAGATTAGGCCTATAAGCTCGCAGTGTGTGTGCTGGCCGCTTGCGTCACAGTTCACAGCCAGCAGGCATAAAGCCGAAATTACTTTCTGCTGACAAGATCACGCCAGATTAGGCCTATACGCTCGCAGTGTGTGTGCTGGCCGCTTGCGTCACAGTTCATAGCCAGCAGGCATAAAGCCGAGATTACATTCTGCTGACAAGATCACACCAGATTAGGCCTATAAGCTCGCGGTGTGTGTGCTGGCCGCTTGCGTCACAGTTCACAGCCAGCAGGCATAAAGCCGAGATTACTTTCTGCTGACAAGATCACACCAGATTAGGCCTATAAGCTCGCGGTGTGTGTGCTGGCCGCTTGCGTCACAGTTCATAGCCAGCAGGCATAAAGCCGAGATTACTTTCTGTTGACAAGATCACACCAGATTAGGCCTATAACCTCGCGGTGTGTGCGCTGTCCGCTTGCGTCACAGTTCATAGCCAGCAGGCATAAAGCCGAGATTACTTTCTGCTGACAAGATCACACCAGATTAGGCCTATAAGCTCGCGGTGTGTGTGCTGGCCGCTTGCGTCACAGTTCATAGCCAGCAGGCATAAAGCCGAGATTACTTTCTGCTGACAAGATCACACCAGATTAGGCCTATAAGCTCGCAGAATGTGTGCTGGCCGCTTGCGTCACAGTTCATAGCCAGCAGGCATAAAGCCGAGATTACTTTCTGCTGACAAGATCACACCAGATTAGGCCTATAAGCTCGCAGTGTGTGTGCTGGCCGCTTGCGTCACAGTTCACAGCCAGCAGGCATAAAGCCGAGATTACTTTCTGCTGACAAGATCACGCCAGATTAGGCCTATAGGCTCGCAGTGTGTGTGCTGGCCGCTTGCGTCACAGTTCATAGCCAGCAGGCATAAAGCCGAGATTACTTTCTGCTGACAAGATCACACCAGATTAGGCCTATAAGCTCGCGGTGTGTGTGCTGGCCGCTTGCGTCACAGTTCACAGCCAGCAGGCATAAAGCCGAGATTACTTTCTGCTGACAAGATCACACCAGATTAGGCCTATAAGCTCGCGGTGTGTGTGCTGGCCGCTTGCGTCACAGTTCATAGCCAGCAGACATAAAGCCGAGATTACTTTCTGCTGACAAGATCACACCAGATTAGGCCTATAAGCTCGCGGTGTGTGCGCTGGCCGCTTGCGTCACAGTTCATAGCCAGCAGGCATAAAGCCGAGATTACTTTCTGCTGACAAGATCACACCAGATTAGGCCTATAAGCTCGCGGTGTGTGTGCTGGCCGCTTGCGTCACAGTTCATAGCCAGCAGGCATAAAGCCGAGATTACTTTCTGCTGACAAGATCACACCAGATTAGGCCTATAAGCTAGCGGTGTGTGTGCTGGCCGCTCGCGTCACAGTTCATAGCCAGCATGCATACAGCCGAGATTACTTTCTGCTGACAAGATCACACCAGATTAGGCCTATAATCTTGCGGTGTGTGTGCTGGCCGCTTGCGTCACAGTTCATAGCTAGCAGGCATACAGCCAAGATTACTTTCTGCTGACAAGATCACACCAGATTAGGCCTATAAGCTCGCGGAATGTGCGCTGGCCGCTTGCGTCACAGTTCATAGCCAACAGGCATAAAGCCGAGATTACTTTCTGCTGACAACATCACACCAGATTAGGCCTATAAGCTCGCAGTGTGTGTGCTGGCCGCTTGCGTCACAGTTCACAGCCAGCAGGCATAAAGCCGAGATTACTTTCTGCTGACAAGATCACACCAGATTAGGCCTATAAGCTCGCGGAATGTGCGCTGGCCGCTTCCGTCACAGTTCATAGCTAGCAGGCATAAAGCCGAGATTACTTTCTGCTGACAAGATCACACCAGATTAGGCCTATAAGCTCCCAGTGTGTGTGCTGGCCGCTTGCGTCACAGTTCATAGCCCACAGTCATAAAGCCGAGATTACTTTCTGCTGACAAGATCACACCAGATTAGGCCTATAAGCTCGCGGTGTGTATGCTGGCCGCTTGCGTCACAGTTCATAGCCAGCAGGCATAAAGCCGAGATTACTTTGTGCTGACAAGATCACACCAGATTAGGCCTATAAGCTCGCAGTGTGTGTGCTGGCCGCTTGCGTCACAGTTCACAGCAAGCAGGCATACAGCCGAGATTACTTTCTGCTGACAAGATCACACCAGATTAGGCCTATAAGCTCGCGGAATGTGCGCTGGCCGCTTCCGTCACAGTTCATAGAGCCGAGATTACTTTCTGCTGACGAGATCACACCAGATTAGGCCAATAAGCTCGCAGTGTGTGTGCTAGCCGCTTGCGTCACAGTTCAAACCCCACAGTCATAAAGCCGAGATTAATTTCTGCTGACAAGATCACACCAGATTAGGCCTATAAGCTCGCGAAATGTGTGCTGGCCGCTTGCATCACAGTTCATAGCCGCAGGCATAAAGCCGAGATTACTTTCTGCTGACAAGATCACACCAGATTAGGCCTATAAGCTCGCGGAATGTGTGCTGGCCGCTTGCGTCACAATTCATAGCCAGCGGGCATAAAGCCGAGATTACTTTCTGCTGACAAGATCACACCATATTAGGCCTATAAGCTCGCGGAATGAGTGCTGGCCGCTTGCGTCACAGTTCATAGCCAGCAGGCATAAAGCCGAGATTACTTTCTGCTGACAAGATCACACCAGATTAGGCCTATAAGCTCGCAGTGTGTGTGCTGGCCGCTTGCGTCACAGTTCATAGCCGCAGGCATAAAGCCGAGAATACTTTCTGCTGACAAGATCACACCAGATTAGGCCTATAATCTCGCGGAATGTGTGCTGGCCGCTTGCGTCACAGTTCATAGCCGCAGGCATAAAGCCGAGATTACTTTCAGCTGACAAGATCACGCCAGATTAGGCCTATAAGCTCGCGGTGTGTGTGCTGGCCGCTTGCGTCACAGTTCATAGCCAGCAGGCATAAAGCCGAGATTACTTTCTGCTGACAAGATCACGCCAGATTAGGCCTATAAGCTCGCGGAATGTGTGCTGGCCGCTTGCGTCACAGTTCATAGCCAGCAGGCATAAAGCCGAGATTACTTTCTGCTGACAAGATCACACCAGATTAGGCCTATAAGCTCGCAGTGTGTGTGCTGGCCGCTTGCGTCACAGTTCATAGCCAGCAGGCATAAAGCCGAGATTACTTTCTGCTGACAAGATCACACCAGATTAGGCCTATAAGCTCGCGGTGTGTGAATTGGCCGCTTGCGTCACAGTTCACAGCCAGCAGGCATAAAGCCGAGATTACTTTCTGCTGACAAGATCACACCAGATAAGGCCTATAAGCTCGCGGTGTGTGTGCTGGCCGCTTGCGTCACAGTTCATAGCCAGCAGGCATAAAGCCGAGATTACTTTCTGCTGACAAGATCACGCCAGATTAGGCCTATAAGCTCGCAGTGTGTGTGCTGGCCGCTTGCGTCACAGTTCATAGCCAGCAGGCATAAAGCCGAGATTACTTTCTCCTGACAAGATCACTTCAGATTAGGCCTATGAGCTCGCGGTGTGTATGCTGGCCGCTTGCGTCACAGTTCATAGCACCCAGGCATAAAGACAAGATTACTTTCTTCTGACAAGATCACGCCAGATTAGGCCTATAAGCTCGCAGTGTGTGTGCTGGCCGCTTGCGTCACAGTTCATAGCCCGCAGGCATAAAGACTAGATTACTTTCTGCTGACAAGATCACACCAGATTAGGCCTATAAGCTCGCGGTGTGTGCGCTGGCCGCTTGCGTCACAGTTCATAGCCAGCAGGCATAAAGACGAGATTACTTTCTGTTGACAAGATCACACCAGATTAGGCCTATAAGCTCGCGGAATGTGTGCTGGCCGCTTGCGTCACAGTTCATAGCCAGCAGGCATAAAGCCGAGATTACTTTCTGCTGACAAGATCACGCCAGATTAGGCCTATAAGTTCGCGGTGTGTGTGCTGGCCGCTTGCGTCACAGTTCATAGCCAGCAGGCATAAAGCTGAGATTACTTTCTGCTGACAAGATCACACCAGATTAGGCCTATAAGCTCGCGGAATGTGTGCTGGCCGCTTGCGCCACAGTTCATAGCCAGCAGGCATAAAGCCGAGATTATTTTCAGCTGACAAGATCACACCAGATTAGGCCAATAAGCTCGCAGTGTGTGTGTTGGCCGCTTGCGTCACAGTTCATACCCCACAGTCATAAAGCGGAGATTACTTTCTGCTGACAAGATCACACCAGATTAGGCCTATAAGCTCGCGAAATGTGTGCTGGCCGCTTGCATCACAGTTCATAGCCGCAGGCATAAAACCGAGATTACTTTCTGCTGACAAGATCACACCAGATTAGGCCTATAAGCTCGCGGAATGTGTGCTGGCCGCTTGCGTCACAATTCATAGCCAGCAGGCATAAAGCCGAGATTACTTTCTGCTGACAAGATCACACCAAATTAGGCCTATAAGCTCGCGGAATGTGTGCTGGCCGCTTGCGTCACAGTTCATAGCCAGCAGGCATAAAGCCGAGATTACTTTCTGCTGACAAGATCACACCAGATTAGGCCTATAAGCTCGCAGTGTGTGTGCTGGCCGCTTGCGTCACAGTTCATAGCCGCAGGCATAAAGCCGAGATTACTTTCTGCTGACAAGATCACGCCAGATTAGGCCTATAAGCTCGCGGTGTGTGTGCTGGCCGCTTGCGTCACAGTTCACAGCCAGCAGGCATAAAGCCGAGATTACTTTCTCCTGACAAGATCACGCCAGATTAGGCCTATAGCTCGCGGAATGTGTGCTGGCCGCTTGCGTCACAGTTCATAGCCAGCAGGCATAAAGCCGAGATTACTTTCTGCTGACAAGATCACACCAGATTAGGCCTATAAGCTCGCAGTGTGTGTGCTGGCCGCTTGCGTCAGAGTTCATGGCCAGCAGGCATAAAGCCGAGATTACTTTCTGCTGACAAGATCACACCAGATTAGGCCTATAAGCTCGCGGTGTGTGAGCTGGCCACTTGCGTCACAGTTCACAGCCAGCAGTCATAAAGCCGAGATTACTTTCTGCTGTCAAGATCACACCAGATTAGGCCTATAAGATCGCGGTGTGTGTGCTGGCCGCTTGCGTCACAGTTCATAGCCAGCAGGCATAAAGCCGAGATTACTTTCTGCTGACAAGATCACGCCAGATTAGGCCTATAAGCTCGCAGTGTGTGTGCTGGCCGCTTGCGTCACAGTTCATAGCCAGCAGGCATAAAGCCGAGATTACTTTCTCCTGACAAGATCACACCAGATTAGGCCTATAAGCTCGCGGTGTGTATGCTGGCCGCTTGCGTCACAGTTCATAGCCCGCAGGCATAAAGACAAGATTACTTTCTTCTGACAAGATCACGCCAGATTAGGCCTATAAGCTCGCAGTGTGTGTGCTGGCCGCATGCGTCACAGTTCATAGCCCGCAGGCATAAAGACTAGATTACTTTCTGCTGACAAGATCACACCAGATTAGGCCTATAAGCTCGCGGTGTGTGCTCTGGCCGCTTGCGTCACAGTTCATAGCCAGCAGGCATAAAGACGAGATTACTTTCTGTTGACAAGATCACACCAGATTAGGCCTATAAGCTCGCGGAATGTGCGCTGGCCGCTTGCGTCACAGTTCATAGCCAGCAGGCATAAAGCCGAGATTACTTTCTGCTGACAAGATCACGCCAGATTAGGCCTATAAGCTCGCGGTGTGTGTGCTGGCCGCTTGCGTCACAGTTCATAGCCAGCAGGCATAAAGCTGAGATTACTTTCTGCTGACAAGATCACACCAGATTAGGCCTATAAGCTCGCGGAATGTGTGCTGGCCGCTTGCGTCACAGTTCATAGCCAGCAGGCATAAAGCCGAGATTACTTTCTGCTGACAAGATCACACCAGATTAGGCCTATAAGCTCGCAGTGTGTGTGCTGGCCGCTTGCGTCACAGTTCATAGCCAGCAGGCATAAAGCCGAGATTACTTTCTGCTGACAAGATCACACCAGATTAGGCCTATAAGCTCGCGGAATGTGTGCTGGCCGCTTGCGTCACAGTTCACAGCCAGCAGGCATAAAGCCGAGATTACTTTCTGCTGACAAGATCACGCCAGATTAGGCCTATAAGCTCGCGGAATGTGCGCTGGCTGCTTGCGTCACAGTTCATAGCCAGCAGGCATAAAGCCGAGATTACTTTCTAGTGACAAGATCACACAGATTAGGCCTATAAGCTCGCGGAATGTGTGCTGGCCGCTTGCATCACAGTTCATAGCCAGCAGGCATAAAGACGAGATTACTTTCTGCTGACAAGATCACACCAGATTAGGCCTATAAGCTCGCGGAATGTGTGCTGGCCGCTTGCGTCACAGTTCATAGCCAGCAGGCATAAAGCCGAGATTACTTTCTGCTGACAAGATCACGCCAGATTAGGCCTATAAGCTCGCGGAATGTGTGCTGGCCGCTTGCGTCACAGTTCATAGCCAGCAGGCATAAAGCCGAGATTACTTTCTGCTGACAAGATCACACCAGATTAGGCCTATAAGCTCGCAGTGTGTGTGCTGGCCGCTTGCGTCACAGTTCATAGCCAGCAGGCATAAAGCCGAGATTACTTTCTCCTGACAAGATCACACCAGATTAGGCCTATGAGCTCGCGGTGTGTATGCTGGCCGCTTGCGTCACAGTTCATAGCACCCAGGCATAAAGACAAGATTACTTTCCTCTGACAAGATCACGCCAGATTATGCCTATAAGCTCGCAGTGTGTGTGCTGGCCGCTTGCGTCACAGTTCATAGCCCGCAGGCATAAAGACTAGATTACTTTCTGCTGACAAGATCACACCAGATTAGGCCTATAAGCTCGCGGTGTGTGCGCTGGCCGCTTGCGTCACAGTTCATAGCCAGCAGGCATAAAGACGAGATTACTTTCTGTTGACAAGATCACACCAGATTAGGCCTATAAGCTCGCGGAATGTGCGCTGGCCGCTTGCGTCACAGTTCATAGCCAGCAGGCATAAAGCCGAGATTACTTTCTGCTGACAAGATCACGCCAGATTAGGCCTATAAGCTCGCGGTGTGTGTGCTGGCCGCTTGCGTCACAGTTCATAGCCAGCAGGCATAAAGCTGAGATTACTTTCTGCTGACAAGATCACACCAGATTAGGCCTATAAGCTCGCGGAATGTGTGCTGGCCGCTTGCGCCACAGTTCATAGCCAGCAGGCATAAAGCCGAGATTATTTTCAGCTGACAAGATCACACCAGATTAGGCCAATAAGCTCGCAGTGTGTGTGTTGGCCGCTTGCGTCACAGTTCATACCCCACAGTCATAAAGCGGAGATTACTTTCTGCTGACAAGATCACACCAGATTAGGCCTATAAGCTCGCGAAATGTGTGCTGGCCGCTTGCATCACAGTTCATAGCCGCAGGCATAAAGCCGAGATTACTTTCTGCTGACAAGATCACACCAGATTAGGCCTATAAGCTCGCGGAATGTGTGCTGGCCGCTTGCGTCACAATTCATAGCCAGCAGGCATAAAGCCGAGATTACTTTCTGCTGACAAGATCACACCAAATTAGGCCTATAAGCTCGCGGAATGTGTGCTGGCCGCTTGCGTCACAGTTCATAGCCAGCAGGCATAAAGCCGAGATTACTTTCTGCTGACAAGATCACACCAGATTAGGCCTATAAGCTCGCAGTGTGTGTGCTGGCCGCTTGCGTCACAGTTCATAGCCGCAGGCATAAAGCCGAGATTACTTTCTGCTGACAAGATCACGCCAGATTAGGCCTATAAGCTCGCGGTGTGTGTGCTGGCCGCTTGCGTCACAGTTCACAGCCAGCAGGCATAAAGCCGAGATTACTTTCTCTTGACAAGATCACGCCAGATTAGGCCTATAGCTCGCGGAATGTGTGCTGGCCGCTTGCGTCACAGTTCATAGCCAGCAGGCATAAAGCCGAGATTACTTTCTGCTGACAAGATCACACCAGATTAGGCCTATAAGCTCGCAGTGTGTGTGCTGGCCGCTTGCGTCAGAGTTCATGGCCAGCAGGCATAAAGCCGAGATTACTTTCTGCTGACAAGATCACACCAGATTAGGCCTATAAGCTCGCGGTGTGTGAGCTGGCCACTTGCGTCACAGTTCACAGCCAGCAGTCATAAAGCCGAGATTACTTTCTGCTGTCAAGATCACACCAGATTAGGCCTATAAGATCGCGGTGTGTGTGCTGGCCGCTTGCGTCACAGTTCATAGCCAGCAGGCATAAAGCCGAGATTACTTTCTGCTGACAAGATCACGCCAGATTAGGCCTATAAGCTCGCAGTGTGTGTGCTGGCCGCTTGCGTCACAGTTCATAGCCAGCAGGCATAAAGCCGAGATTACTTTCTCCTGACAAGATCACACCAGATTAGGCCTATAAGCTCGCGGTGTGTATGCTGGCCGCTTGCGTCACAGTTCATAGCCCGCAGGCATAAAGACAAGATTACTTTCTTCTGACAAGATCACGCCAGATTAGGCCTATAAGCTCGCAGTGTGTGTGCTGGCCGCTTGCGTCACAGTTCATAGCCCGCAGGCATAAAGACTAGATTACTTTCTGCTGACAAGATCACACCAGATTAGGCCTATAAGCTCGCGGTGTGTGCGCTGGCCGCTTGCGTCACAGTTCTTAGCCAGCAGGCATAAAGACGAGATTACTTTCTGTTGACAAGATCACACCAGATTAGGCCTATAAGCTCGCGGAATGTGCGCTGGCCGCTTGCGTCACAGTTCATAGCCAGCAGGCATAAAGCCGAGATTACTTTCTGCTGACAAGATCACGCCAGATTAGGCCTATAAGCTCGCGGTGTGTGTGCTGGCCGCTTGCGTCACAGTTCATAGCCAGCAGGCATAAAGCTGAGATTACTTTCTGCTGACAAGATCACACCAGATTAGGCCTATAAGCTCGCGGAATGTGTGCTGGCCGCTTGCGTCACAGTTCATAGCCAGCAGGCATAAAGCCGAGATTACTTTCTGCTGAAAAATCACACCAGATTAGGCCTATAAGCTCGCAGTGTGTGTGCTGGCCGCTTGCGTCACAGTTCATAGCCAGCAGGCATAAAGCCGAGATTACTTTCTGCTGACAAGATCACACCAGATTAGGCCTATAAGCTCGCGGAATGTGTGCTGGCCGCTTGCGTCACAGTTCACAGCCAGCAGGCATAAAGCCGAGATTACTTTCTGCTGACAAGATCACACCAGATTAGGCCTATAGGCTCGCGGAATGTGCGCTGGCTGCTTGCGTCACAGTTCATAGCCAGCAGGCATAAAGCCGAGATTACTTTCTGTTGACAAGATCACACAGATTAGGCCTATAAGCTCGCGGAATGTGTGCTGGCCGCTTGCATCACAGTTCATAGCCAGCAGGCATAAAGACGAGATTACTTTCTGCTGACAAGATCACACCAGATTAGGCCTATAAGCTGGCGGAATGTGTGCTGGCCGCTTGCGTCACAGTTCATAGCCAGCAGGCATAAAGCCGAGATTACTTTCTTTTGACAAGATCACACCAGATTAGGCCTATAAGCTCACGGAATGTGCGCTGGCCGCTTGCGTCACAGTTCATAGCCAGCAGGCATAAAGCCGAGATTACTTTCTGCTGACAAGAACACACCAGATTAGGCCTATAAGCTCGCGGTGTGTGTGCTGGCCGCTTGCGTCACAGTTCATAGCCCACAGGCATAAAGACGAGATTACTTTCTGTTGACAAGATCACACCAGATTAGGCCTATAAGCCCGCGGAATGTGTGCTGGCCGCTTCCGTCACAGTTCACAGCCAGCAGGCATAAAGCCGAGATTACTTTCTGCTGACAAGATCACACCAGATTAGGCCTATAAGCTCGCGGTGTGTGTGCTGGCCGCTCGCGTCACAGTTCATAGCCAGCAGGCATAAAGCCGAGATTACTTTCTGCTGACAAGATCACACCAGATTAGGCCTATAAGCTCGCGGAATGTGCGCTGGCCGCTTCCGTCACAGTTCATAGCCAGCAGGCATAAAGCCGAGATTACTTTCTGCTGACAAGATCACACCAGATTAGGCCTATAAGCTCGCGGTGTGTGTGCTGGCCGCTTGCGTCACAGTTCATAGCCAGCAGGCATAAAGCCGAGATTACTTTCTGCTGACAAGATCACACCAGATTAGGCCTATAAGCTCGCAGTGTGTGTGCTGGCCGCTTGCGTCACAGTTCATAGCCAGCAGGCATAAAGCCGAGATTACTTTCTGCTGACAAGATCACACCAGTTTAGGCCTATAAGCTCGCGGAATGTGCGCTGGCCGCTTGCGTCACAGTTCATAGCCAGCAGGCATAAAGCCGAGATTACTTTCTGCTGACAAGATCACACCAGATTAGGCCTATAAGCTCGCCGAATGTGCGCAGGCCGCTTGCGTCACAGTTCATAGCCAGCAGGCATAAAGCCGAGATTACTTTCTGCTGACAAGATCACACCAGATTAGGCCTATAAGCTCGCAGTGTGTGTGCTGGCCGCTTGCGTCACAGTTCATAGCCAGCAGGCATAAAGCCGAGATTACTTTCTGCTGACAAGATCACACCAGATTAGGCCTATAAGCTCGCAGTGTGTGTGCTGGCCGCTTGCGTCACAGTTCACAGCCAGCAGGCAATAAAGTCGAGATTACTTTCTGCTGACAAGATCACACCAGATTAGGCCTATAAGCTCGCGGAATGTGTGCTGGCCGCTTGCTTCACAGTTCATAGCCAGCAGGCATAAAGCCGAGATTACTTTCTGCTGACAAGATCACACCAGATTAGGCCTATAAGCTCGCGGTGTGTGTGCTGGCCGCTTGCGTCACAGTTCACAGCCAGCAGGCATAAAGCCGAGATTACTTTCTGCTGACAAGATCACGCCAGATTAGGCCTATAAGCTCGCGGAATGTGTGCTGGCCGCTTGCGTCACAGTTCATAGCCGCAGGCATAAAGCCGAGATTACTTTCTGCTGACAAGATCACACCAGATTAGGCCTATAAGCTCGCAGAATGTGTGCTGGCCGCTTGCGTCACAGTTCATAGCCAGCAGGCATAAAGCCGAGATTACTTTCTGCTGACAAGATCACACCAGATTAGGCCTATAAGCTCGCAGTGTGTGTGCTGGCCGCTTGCGTCACAGTTCACAGCCAGCAGGCATAAAGCCGAAATTACTTTCTGCTGACAAGATCACGCCAGATTAGGCCTATACGCTCGCAGTGTGTGTGCTGGCCGCTTGCGTCACAGTTCATAGCCAGCAGGCATAAAGCCGAGATTACTTTCTGCTGACAAGATCACACCAGATTAGGCCTATAAGCTCGCGGTGTGTGTGCTGGCCGCTTGCGTCACAGTTCACAGCCAGCAGGCATAAAGCCGAGATTACTTTCTGCTGACAAGATCACACCAGATTAGGCCTATAAGCTCGCGGTGTGTGTGCTGGCCGCTTGCGTCACAGTTCATAGCCAGCAGGCATAAAGCCGAGATTACTTTCTGTTGACAAGATCACACCAGATTAGGCCTATAACCTCGCGGTGTGTGCGCTGGCCGCTTGCGTCACAGTTCATAGCCAGCAGGCATAAAGCCGAGATTACTTTCTGCTGACAAGATCACACCAGATTAGGCCTATAAGCTCGCGGTGTGTGTGCTGGCCACTTGCGTCATAGTTCATAGCCAGCAGGCATAAAGCCGAGATTACTTTCTGCTGACAAGATCACACCAGATTAGGCCTATAAGCTAGCGGTGTGTGTGCTGGCCGCTCGCGTCACAGTTCATAGCCAGCAGGCATACAGCCGAGATTACTTTCTGCTGACAAGATCACACCAGATTAGGCCTATAATCTCGCGGTGTGTGTGCTGGCCGCTTGCGTCACAGTTCATAGCCAGCAGGCATACAGCCGAGATTACTTTCTGCTGACAAGATCACACCAGATTAGGCCTATAAGCTCGCGGAATGTGCGCTGGCCGCTTGCGTCACAGTTCATAGCCAACAGGCATAAAGCCGAGATTACTTTCTGCTGACAAGATCACACCAGATTAGGCCTATAAGCTCGCAGTGTGTGTGCTGGCCGCTTGCGTCACAGTTCACAGCCAGCAGGCATAAAGCCGAGATTACTTTCTGCTGACAAGATCACACCAGATTAAGCCTATAAGCTCGCGGAATGTGCGCTGGCCGCTTCCGTCACAGTTCATAGCTAGCAGGCAGAAAGCCGAGATTACTTTCTGCTGACAAGATCACACCAGATTAGGCCTATAAGCTCGCAGTGTGTGTGCTGGCCACTTGCGTCACAGTTCATAGCCCACAGTCATAAAGCCGAGATTACTTTCTGCTGACAAGATCACACCAGATTAGGCCTATAAGCTCGCGGTGTGTATGCTGGCCGCTTGCGTCACAGTTCATAGCCAGCAGGCATAAAGCAGAGATTACTTTCTGCTGACAAGATCACACCAGATTAGGCCTATAAGCTCGCGGTGTGTGTGCTGGCCGCTTGCGTCACAGTTCACAGCCAGCAGGCATAAAGCCGAGATTACTTTCTGCTGACAAGATCACACCAGATTAGGCCTATAAGCTCGCGGTGTGTGTGCTGGCCGCTTGCGTCACAGTTCATAGCCAGCAGGCATAAAGCCGAGATTACTTTCTGTTGACAAGATCACACCAGATTAGGCCTATAACCTCGCGGTGTGTGCGCTGGCCGCTTGCGTCACAGTTCATAGCCAGCAGGCATAAAGCCGAGATTACTTTCTGCTGACAAGATCACACCAGATTAGGCCTATAAGCTCGCGGTGTGTGTGCTGGCCACTTGCGTCACAGTTCATAGCCAGCAGGCATAAAGCCGAGATTACTTTCTGCTGACAAGATCACACCAGATTAGGCCTATAAGCTAGCGGTGTGTGTGCTGGCCGCTCGCGTCACAGTTCATAGCCAGCAGGCATACAGCCGAGATTACTTTCTGCTGACAAGATCACACCAGATTAGGCCTATAATCTCGCGGTGTGTGTGCTGGCCGCTTGCGTCACAGTTCATAGCCAGCAGGCATACAGCCGAGATTACTTTCTGCTGACAAGATCACACCAGATTAGGCCTATAAGCTCGCGGAATGTGCGCTGGCCGCTTGCGTCACAGTTCATAGCCAACAGGCATAAAGCCGAGATTACTTTCTGCTGACAAGATCACACCAGATTAGGCCTATAAGCTCGCAGTGTGTGTGCTGGCCGCTTGCGTCACAGTTCACAGCCAGCAGGCATAAAGCCGAGATTACTTTCTGCTGACAAGATCACACCAGATTAAGCCTATAAGCTCGCGGAATGTGCGCTGGCCGCTTCCGTCACAGTTCATAGCTAGCAGGCAGAAAGCCGAGATTACTTTCTGCTGACAAGATCACACCAGATTAGGCCTATAAGCTCGCAGTGTGTGTGCTGGCCACTTGCGTCACAGTTCATAGCCCACAGTCATAAAGCCGAGATTACTTTCTGCTGACAAGATCACACCAGATTAGGCCTATAAGCTCGCGGTGTGTATGCTGGCCGCTTGCGTCACAGTTCATAGCCAGCAGGCATAAAGCCGAGATTACTTTCTGCTGACAAGATCACACCAGATTAGGCCTATAAGCTCGCAGTGTGTGTGCTGGCCGCTTGCGTCACAGTTCACAGCCAGCAGGCATAAAGCCGAGATTACTTTCTGCTGACAAGATCACACCAAATTAGGCCTATAAGCTCGCGGAATGTGTGCTGGCCGCTTGCGTCACAGTTCATAGCCAGCAGGCATAAAGCCGAGATTACTTTCTGCTGACAAGATCACACCAGATTAGGCCTATAAGCTCGCAGTGTGTGTGCTGGCCGCTTGCGTCACAGTTCATAGCCGCAGGCATAAAGCCGAGATTACTTTCTGCTGACAAGATCACGCCAGATTAGGCCTATAAGCTCGCGGTGTGTGTGCTGGCCGCTTGCGTCACAGTTCACAGCCAGCAGGCATAAAGCCGAGATTACTTTCTCCTGACAAGATCACGCCAGATTAGGCCTATAGCTCGCGGAATGTGTGCTGGCCGCTTGCGTCACAGTTCATAGCCAGCAGGCATAAAGCCGAGATTACTTTCTGCTGACAAGATCACACCAGATTAGGCCTATAAGCTCGCAGTGTGTGTGCTGGCCGCTTGCGTCAGAGTTCATGGCCAGCAGGCATAAAGCCGAGATTACTTTCTGCTGACAAGATCACACCAGATTAGGCCTATAAGCTCGCGGTGTGTGAGCTGGCCACTTGCGTCACAGTTCACAGCCAGCAGTCATAAAGCCGAGATTACTTTCTGCTGTCAAGATCACACCAGATTAGGCCTATAAGATCGCGGTGTGTGTGCTGGCCGCTTGCGTCACAGTTCATAGCCAGCAGGCATAAAGCCGAGATTACTTTCTGCTGACAAGATCACGCCAGATTAGGCCTATAAGCTCGCAGTGTGTGTGCTGGCCGCTTGCGTCACAGTTCATAGCCAGCAGGCATAAAGCCGAGATTACTTTCTCCTGACAAGATCACACCAGATTAGGCCTATAAGCTCGCGGTGTGTATGCTGGCCGCTTGCGTCACAGTTCATAGCCCGCAGGCATAAAGACAAGATTACTTTCTTCTGACAAGATCACGCCAGATTAGGCCTATAAGCTCGCAGTGTGTGTGCTGGCCGCTTGCGTCACAGTTCATAGCCCGCAGGCATAAAGACTAGATTACTTTCTGCTGACAAGATCACACCAGATTAGGCCTATAAGCTCGCGGTGTGTGCGCTGGCCGCTTGCGTCACAGTTCTTAGCCAGCAGGCATAAAGACGAGATTACTTTCTGTTGACAAGATCACACCAGATTAGGCCTATAAGCTCGCGGAATGTGCGCTGGCCGCTTGCGTCACAGTTCATAGCCAGCAGGCATAAAGCCGAGATTACTTTCTGCTGACAAGATCACGCCAGATTAGGCCTATAAGCTCGCGGTGTGTGTGCTGGCCGCTTGCGTCACAGTTCATAGCCAGCAGGCATAAAGCTGAGATTACTTTCTGCTGACAAGATCACACCAGATTAGGCCTATAAGCTCGCGGAATGTGTGCTGGCCGCTTGCGTCACAGTTCATAGCCAGCAGGCATAAAGCCGAGATTACTTTCTGCTGACAAGATCACACCAGATTAGGCCTATAAGCTCGCAGTGTGTGTGCTGGCCGCTTGCGTCACAGTTCATAGCCAGCAGGCATAAAGCCGAGATTACTTTCTGCTGACAAGATCACACCAGATTACGCCTATAAGCTCGCGGAATGTGTGCTGGCCGCTTGCGTCACAGTTCACAGCCAGCAGGCATAAAGCCGAGATTACTTTCTGCAGACAAGATCACACCAGATTAGGCCTATAAGCTCGCGGAATGTGCGCTGGCTGCTTGCGTCACAGTTCATAGCCAGCAGGCATAAAGCCGAGATTACTTTCTGTTGAAAAGATCACACAGATTAGGCCTATAAGCTCGCGGAATGTGTGCTGGCCGCTTGCATCACAGTTCATAGCCAGCAGGCATAAAGACGAGATTACTTTCTGCTGACAAGATCACACCAGATTAGGCCTATAAGCTGGCGGAATGTGTGCTGGCCGCTTGCGTCACAGTTCATAGCCAGCAGGCATAAAGCCGAGATTACTTTCTTTTGACAAGATCACACCAGATTAGGCCTATAAGCTCACGGAATGTGCGCTGGCCGCTTGCGTCACAGTTCATAGCTAGCAGGCATAAAGCCGAGATTACTTTCTGCTGACAAGAACACACCAGATTAGGCCTATAAGCTCGCGGTGTGTGTGCTGGCCGCTTGCGTCACAGTTCATAGCCCACAGGCATAAAAACGAGATTACTTTCTGTTGACAAGATCACACCAGATTAGGCCTATAAGCCCGCGGAATGTGTGCTGGCCGCTTCCGTCACAGTTCACAGCCAGCAGGCATAAAGCCGAGATTACTTTCTGCTGACAAGATCACACCAGATTAGGCCTATAAGCTCGCGGTGTGTGTGCTGGCCGCTCGCGTCACAGTTCATAGCCAGCAGGCATAAAGCCGAGATTACTTTCTGCTGACAAGATCACACCAGATTAGGCCTATAAGCTCGCGGAATGTGCGCTGGCCGCTTCCGTCACAGTTCGTAGCCAGCAGGCATAAAGCCGAGATTACTTTCTGCTGACAAGATCACACCAGATTAGGCCTATAAGCTCGCGGTGTGTGTGCTGGCCGCTTGCGTCACAGTTCATAGCCAGCAGGCATAAAGCCGAGATTACTTTCTGCTGACAAGATCACACCAGATTAGGCCTATAAGCTCGCAGTGTGTGTGCTGGCCGCTTGCGTCACAGTTCATAGCCAGCAGGCATAAAGTCGAGATTACTTTCTGCTGACAAGATCACACCAGTTTAGGCCTATAAGCTCGCGGAATGTGCGCTGGCCGCTTGCGTCACAGTTCATAGCCAGCAGGCATAAAGCCGAGATTACTTTCTGCTGACAAGATCACACCAGATTAGGCCTATAAGCTCGCCGAATGTGCGCAGGCCGCTTGCGTCACAGTTCATAGCCAGCAGGCATAAAGCCGAGATTACTTTCTGCTGACAAGATCACACCAGATTAGGCCTATAAGCTCGCAGTGTGTGTGCTGGCCGCTTGCGTCACAGTTCATAGCCAGCAGGCATAAAGCCGAGATTACTTTCTGCTGACAAGATCACACCAGATTAGGCCTATAAGCTCGCAGTGTGTGTGCTGGCCGCTTGCGTCACAGTTCACAGCCAGCAGGCAATAAAGTCGAGATTACTTTCTGCTGACAAGATCACACCAGATTAGGCCTATAAGCTCGCGGAATGTGTGCTGGCCGCTTGCTTCACAGTTCATAGCCAGCAGGCATAAAGCCGAGATTACTTTCTGCTGACAAGATCACACCAGATTAGGCCTATAAGCTCGCGGTGTGTGTGCTGGCCGCTTGCGTCACAGTTCACAGCCAGCAGGCATAAAGCCGAGATTACTTTCTGCTGACAAGATCACGCCAGATTAGGCCTATAAGCTCGCGGAATGTGTGCTGGCCGCTTGCGTCACAGTTCATAGCCGCAGGCATAAAGCCGAGATTACTTTCTGCTGACAAGATCACACCAGATTAGGCCTATAAGCTCGCAGAATGTGTGCTGGCCGCTTGCGTCACAGTTCATAGCCAGCAGGCATAAAGCCGAGATTACTTTCTGCTGACAAGATCACACCAGATTAGGCCTATAAGCTCGCAGTGTGTGTGCTGGCCGCTTGCGTCACAGTTCACAGCCAGCAGGCATAAAGCCGAAATTACTTTCTGCTGACAAGATCACGCCAGATTAGGCCTATACGCTCGCAGTGTGTGTGCTGGCCGCTTGCGTCACAGTTCATAGCCAGCAGGCATAAAGCCGAGATTACTTTCTGCTGACAAGATCACACCAGATTAGGCCTATAAGCTCGCGGTGTGTGTGCTGGCCACTTGCGTCACAGTTCACAGCCAGCAGGCATAAAGCCGAGATTACTTTCTGCTGACAAGATCACACCAGATTAGGCCTATAAGCTCGCGGTGTGTGTGCTGGCCGCTTGCGTCACAGTTCATAGCCAGCAGGCATAAAGCCGAGATTACTTTCTGTTGACAAGATCACACCAGATTAGGCCTATAACCTCGCGGTGTGTGCGCTGGCCGCTTGCGTCACAGTTCATAGCCAGCAGGCATAAAGCCGAGATTACTTTCTGCTGACAAGATCACACCAGATTAGGCCTATAAGCTCGCGGTGTGTGTGCTGGCCGCTTGCGTCACAGTTCATAGCCAGCAGGCATAAAGCCGAGATTACTTTCTGCTGACAAGATCACACCAGATTAGGCCTATAAGCTAGCGGTGTGTGTGCTGGCCGCTCGCGTCACAGTTCATAGCCAGCAGGCATACAGCCGAGATTACTTTCTGCTGACAAGATCACACCAGATTAGGCCTATAAGCTCGCGGTGTGTGTGCTGGCCGCTCGCGTCACAGTTCATAGCCAGCAGGCATAAAGCCGAGATTACTTTCTGGTGACAAGATCACACCAGATTAGGCCTATAAGCTCGCGGAATGTGCGCTGGCCGCTTCCGTCACAGTTCGTAGCCAGCAGGCATAAAGCCGAGATTACTTTCTGCTGACAAGATCACACCAGATTAGGCCTATAAGCTCGCGGTGTGTGTGCTGGCCGCTTGCGTCACAGTTCATAGCCAGCAGGCATAAAGCCGAGATTACTTTCTGCTGACAAGATCACACCAGATTAGGCCTATAAGCTCGCAGTGTGTGTGCTGGCCGCTTGCGTCACAGTTCATAGCCAGCAGGCATAAAGCCGAGATTACTTTCTGCTGACAAGATCACACCAGTTTAGGCCTATAAGCTCGCGAAATGTGCGCTGGCCGCTTGCGTCACAGTTCATAGCCAGCAGGCATAAAGCCGAGATTACTTTCCGCTGACAAGATCACACCAGATTAGGCCTATAAGCTCGCCGAATGTGCGCAGGCCGCTTGCGTCACAGTTCATAGCCAGCAGGCATAAAGCCGAGATTACTTTCTGCTGACAAGATCACACCAGATTAGGCCTATAAGCTCGCAGTGTGTGTGCTGGCCGCTTGCGTCACAGTTCATAGCCAGCAGGCATAAAGCCGAGATTACTTTCTGCTGACAAGATCACACCAGATTAGGCCTATAAGCTCGCAGTGTGTGTGCTGGCCGCTTGCGTCACAGTTCACAGCCAGCAGGCAATAAAGTCGAGATTACTTTCTGCTGACAAGATCACACCAGATTAGGCCTATAAGCTCGCGGAATGTGTGCTGGCCGCTTGCTTCACAGTTCATAGCCAGCAGGCATAAAGCCGAGATTACTTTCTGCTGACAAGATCACACCAGATTAGGCCTATAAGCTCGCGGTGTGTGTGCTGGCCGCTTGCGTCACAGTTCACAGCCAGCAGGCATAAAGCCGAGATTACTTTCTGCTGACAAGATCACGCCAGATTAGGCCTATAAGCTCGCGGAATGTGTGCTGGCCGCTTGCGTCACAGTTCATAGCCGCAGGCATAAAGCCGAGATTACTTTCTGCTGACAAGATCACACCAGATTAGGCCTATAAGCTCGCAGAATGTGTGCTGGCCGCTTGCGTCACAGTTCATAGCCAGCAGGCATAAAGCCGAGATTACTTTCTGCTGACAAGATCACACCAGATTAGGCCTATAAGCTCGCAGTGTGTGTGCTGGCCGCTTGCGTCACAGTTCACAGCCAGCAGGCATAAAGCCGAAATTACTTTCTGCTGACAAGATCACGCCAGATTAGGCCTATACGCTCGCAGTGTGTGTGCTGGCCGCTTGCGTCACAGTTCATAGCCAGCAGGCATAAAGCCGAGATTACTTTCTGCTGACAAGATCACACCAGATTAGGCCTATAAGCTCGCGGTGTGTGTGCTGGCCGCTTGCGTCACAGTTCACAGCCAGCAGGCATAAAGCCGAGATTACTTTCTGCTGACAAGATCACACCAGATTAGGCCTATAAGCTCGCGGTGTGTGTGCTGGCCGCTTGCGTCACAGTTCATAGCCAGCAGGCATAAAGCCGAGATTACTTTCTGTTGACAAGATCACACCAGATTAGGCCTATAACCTCGCGGTGTGTGCGCTGGCCGCTTGCGTCACAGTTCATAGCCAGCAGGCATAAAGCCGAGATTACTTTCTGCTGACAAGATCACACCAGATTAGGCCTATAAGCTCGCGGTGTGTGTGCTGGCCGCTTGCGTCACAGTTCATAGCCAGCAGGCATAAAGCCGAGATTACTTTCTGCTGACAAGATCACACCAGATTAGGCCTATAAGCTAGCGGTGTGTGTGCTGGCCGCTCGCGTCACAGTTCATAGCCAGCAGGCATACAGCCGAGATTACTTTCTGCTGACAAGATCACACCAGATTAGGCCTATAATCTCGCGGTGTGTGTGCTGGCCGCTTGCGTCACAGTTCATAGCCAGCAGGCATACAGCCGAGATTACTTTCTGCTGACAAGATCACACCAGATTAGGCCTATAAGCTCGCGGAATGTGCGCTGGCCGCTTGCGTCACAGTTCATAGCCAACAGGCATAAAGCCGAGATTACTTTCTGCTGACAAGATCACACCAGATTAGGCCTATAAGCTCGCAGTGTGTGTGCTGGCCGCTTGCGTCACAGTTCACAGCCAGCAGGCATAAAGCCGAGATTACTTTCTGCTGACAAGATCACACCAGATTAAGCCTATAAGCTCGCGGAATGTGCGCTGGCCGCTTCCGTCACAGTTCATAGCTAGCAGGCATAAAGCCGAGATTACTTTCTGCTGACAAGATCACACCAGATTAGGCCTATAAGCTCGCAGTGTGTGTGCTGGCCACTTGCGTCACAGTTCATAGCCCACAGTCATAAAGCCGAGATTACTTTCTGCTGACAAGATCACACCAGATTAGGCCTATAAGCTCGCGGTGTGTATGCTGGCCGCTTGCGTCACAGTTCATAGCCAGCAGGCATAAAGCCGAGATTACTTTCTGCTGACAAGATCACACCAGATTAGGCCTATAAGCTCGCAGTGTGTGTGCTGGCCGCTTGCGTCACAGTTCACAGCCAGCAGGCATAAAGCCGAGATTACTTTCTGCTGACAAGATCACACCAGATTAGGCCAATAAGCTCGCAGTGTGTGTGCTGGCCGCTTGCGTCACAGTTCATAGCCCACAGTCATAAAGCCGAGATTACTTTCTGCTGACAAGAACACAAGATTAGGCCTATAAGCTCGCGAAATGTGTGCTGGCCGCTTGCATCACAGTTCATAGCCGCAGGCATAAAGACGAGATTACTTTCTGCTGACAAGATCACACCAGATTAGGCCTATAAGCTCGCGGAATGTGTGCTGGCCGCTTGCGTCACAGTTCATAGCCAGCAGGCATAAAGCCGAGATTACTTTCTGCTGACAAGATCACACCAGATTAGGCCTATAAGCTCGCAGTGTGTGTGCTGGCCGCTTGCGTCACAGTTCATAGCCGCAGGCATAAAGCCGAGATTACCTTCTGCTGACAAGATCACACAAGATTAGGCCTATAAGCTCTCGGAATGTGTGCTGGCCGCTTGCGTCACAGTTCATAGCCAGCAGGCATAAAGCCGAGATTACTTTCTGCTGACAAGATCACACCAGATTAGGCCTAAAAGCTCGCATTGTGTGTGCTGGCCGCTTGCGTCACAGTTCACAGCCAGCAGGCATAAAGCCGAGATTACTTTCTGCTGACAAGATCATGCCAGATTAGGCCTATAAGCTCGCAGTGTGTGTGCTGGCCGCTTGCGCCACAGTTCATAGCCAGCAGGCATAAAGCCGAGATTACTTTCTGCTGACAAGATCACACCAGATTAGGCCTATAAGCTCGCGGTGTGTGTGCTGGCCGCTCGCGTCACAGTTCATAGCCAGCAGGCATAAAGCCGAGATTACTTTCTGCTGACAAGATCACACCAGATTAGGCCTATAAGCTCGCAGTGTGTGTGCTGGCCGCTTGCGTCACAGTTCACAGCCAGCAGGCATAAAGCCGAGATTACTTTCTGCTGACAAGATCACGCCAGATTAGGCCTATAAGCTCGCAGTGTGTGTGCTGGCCGCTTGCGTCACAGTTCATAGCCAGCAGGCATAAAGCCGAGATTACTTTCTGCTGACAAGATCACACCGGATTAGGCCTATAAGCTCGCGGTGTGTGAGCTGGCCGCTTGCGTCACAGTTCACAGCCAGCAGGCATAAAGCCGAGATTACTTTCTGCTGACAAGATCACACCAGATTAGGCCTATAAGCTCGCGGTGTGTGTGCTGGCCGCTTGCGTCACAGTTCATAGCCAGCAGGCATAAAGCCGACATTACTTTCTGCTGACAAGATCACACCAGATTAGGCCTATAAGCTCGCGGTGTGTGCGCTGGCCGCTTGCGTCACAGTTCATAGCCAGCAGGCATAAAGCCGAGATTACTTTCTGCTGACTAGATCACACCAGATTAGGCCTATAAGCTCGCGGTGTGTGTGCTGGCCGCTTGCGTCACAGTTCATAGCCAGCAGGCATAAAGCCGAGATTACTTTCTGCTGACAAGATCACACCAGATTAGGCCTATAAGCTAGCGGTGTGTGTGCTGGCCGCTCGCGTCACAGTTCATAGCCAGCAGGCATACAGCCGAGATTACTTTCTGCTGACAAGATCACACCAGTTTAGGCCTATAAGCTCGCGGTGTGTGTGCTGGCCGCTTGCGTCACAGTTCATAGCCAGCAGGCATACAGCCGAGATTACTTTCTGCTGACAAGATCACACCAGATTAGGCCTATAAGCTCGCGGAATGTGCGCTGGCCGCTTGCGTCACAGTTCATAGCCAGCAGGCATAAAGCCGAGATTACTTTCTGCTGACAAGATCACACCAGATTAGGCCTATAAGCTCGCAGTGTGTGTGCTGGCCGCTTGCGTCACAGTTCACAGCCAGCAGGCATAAAGCCGAGATTACTTTCTGCTGACAAGATCACACCAGATTAGGCCTATAAGCTCGCGGAATGTGCGCTGGCCGCTTCCGTCACAGTTCATAGCCAGCAGGCATAAAGACGAGATTACTTTCTGCTGACAAGATCACACCTGATTAGGCTTATAAGCTCGCAGTGTGTGTGCTGGCCGCTTGCGTCACAGTTCATAGCCCACAGTCATAAAGCCGAGATTACTTTCTGCTGACAAGATCACACCAGATTAGGCCTATAAGCTCGCAGTGTGTGTGCTGGCCGCTTGCGTCACAGTTCACAGCCAGCAGGCATAAAGCCGAGATTACTTTCTGCTGACAAGATCACGCCAGATTAGGCCTATAAGCTCGCAGTGTGTGTGCTGGCCGCTTGCGTCACAGTTCATAGCCAGCAGACATAAAGCCGAGATTACTTTCTGCTGACAAGATCACACCAGATTAGGCCTATAAGCTCGCGGTGTGTGTGCTGGCCGCTCGCGTCACAGTTCATAGCCAGCAGGCATAAAGCCGAGATTACTTTCTGCTGACAAGATCACACCAGATTAGGCCTATAAGCTCGCAGTGTGTGTGCTGGCCGCTTGTGTCACAGTTCACGGCCAGCAGGCATAAACCCGAGATTACTTTCTGCTGACAAGATCACGCCAGATTAGGCCTATAAGCTCAAAGTGTGTGTGCTGGCCGCTTGCGTCACAGTTCATAGCCAGCAGGCATAAAGCAGAGATTACTTTCTGCTGACAAGATCACACCAGATTAGGCCTATAAGCTCGCGGTGTGTGTGCTGGCCGCTTGCGTCACAGTTCACAGCCAGCAGGCATAAAGCCGAGATTACTTTCTGCTGACAAGATCACACCAGATTAGGCCTATAAGCTCGCGGTGTGTGTGCTGGCCGCTTGCGTCACAGTTCATAGCCAGCAGGCATAAAGCCGACATTACTTTCTGCTGACAAGATCACACCAGATTAGGCCTATAAGCTCGCGGAATGTATGCTGGCCGCTTGCGTCACAGTTCATAGCCAGCAGGCATAAAGCCGAGATTACTTTCTGCTGACAAGATCACACCAGATTAGGCCTAAAAGCTCGCATTGTGTGTGCTGGCCGCTTGCGTCACAGTTCACAGCCAGCAGGCATAAAGCCGAGATTACTTTCTGCTGACAAGATCACGCCAGATTAGGCCTATAAGCTCGCAGTGTGTGTGCTGGCCGCTTGCGTCACAGTTCATAGCCAGCAGGCATAAAGCCGAGATTACTTTCTGCTGACAAGATCACACCAGATTAGGCCTATAAGCTCGCGGTGTGTGTGCTGGCCGCTCGCGTCACAGTTCATAGCCAGCAGGCATAAAGCCGAGATTACTTTCTGCTCACAAGATCACACCAGATTAGGCCTATAAGCTCGCAGTGTGTGTGCTGGCCGCTTGCGTCACAGTTCACAGCCAGCAGGCATAAAGCCGAGATTACTTTCTGCTGACAAGATCACGCCAGATTAGGCCTATAAGCTCGCAGTGTGTGTGCTGGCCGCTTGCGTCACAGTTCATAGCCAGCAGGCATAAAGCCGAGATTACTTTCTGCTGACAAGATCACACCGGATTAGGCCTATAAGCTCGCGGTGTGTGAGCTGGCCGCTTGCGTCACAGTTCACAGCCAGCAGGCATAAAGCCGAGATTACTTTCTGCTGACAAGATCACACCAGATTAGGCCTATAAGCTCGCGGTGTGTGTGCTGGCCGCTTGCGTCACAGTTCATAGCCAGCAGGCATAAAGCCGACATTACTTTCTGCTGACAAGATCACACCAGATTAGGCCTATAAGCTCGCGGTGTGTGCGCTGGCCGCTTGCGTCACAGTTCATAGCCAGCAGGCATAAAGCCGAGATTACTTTCTGCTGACTAGATCACACCAGATTAGGCCTATAAGCTCGCGGTGTGTGTGCTGGCCGCTTGCGTCACAGTTCATAGCCAGCAGGCATAAAGCCGAGATTACTTTCTGCTGACAAGATCACACCAGATTAGGCCTATAAGCTAGCGGTGTGTGTGCTGGCCGCTCGCGTCACAGTTCATAGCCAGCAGGCATACAGCCGAGATTACTTTCTGCTGACAAGATCACACCAGTTTAGGCCTATAAGCTCGCGGTGTGTGTGCTGGCCGCTTGCGTCACAGTTCATAGCCAGCAGGCATACAGCCGAGATTACTTTCTGCTGACAAGATCACACCAGATTAGGCCTATAAGCTCGCGGAATGTGCGCTGGCCGCTTGCGTCACAGTTCATAGCCAGCAGGCATAAAGCCGAGATTACTTTCTGCTGACAAGATCACACCTGATTAGGCCTATAAGCTCGCAGTGTGTGTGCTGGCCGCTTGCGTCACAGTTCACAGCCAGCAGGCATAAAGCCGAGATTACTTTCTGCTGACAAGATCACACCAGATTAGGCCTATAAGCTCGCGGAATGTGCGCTGGCCGCTTCCGTCACAGTTCATAGCCAGCAGGCATAAAGCCGAGATTACTTTCTGCTGACAAGATCACACCTGATTAGGCCTATAAGCTCGCAGTGTGTGTGCTGGCCGCTTGCGTCACAGTTCATAGCCCACAGTCATAAAGCCGAGATTACTTTCTGCTGACAAGATCACACCAGATTAGGCCTATAAGCTCGCAGTGTGTGTGCTGGCCGCTTGCGTCACAGTTCACAGCCAGCAGGCATAAAGCCGAGATTACTTTCTGCTGACAAGATCACGCCAGATTAGGCCTATAAGCTCGCAGTGTGTGTGCTGGCCGCTTGCGTCACAGTTCATAGCCAGCAGGCATAAAGCCGAGATTACTTTCTGCTGACAAGATCACACCAGATTAGGCCTATAAGCTCGCGGTGTGTGTGCTGGCCGCTCGCGTCACAGTTCATAGCCAGCAGGCATAAAGCCGAGATTACTTTCTGCTGACAAGATCACACCAGATTAGGCCTATAAGCTCGCAGTGTGTGTGCTGGCCGCTTGTGTCACAGTTCACGGCCAGCAGGCATAAACCCGAGATTACTTTCTGCTGACAAGATCACGCCAGATTAGGCCTATAAGCTCGCAGTGTGTGTGCTGGCCGCTTGCGTCACAGTTCATAGCCAGCAGGCATAAAGCCGAGATTACTTTCTGCTGACAAGATCACACCAGATTAGGCCTATAAGCTCGCGGTGTGTGTGCTGGCCGCTTGCGTCACAGTTCACAGCCAGCAGGCATAAAGCCGAGATTACTTTCTGCTGACAAGATCACACCAGATTAGGCCTATAAGCTCGCGGTGTGTGTGCTGGCCGCTTGCGTCACAGTTCATAGCCAGCAGGCATAAAGCCGACATTACTTTCTGCTGACAAGATCACACCAGATTAGGCCTATAAGCTCGCGGTGTGTGCGCTGGCCGCTTGCGTCACAGTTCATAGCCAGCAGGCATAAAGCCGAGATTACTTTCTGCTGACAAGATCACACCAGATTAGGCCTATAAGCTCGCGGTGTGTGTGCTGGCCGCTTGCGTCACAGTTCATAGCCAGCAGGCATAAAGCCGAGATTACTTTCTGCTGACAAGATAACACCAGATTAGGCCTATAAGCTAGCGGTGTGTGTGCTGGCCGCTCGCGTCACAGTTCATAGCCAGCAGGCATACAGCCGAGATTACTTTCTGCTGACAAGATCACACCAGTTTAGGCCTATAAGCTCGCGGTGTGTGTGCTGGCCGCTTGCGTCACAGTTCATAGCCAGCAGGCATACAGCCGAGATTACTTTCTGCTGACAAGATCACACCAGATTAGGCCTATAAGCTCGCGGAATGTGCGCTGGCCGCTTGCGTCACAGTTCATAGCCAGCAGCCATAAAGCCGAGATTACTTTCTGCTGACAAGATCACACCAGATTAGGCCTATAAGCTCGCAGTGTGTGTGCTGGCCGCTTGCGTCACAGTTCACAGCCAGCAGGCATAAAGCCGAGATTACTTTCTGCTGACAAGATCACACCAGATTAGGCCTATAAGCTCGCGGAATGTGCGCTGGCCGCTTCCGTCACAGTTCATAGCCAGCAGGCATAAAGCCGAGATTACTTTCTGCTGACAAGATCACACCAGATTAGGCCTATAAGCTCGCAGTGTGTGTGCTGGCCGCTTGCGTCACAGTTCATAGCCCACAGTCATAAAGCCGAGATTACTTTCTGCTGACAAGATCACACCAGATTAGGCCTATAAGCTCGCGGTGTGTATGCTGGCCGCTTGCGTCACAGGTCATAGCCAGCAGGCATAAAGCCGAGATTACTTTCTGCTGACAAGATCACACCAGATTAGGCCTATAAGCTCGCGGTGTGTGTGCTGGCCGCTCGCGTCACAGTTCATAGCCAGCAGGCATAAAGCCGAGATTACTTTCTGCTGACAAGATCACACCAGATTAGGCCTATAAGCTCGCAGTGTGTGTGCTGGCCGCTTGCGTCACAGTTCACAGCCAGCAGGCATAAAGCCGAGATTACTTTCTGCTGACAAGATCACGCCAGATTAGGCCTATAAGCTCGCAGTGTGTGTGCTGGCCGCTTGCGTCACAGTTCATAGCCAGCAGGCATAAAGCCGAGATTACTTTCTGCTGACAAGATCACACCGGATTAGGCCTATAAGCTCGCGGTGTGTGAGCTGGCCGCTTGCGTCACAGTTCACAGCCAGCAGGCATAAAGCCGAGATTACTTTCTGCTGACAAGATCACACCAGATTAGGCCTATAAGCTCGCGGTGTGTGTGCTGGCCGCTTGCGTCACAGTTCATAGCCAGCAGGCATAAAGCCGACATTACTTTCTGCTGACAAGATCACACCAGATTAGGCCTATAAGCTCGCGGTGTGTGCGCTGGCCTCTTGCGTCACAGTTCATAGCCAGCAGGCATAAAGCCGAGATTACTTTCTGCTGACTAGATCACACCAGATTAGGCCTATAAGCTCGCGGTGTGTGTGCTGGCCGCTTGCGTCACAGTTCATAGCCAGCTGGCATAAAGCCGAGATTACTTTCTGCTGACAAGATCACACCAGATTAGGCCTATAAGCTAGCGGTGTGTGTGCTGGCCGCTCGCGTCACAGTTCATAGCCAGCAGGCATACAGCCGAGATTACTTTCTGCTGACAAGATCACACCAGTTTAGGCCTATAAGCTCGCGGTGTGTGTGCTGGCCGCTTGCGTCACAGTTCATAGCCAGCAGGCATACAGCCGAGATTACTTTCTGCTGACAAGATCACACCAGATTAGGCCTATAAGCTCGCGGAATGTGCGCTGGCCGCTTGCGTCACAGTTCATAGCCAGCAGGCATAAAGCCGAGATTACTTTCTGCTGACAAGATCACACCAGATTAGGCCTATAAGCTCGCAGTGTGTGTGCTGGCCGCTTGCGTCACAGTTCACAGCCAGCAGGCATAAAGCCGAGATTACTTTCTGCTGACAAGATCACACCAGATTAGGCCTATAAGCTCGCGGAATGTGCGCTGGCCGCTTCCGTCACAGTTCATAGCCAGCAGGCATAAAGCCGAGATTACTTTCTGCTGACAAGATCACACCTGATTAGGCCTATAAGCTCGCAGTGTGTGTGCTGGCCGCTTGCGTCACAGTTCATAGCCCACAGTCATAAAGCCGAGATTACTTTCTGCTGACAAGATCACACCAGATTAGGCCTATAAGCTCGCAGTGTGTGTGCTGGCCGCTTGCGTCACAGTTCACAGCCAGCAGGCATAAAGCCGAGATTACTTTCTGCTGACAAGATCACGCCAGATTAGGCCTATAAGCTCGCAGTGTGTGTGCTGGCCGCTTGCGTCACAGTTCATAGCCAGCAGGCATAAAGCCGAGATTACTTTCTGCTGACAAGATCACACCAGATTAGGCCTATAAGCTCGCGGTGTGTGTGCTGGCCGCTTGCGTCACAGTTCACAGCCAGCAGGCATAAAGCCGAGATTACTTTCTGCTGACAAGATCACACCAGATTAGGCCTATAAGCTCGCGGAATGTGTGCTGGCCGTTTGCGTCACAGTTCATAGCCAGCAGGCATAAAGCCGAGATTACTTTCTGCTGACAAGATCACACCAGATTAGGCCTATAAGCTCGCAGTGTGTGTGCTGGCCGCTCGCGTCACAGTTCATAGCCGCAGGCATAACGCCGAGATTACTTTCTGCTGACAAGATCACAACAGATTAGGCCTATAAGCTCGCGGAATGTGTGCTGGCCGCTTGCGTCACAGTTCATAGCCAGCAGGCATAAAGCCGAGATTACTTTCTGCTGACAAGATCACACCAGATTAGGCCTATAAGCTCGCGGTGTGTGTGCTGGCCGCTTGCGTCACAGTTCATAGCCAGCAGGCATAAAGCCGAGATTACTTTCTGCTGACAAGATCACGTCAGATTAGGCCTATAAGCTCGCGGTGTGTGTGCTGGCCGCTTGCGTCACAGTTCATAGCCAGCAGGCATAAAGCCGAGATTACTTTCTGCTGACAAGATCACACCAGATTAGGCCTATAAGCTAGCGGTGTGTGTGCTGGCCGCTCGCGTCACAGTTCATAGCCAGCAGTCATAAAGCCGAGATTACTTTCTGCTGACAAGATCACACCAGATTAGGCCTATAAGCTCGCGGTGTGTGTGCTGGCCGCTTGCGTCACAGTTCATAGCCAGCAGGCATAAAGCCGAGATTACTTTCTGCTGACAAGATCACGCCAGATTAGGCCTATAAGCTCGCGGTGTGTGTGCTGGCCGCTCGCGTCACAGCTCATAGCCAGCAGGCAAAAAGCCGAGATTACTTTCTGCTGACAAGATCACACCAGATTAGGCCTATAAGCTCGCAGTGTGTGTGCTGGCCGCTTGCATCACAGTTCACAGCCAGCAGGCATAAAGCCGAGATTACTTTCTGCTGACAAGATCACGCCAGATTAGGCCTATAAGCTCGCAGTGTGTGTGCTGTCCGCTTGCGTCACAGTTCATAGCCAGCAGGCATAAAGCCGAGATTACTTTCTGCTGACAAGATCACACCAGATTAGGCCTATAAGCTCGCGGTGTGTGTGCTGGCCGCTCGCGTCACAGTTCATAGCCAGCAGGCATAAAGCCGAAATTACTTTCTGCTGACAAGATCACACCAGATTAGGCCTATAAGCTAGCGGTGTGTGTGCTGGCCGCTCGCGTCACAGTTCATAGCCAGCAGGCATAAAGCCGAGATTACTTTCTGCTGACAAGATCACACCAGATTAGGCCTATAAGCTCGCGGTGTGTGTGCTGGCCGCTCGCGTCACAGTTCATAGCCAGCAGGCATAAAGCCGAGATTACTTTCTGCTGACAAGATCACACCAGATTAGGCCTATACGCTCGCGGAATGTGCGCTGGCCGCTTGCGTCACAGTTCATAGCCAGCAGGCATAAAGCCGAGATTACTTTCTGCTGACAAGATCACACCAGATTAGGCCTATAAGCTCGCAGTGTGTGTGCTGGCCGCTTGCGTCACAGTTCATAGCCAGCAGTCATACAGCCGAGATTACTTTCTGCTGACAAGATCACACCAGATTAGGCCTATAAGCTCGCGGAATGTGCGCTGGCCGCTCGCGTCACAGTTCATAGCCAGCAGGCATAAAGCCGAGATTACTTTCTTCTGACAAGATCACACCAGATTAGGCCTATAAGCTCGCGGTGTGTGTGCTGGCCGCTCGCGTCACAGTTCATAGCCAGCAGGCATAAAGCCGAGATTACTTTCTGCTGACAAGATCACACCAGATTATACACTCGCGGAATGTGCTAAGTGATGAAGCTTGCCGCTCGAGTCACAATTCATAGCCCGCAAGCATAAAGACGAGATATTTTTCATCTGACAAAGTCGCCCCAGGTTATAAAGTCGCGGGAGCATGTGCAACTGACTGGCGCACAAATACGAATATGCTATGCAACGATTATGCGATGAAATATTATAAACCTATTTTAGTGTTCGAAAAGTGGGGTGCGACGAATACGCGGTGGCGACGATTATGAGAGGAAATATGGTATATCATATCTGATGAAGAAAGGGCAGGTAGGTCAATCAGAACGAAGAGGTTTTGGGAGAGGAGGAATAATTATGACAGATAAATTCCCTAGATGACTTAAATGTATATGGTTTGATTTAAGTGCTCCAATATGGCTGTACTCATCATCATCTTGTACAGTTTCCAGCCCCTGGCCTCTATTCTCCCACCACCTTTCACAGAGTGAACTCTGTCCCACTTCTCTCCTTCCTTCACACCCACAATCCACCTCTCCCTTGGTCTCTCACCCTCCATTTCCATCTCATGCATCCTCCTTGGTATCCTGCCCTCCTGCATTCTCCTAACATTGACTTCTCTATGATCTCTTCCACAATCTCTCTCACTCTCTAATTTCTTACTTCTTGTTATTGCTAATCTGCTTCTGTCTCTTCTTCATAACCCATGTTGAGCATTGGGACATAATACCTAGGCTACGTCCCTGCTCCATACCAGACCTCTGACACTCTGCAGGAATCCATGGGCTTGCCTTCCTCTCTCACTGATCTTGTTATTTCTACCACTTACTGCTATTACACTCCCTATCCACCTTCTTTAGTACTTCTCCTGTTGTTACCCTTCCCCTATTTCTTGTTGTCACCATCGTTTCACACTTCTTTGCATTAAAATTTCAACCTTCCTGTTTTACTGTCTCAACCCATCCACTCAACCTTTCTTGTACCTCTGCCTCTTCGTTGGCCCATAGCATTAGATCGTCTGTAAACATCATTGCTCTCGTACGTTCTTCTCGTATTTGAACTACCCCTTCTACCATTACCTCATCCATCACAGAGATAGTGCACTCCCTTGCTTCAACCCACTCTTCTGCTTTAACCAGTCTGACCTCTCTCCCCCAACTTTCACACAGCCAACACTTCCTTGGTACATCTCCTTTATACTAGCCATAGTTTGATTTTTAACTCCCCTTTTCTGTAGGGTTTCCCACACCGAGGGTTTCCCAAACCAAGTAAATAAATTAACACCCTGTTATAGCGCAGCACGATTTACGGGCACAATGCGGGGAAAAGTGCGTATTTATTACGGTACAAGGCACATTTTTACACCGTAAGTAAATACACTCCTACAGAAATAAACAACTTCACACAGTACAGTACTGCCATTAATGAATAAAATACAGTACATTATTTTTATATGGTTCTGCTTTTCTCTCAGGCATGGTTGTGTTTATGAAAGGGTGTATAGGAACATTCCAATGGTTTCCAGATGCCTCCTTCAAATGTTTCAACTGGAGAGGAAGTTTTATGGACAATGGGAATGGAATGTGTACTGTAAATGCTGCCAACTTGCAAGGCCAGTTTCAGTGCCTAAAAGTAGTCTGAAAACATGGTGAAATATTCAATCCAACAGCAGAAAATTATGTTGTTGGGGGACAAGTGGTAAGGTTACATTGTTAGTAACATATTTAAGGTGATGCGGACTATAGATCACCATGTTTGTAGTGTTGGGGGACAAATGGTAAGGTTACATTGTTAGTAACTTATTTAAAGTGACGCAGACTATAGATCACCACGTTTCTATTGATGGAGGACAAATGGTAAGGTTTCATTGTTAGTAACTTATTTAAGGTGACGTGGACTATAGATCACCATGTTTGTAGTGATGGGGGACAAATGGTAAGGTTACATTGTTAGTAACTTATTTAAGGTGACGTGGACTATAGATCACCATGTTTGTAGTGATGGGGGACAAATGGTAAGGTTACAATGTTAGTAACTTATTTAAGGTGACGCGGACTATAGATCACCATGTTTGTAGTGATGGGGGACAAATGGTAAGGTTACATTGTTAGTAACTAATTTAAGATGACGTGGACTATAGATCACCATGTTTGTAGTGAAGGAGGACAAATGGTAAGGTTTCATTGTTAGTAACTTATTTAAGGTGACGTGGACTATAGATCACCATGTTTGTAGTGATGGGGGACAAGTGGTAAGGTTACATTGTTAGTAACATATTTAAGGTGATGCGGACTATAGATCACCATGTTTGTAGTGATGGGGGACAAATGGTAAGGTTACATTGTTAGTAACTTATTTAAGGTGACGCGGACTATAGATCACCATGTTTGTAGTGATGGGGGACAAATGGTAAGGTTTCATTGTTAGTAACTTATTTAAGGTGACGCGGACTATAGATCACCTTGTTTGTAGTGATGGGGGACAAATTGTAAGATTACATTGTTAGTAACTTATTTAAGGTGACGCGGACTATAGATCACCATGTTTGTAGTGATGGGGGACAAATGGTAAGGTTACATTGTTAGTAACTTATTTAAGGTGATGCGGACTATAGATCACCATGATTGTAGAGATGGGGGACAAATGGTAAGGTTACATTGTTAGTAACTTATTGAAGGTGACGCAGACTATAGATCACCATGTTTCTAGTGATGGGGGACAAATGGTAAGGTTTCATTGTTACTTAAGTTGACGCGGACTATAGATCACCATGTTTGTAGTGATGGGGGACAAATGGTAAGGTTACATTGTTAGTAACTTTTTTAAGGTGACGCAGACTATAGATCACCATGTTTGTATTGATGGGGGACAATGGTAAGGTTACATTGTTAGTAACGTATTTAAGGTGACGTGAACTATAGATCACCATGTTTGTAGTGATGGGGGACAAATGGTAAGGTTACATTGTTACTTAAGTTGACGCGGACTATAGATCACCATGTTTGTAGTGATGGGGGACAAGTGGTAAGGTTACATTGTTAGTAACGTATTTAAGGTGACGTGAACTATAGATCACCATGTTTGTAGTGATGGGGGACAAGTGGTAAGGTTATATCGTTAGTAACATATTTAAGGTGATGCGGACTATAGATCACCATGTTTGTAGTGATGGGGGACAAATGGTAAGGTTACATTGTTAGTAACGTATTTAAGGTGACGCGGACTATAGATCACCATGTTTGTAGTAATGGGGACAAATGGTAAGGTTACATTGTTAGTAACATATTTAAGGTGATGCGGACTATAGATCACCATGTTTGTAGTGATGTTGGACAAGTGGTAAGGTTACATTGTTAGTAACTTATTTAAGGTGACGTGGACTATAGATCACCATGTTTGTAGTGATGGTGGACAAGTGGTAAGGTTACATTGTTAGTAACTTATTTAAGGTGACGTGGACTATAGATCACCATGTTTGTAGTGATGGGGGACAAATGGTAAGGTTACAATGTTAGTAACTTATTTAAGGTGACGCGGACTATAGATCACCATGTTTGTAGTGATGGGGGACAAATGGTAAGGTTACATTGTTAGTAACTAATTTAAGATGACGTGGACTATAGATCACCATGTTTGTCGTGATGGGGGACAAGTGGTAAGGTTACATTGTTAGTAACGTATTTAAGGCGACGTGGACTATAGATCACCATGTTTGTAGTGATGGGGGACAAATGGTAAGGTTACATTGTTACTTAAGTTGACGCGGACTATAGATCACCATGTTTGTAGTGATGGGGGACAAGTGGTAAGGTTACATTGTTAGTAACATATTTAAGGTGATGCGGACTATAGATCACCATGTTTGTAGTGATGGGGGACAAATGGTAAGGTTACATTGTTAGTAACTTATTTAAGGTGACGCGGACTATAGATCACCATGTTTGTAGTGATGGGGGACAAATGGTAAGGTTACATTGTTAGTAACTTATTTAAGGTGACGCGGACTATAGATCACCATGTTTGTAATGTTGGGGGACAAATGGTAAGGTTACATTGTTAGTAACATATTTAAGGTGATGCGGACTATAGATCACCATGTTTGTAGTGATGGGGGACAAATGGTAAGGTTACATTGTTAGTAACTTATTTAAGGTGACGCGGACTATAGATCACCATGTTTGTAGTGATGGGGGACAAATGGTAAGGTTACATTGTTAGTAACTTATTTAAGGTCACGCGGACTATGGATCACCTTGTTTGTAGTGATGGGGGACAAATTGTAAGATTACATTGTTAGTAACTTATTTAAGGTGACGCGGACTATAGATCACCATGTTTGTAGTGATGGGGGACAAATGGTAAGGTTACATTGTTAGTAACTTATTTAAGGTGACGCGGACTATAGATCACCATGATTGTAGAGATGGGGGACAAATGGTAAGGTTACATTGTTAGTAACTTATTGAAGGTGACGCAGACTATAGATCACCATGTTTCTAGTGATGGGGGACAAATGGTAAGGTTTCATTGTTACTTAAGTTGACGCGGACTATAGATCACCATGTTTGTAGTGATGGGGGACAAATGGTAAGGTTACATTGTTAGTAACTTATTTAAGGTGACGCAGACTATAGATCACCATGTTTGTAGTGATGGGGGACAAATGGTAAGGTTACATTGTTAGTAACGTATTTAAGGTGACGTGAACTATAGATCACCATGTTTGTAGTGATGGGGGACAAATGGTAAGGTTACATTGTTACTTAAGTTGACGCGGACTATAGATCACCATGTTTGTAGTGATGGGGGACAAGTGGTAAGGTTACATTGTTAGTAACGTATTTAAGGTGACGTGAACTATAGATCACCATGTTTGTAGTGATAGGGGACAAGTGGTAAGGTTATATCGTTAGTAACATATTTAAGGTGATGCGGACTATAGATCACCATGTTTGTAGTGATGGGGGACAAATGGTAAGGTTACATTGTTAGTAACTTATTTAAGGTGACGCGGACTATAGATCACCATGTTTTTAGTGATGGGGGACAAATGGTAAGGTTACATTGTTAGTAACATATTTAAGGTGATGCGGACTATAGATCACCATGTTTGTCGTGATGGGGGACAAACGGTAAGGTTAGATTGTTAGTAACTTATTTAAGGTGACGTGAACTATAGATCACCATGTTTGTAGTAACGGGGGACAAATGGTAAGGTTACATTGTTAGTAACTTATTTAAGGTGACGTGGACTATAGATCACCATGTTTGTAGTGATGGGGGACAAATGGTAAGGTTACATTGTTAGTAACATATTTAAGGTGATGCGGACTATAGATCACCATGTTTGTAGTGATGGGGGACAAATAGTAAGGTTACATTGTTAGTATCTTATTTAAGGTGATGCGGACTATAGATCACCATGTTTGTAGTGATGGGGGACAAATGGTAAGGTTACATTGTTAGTAACTTATTTAAGGTGACGCGGACTGTAGATCACCATGTTTCTAGTGATGGGGGACTAATGGTAAGGTTACATTGTTAGTAACGTATTTAAGGTGACATGGACTATAGATCACCATGTTTGTAGTGTTGGGGGACAAATGGTCAGGTTACATTGTTAGTAACTTATTTAAGATGACGCGGACTGTAGATCACCATGTTTCTATTGATGGAGGACAAATGGTAAGGTTACATTGTTAGTAACTTATTTTAGGTGACGCAGACTGTAGATCACCATGTTTGTAGTGATGGGGGACAAATGGTCAGGTTACATTGTTAGTAACTTATTTAAGATGACGCGGACTGTAGATCACCATGTTTCTAGTGATGGGGGACAAATGGTAAGGTTACATTTTTAGTGAACCACAGCCACTGGGACTCACCTTGCCCTCGTCGATCCTCTGGAGGATCTTCCGGATATCGAGAGGTTTCTTGATGATCTCATAGTAGTCCGGTAGCTCTCGCTTTGAGGGCAGCTTCATGAAGGGGTCACTCAGCACTCTTCCATCACTGGACATACATCAAACAATGACATTGCACTGTTTATATTCATGGTTCAGATGAAAATGACAACTGTTCAAGAGATCACCTATTTCAAATTTGAATCTACAACACGAGTTGACTAATACCTGTCGGTATACTTGACCACGATGTTCATGAGTTTCTTCATCTGTCTCTTGATGCGGGCCTCAGAAGCCGCTCCAGATTGAGCCGCGCTCGTGGCAGCCACTGCAGCCGAAGCGGCGACGGCGCTCTTCCTCTTCTTCATGTCCTTGCCATCGACACCCTCCTCGTCTTCATCCTCCTCTACCTTCTTGCGCCGCTTGCGGCCCTTCTTGCGCATCTTCTTGTCGTCCTTGTCGTCCTCCTCCTCTTCCTCCTCTTCGTAGTCCTCCCCGCCCTCATCTATAGCCTGCAACACCAGTAGTGCCAATCTCTGTTAATCTCCACTCTCACAAACTGTGCCCACAATTTACAACACTCATTACTAGGGCTCGGATTTTTAGGTGCTAAAAATTGGGAAAATATTTATTTTTTATGTATCAAAAATGCCTGAAATATGTGAAAAAAAAGTAAAAATATTTAATTATAATTTAGTTTATTAATGTTTAAAAAAGGAAACCGGAAAAAGTGTGAGAACTATCGTGGAATTACTTTGTTATCCCATGGTCTAAAGATCTTGGAAAAAATAATTGCGAAAAGACTACGCAGACACTTAGAAAAGGCTTTAGAAGAAGAACAACATGGCTTTAGACCAGGAAGGAGTACTATTGACTTGATCTTTGCTGCAAGAATGCTTATTGAGAAACATCTTGAAAAAGGGAAAGAATTAGTAATGGTATTTCTCGATACAGAAAAAGCTTATGATAGCATTGCAAGATCAAAAATTTGGGAATGTTTAGAAAGGCACAATGTCCCAAAAGGCTTGATAAACAAGATCAAAATGCTGTATGTGAACACAAGGGCATGTGTAAGAATAGGTAATGGGGAAAGCAGATGGTTCACAACAAAACAAGGAGTCCAACAAGGAAGTTCACTGTCTCCATTACTATTCATCACAGTGATGGACATAATCCTGAAGAGAATAAAAGAAGAACGGGGTAATGAAACAAATGCCCTTGTCTTTGCAGATGACGTCATGATTTGGGGAGAAAGTGCCAGAGAGGTACAAGAAAAACTGGATTCATGGGACAAGCTGTTCAAGGAGTATGGGTTGAAAATAAGCCAAAGTAAGACAGGACTGTCTAATGCAACCATTTACCTGAATAATCAGCCTCTACAAATTGTTGATCAATTTAAATATCTTGGTAGCACAGTGTGTAAGGATAACAACAACAGTGAAGTAACAAATAGAACTAATAATGCAGCCTCCTTCTATGCACAAGTTAGAACACTACTATGGGTTAATTAAGTGCCCAGGAAGTGTAAACATGTACTGTTTAAGACATACTACATCCCAATTCTAACTTACTGAGCAGAAACATGCACCCTGTCCAGAAGAGAAGAAAGTAGGATTCAGGCATCCGAAATGAAGTTTATAAGAACAATGCTTCAAAGGACAAGGAGAGACAAAGTAAGGAACGAAACAAACAGGACAGAGGCTGGCATAGATATCAGTGCTAGGATGGTGTGGGCATCTTCAAAGAATGGGAGATGAGAGGACACCAAAAGCTTATTTCAACAAGATTATCCCAGGAAAAAGACCAGTAGGAAGACCAAAGAAGAAATGGTTGGACCAAATCAAGGATGATCTTGAAGACAAAGGGCTAGACTGGAGAAGGACCCATGAAGACCAACTATTCATGGACAGGAAAAGGTGTCGAGGGCTCATTAACAGCACCCGGGCGACTGGAGCTGGAATTTGATGATGATGATGAATGTGAATATAAACAATATGCAGTACTCACGAATGCAATTTATGCTATACAATACACAACGAGATACATTTTCAGGTTGTCCATCACAAATGACCGACGATTATCGCGAAACACTTCTTCTGAAGGCGCGAAACTGCGGCAATATGTTTCTTGCCCTGGAGGTGTTGTGTAACTTGAGATCGCTGTTCAGACATGATTGCTTTCCCACATAGTTGCCAAAACAGAACGCCCCCATCAGAAGTAAAATTATCTTTAAATTCTGCAACATACGATAACTTGCAGTTGTTTTTACTTTAGGCATCGTAGAACTGCCTTACACTTCACAGAGCATGTTAGTGACACTGCTTCCAGGTAACTGGGGAAGGATGGGGGGTCTAGCACGTGGTACAATATGGCTACGGACAAGGAAAACCGCGGCTTCCACACTGAGTGGCACGGGGCGACAAGTTAAGATTAACACAGTTGCAAGCTGACATATGCTCTGCATGAAGATTAGATAGCTCACAGGTTCATCCCCGTTGAAGTAACACCGAACAAAAATGCAATAAACTGCAAGATCTGGAATACTGATTTAAAAAATGCAAATATTATGTATTTTTATGTGCTAATAAGTGAAAAGCATGAATTTATGTATCAGGGTGTCGAGCGATAACCTTTTTTCAAATTCCCGTATAAATCCCGTATGAAAATCCACCAAATTCCCGTATATTTTACAACTCTCTAAGACTAGAGTTCGCATACCAAATGACTGAAAAATGAATCTTAAAGCGCGAATCAAGATTTTCTGGCGTAAGTGTAACTGCATTTTTGGAGATACTTCCGCAGCCTACAGGTGATGGCGAGATTTAGGCCTAATCCGTAGCGTGAGCAAAGCGCACGCGCGCTCACTCGCAGATGGGATGAGATGTTACGAACATAAATAAAATACCGTTTACCTGAGGAGAGCTGATATAAACGACTGTTTTACTGAGGAGGGTTGAGAGAGTAGAGAATAGGAGTGTCACATAATAAATATTTACGGGAAGTGACTAAACCGTGTGGTACGGTACCGTAACTGTATAGAGCTTCCACGAGTTAAAATGGCACCATAACGCGAACAATAACAAAATGGCACCGAAGCTTATGCATAGCGAACTTCCGGTCCGTGAATCTCTATTTGATTTTCATTGGCAGTGAATCGTTCGTTCGTGATTATCTTCTTTATTATTTCGGATTGTGGTTTTGTTGTTATGCGTTCAACTTATAAAATAAGAACTAGATGGTTGGCCTTTCATGAATATTCCAAAGACAAGTGTCTCCTAAAAGAGTAATTAGTAACACTTCGCATCAGAGACGACCATAACAAACAGCTCGCTTACAAAGTGTGCAATTTGCACATTTCAAACTACAATAATTAAGTTGGTGCAAATTAAATATGTTATATGGGAGAATATTATTATAATTTGCTATCCGGTGGTTATATTAGTATATTATGCATTAACGTGACCCGTTTAAATGCTAAATTTTGACGGAAGCTACGAGTTATAGGCTATTCGCCGTACCGGTAGGCCTAATATTTAGTAACAACGCATCGTTTCTTCTTTAATATTTATTTAATCATTATAATTCTATACATATTCCAGGTATTGCAAGAAAGAGATATTTGATATCACCGTGACTAGTTTTCAGTACCTATGGAAAATATTACCGTAAGTTAATAAACCAAACAACTGGCGACATTTTTTTTAAATGCTCATTTACATCTTAACCCTAGTCCACGTAAAGTACCATACGGTAATCACTGAAAGGGTAGGGGATTATGACCTCAATTTCACAAATGAAAGATCGAAAGAAAATGTAAGTTGTATAGAAGCCCGGAACAAGGTGATACAATTTTAAACACTACTGAAAATAGTCAAAATTCCCTTTGTTATAATGAATAATAATGTTGGAGGTCATGTAGTAATAGATGTTACCTACCCACTATCCCTTTTTAGATCACGACTTTAATAGTAAAATTGGAGGTGTGTCCGACATTACACGCGTAAATTATGAGACAAATACAGTACGGTATTGCTAACCCCGCGCACTCAGTACTGACAGCCTTCCTGTCACTTTGCCCAGCTTTTCCTCTCCACAACCCACGGTCGCCACATAACAAGAGCCTACGTCCAACCGCCACACGGCAAGAATTCTGAGCATGCTTCTCACCTACACCCTGTATTTCGAAGGAAACAACGCGAAGGATATGTCGGGAGCTTGGAACAGCTGAGCTGTGTTGCAAAGTTTTTAGTGTTGCTGTAAATCAACCGATTCGAATAATACACAGCGCTACACTTCAGACATTATTTCTGTACAATTATACGAAATATATTTAAAAAAAAAACTATCCTGAGTCAACCCCGGGGACATTCAAACAGAGAAAGACGATACGTTTAGATGAATAAATAAATTACACACCGAAGCTATGATACCTATATCATCGGTATTCAATTCAATAAATACGACAAAGAGGGCAAATACTCTACAGCTAATGAATATAAAAACACTCACCATGCAATGATTATCCTTTAACATGAAACAAGAGTCTGAGTGGAGGTCGTTCACAGCTTACTACAATAGTCGACAGATAACACCATGCACACTCACTGAATCGCGACTCTCTACGTTTAATATTAGCTTTCGTGGTAACACAAAAGTAAAGTTAAGGTAAATACATATTTAGCACTGAGCACTCAAACAAGCCGCTCTGTGGCGATATTATTGCCGTTGTTTAATATTGTCGAGTTGTAGGATATTGAATGACAAGCGGTATTCTGAACCCTATGACGGGAAACAATAGCCTGTGCTCTGTTATCAATTGACGCAAGCGAACTGACACCAAGAAATAAAATATCCTGTCACTTGGCAAGGGTGTCTTTGACACCCTCCATCCCTTCACTGTCCATATCATCATCACCACCATCAATGTCTTCGTCAGAGCTTGATGAATTGCCAAGGTTAATAATCACTTCCATCCACCGCGATATCCAGACCGCCTTCAGTATTTCTTTCTGTACATGATGTACGGGTTGTGTCCAGTCCTCGGGTCAAACTTCGGCGAAGTAAAAGTAACGAAACAATGACAATGAAAGGAAATCCGACAAAGACCGTGGTTAACAAGCGACTGAAACAATGCCTGCCCATTCGAGAATAATTCTGTCACTTATGTGGTGAATTTTGTAGCCACATGTTGGTGACGGGTGTTAGATAGTAAAATGTCGAGAGCTGTGGGACATTGTTTGTAGTTTTTGAAATTTATGCATGTGTGACGCATTTACATTGAGTGTTTGCATGGACTTTAAAACAATTTGGTATGTGCATCTCCCCTGCGAAAGAAGGCCATGGAAAGGCTAAAAACAGTAAAATTCCACACGCGACACGCCGCGAATACTTTTTAATTTAGATTTATTTTATCAAAGTAGATAATAGAAAATAAAATAATGCAAAACGAAATTAAATAATTCACTTTGACAAAAACAAGATTGTTCCTAGGAACTTCAGTTATACACAGCACAAAATTAAGTTATTTTGACAGAACTCATTTCTGAATAGGAACTGTGGGCTAGTCATACACAAAATAAAATAAGTCACTTTGTTAATACTAGATTGTAGTTAGGAACTTAAGTCACACAAAATAAGATAAAACAATATTCAAGGATTTATTAATTTATAGCTTCACTAGGGAAATCTTCTCTTCAATTTTATCTGCTTCAGAACGGGCATCGTTCAATATCTTTTTTTTTTACAATTCCTGGAGATCTTTCGTGGCTTTTCTTTAGACTGCCACCTTAGCCGTCGCTTCGCACCTGTTTTGCTTCCTTGAGCACGGCGTAGGAGTTTCGTGCAGTATGGACTCTTGCTCACGGTTGCCTTTTCTACTCTACCAGCTGCCATCACAGCGTCCTGATCAGTAAGCATTCAAATCACACTTGCTTCTTTGTGATTGACGATCATGCACTCCTTGTTCAGGGAGAAACCTCTGTCTAGAGCTGCATTGTTGTGATCAAAAATCAGTATCATTTTAACGAAGGTTGTGAGATCGTTTTTGGCAGGAACTGAGGAAGGTACTGAAGCCTCTAATTCAGACCACAGCACGTCGAGCCTTGGCTCTTTTCCGCCCAACTGCTTCAAACGCGCAGTGCACAGTGACGGAGGGCTGTCTCAGGAGTGCGGAGTAGCTGCTCTTGATGCGGTCAGCAATCGCGCCAGAAATCAAATTCTTCTGATCACAAAGAATTTCCAGGGCAATGACGATCCTAACTTCTTCCAACTTAGGAGTCTCAGCGATCCCTATAGGGTCTAGGCAGGAAATACCACGGGTCATCTTGTGAGCAAGAGGTGACCTCTCTTTGATTTTTGCAGCTATAGGATAAGAATGTGCGAAATTGCATCACATCCGAGTCTGGAATTTCCTGAGATCTTGAGTTGTTAGCTTCTTTAAGGGCTGCTCTTGTCGAGAAACCCAGGTCTCCTCTGGGAATAACAATGCGGACTGATTCGTGTTTGTCATTGTCAGCAACGAGCGTGGCGCGCGTAGCCCTGCGCGGAAAGGGTATGGCCGGCGTCGGCCAGGCAAAGCATGCATTCGACGTTGGGAGGGTTCTCATCCTGCTTAGAGTTCTATCGGTGGCGCAAATTGCGGGTGGCAGCGCGGTCTGCAGGGGAAATAGAAGACTGAGCGGGAGGACTCTACCGAGCGTTCGGGGGCTAAGAAGTCAGGAATTATGAAACTTTTCAAGATTTCCCGTATCAAGTGCGAATTTCCCGTATAATTCCCGTATTTTTCCCGAGTGACTAAAATTCCCGTATAATTCCCGTATTTCCCGTATCGCTCGACACCCTGTGTATTTATAGAAAAAATGCTTGAAATATGTATTTACATAAAAAAATATTTATTTACCTAAAAATCCGAGCCCTACTCATTACTGATGGTGGAGGTAATGAGAATCGTTGATTTAACAATTAATATTAATAATAATAATGTTATCGGTTTTACATCTGCAACTATTGGTGACCCTGGGATGCCCTGAAGGGCAGAGTTTCACCAAGTTCTGGACAACATGGACCCCCACCCATAAACTTACTGACTTTGTGCCCCCCAGAAATACCTCACACCTATTCCTATTCCATGATGATACATACCACTCATATTCCATAGACTACAACAAAGTGGACAGGGAAAAGCTACTGGAGAAACTGGGAAACATAATAGGATATATGAGTCCTTTAACAAACATCATTAGGAACATTCTTGCTTATAATTAAATCACTGTATGCGACTTCCACAGCAATAAACCCAGTATGACAAATATTGAACTTAAACTAGATGGTGAAACCTTACCAAGGGTAACAAAATTCAAATATCTAGGTTCTGTCATTGCTGAAGATTACATTATTTAAATGACTCATGGTGGTTCCATATTGATATGTTAGAATAGTTATTAACAAGAAATGAACATCTGCCTGAATCAATACTATACAGATAAAATTAATTATTGAACTTGTTTACAGTACATGTTTCGGGGATTAATTATATTTTATCCCCTTCATCAGCTGTTGAAAGAACAAAAAACTAATTAACATATAAATGTAACGTTGTCCTAACCACATACACCATATGCTTTAAACTAACCTATGATCACTTTCCATCACGTCGGGTTTCTTAAAGCCGCTTTGTTTTGAAAGGCCATATTTGGATTTAAGCAGGCTCTTCATTAGTTATAAAGCTACACGGATTGGTGAAGTATTGGTGTTACATATCTACCATTTCAAGGAACTACTATTTGTCATGAGCAACTGATCACCGTCACCATCTGTTTCTCTTCATTTTATTCTATTCTTATACCCTAAATTTTATGGTGCACTATATTGGTTTTAAACACGTATATTATTACTGTCCTACGCTTTGTTTTTTGTTTCTTCAACAGCTCATGAAGGGGATAAAATATAATTAATCCCCGAAACATGTACTGTAAACAAGTTCAATAATTAATTTTATCTGTATAGTATCGATTCAGGCAGATGTTCATTTCTTGTTAATAACTATTGCTGAAGATGGCATGATAACTGCCGATATAATGTGTACCAGAAGACTGGGAGAAAGGGCTAATAATACCAGTGTTTAAGAAGGGGGACAAGAAGGTGTGTGATAACTATAGAGGGGTCACCCTCATATCACAGATAGTAAAAATACTGGAAAGGATATTAGAAAGAAGAATGAGAAGAAAGGTGGAAGGAGAGTTGCAAGAGGAACAGTATGGCTTCAGGAGTGGAAGATCCACAGTGGACCCAATCTTTAGCTTGAGGCAGGTGATGGAAAAGAACTGGGAATATGGAGAGGATTTGATCATGACTTTCATAGATCTAGAAAAGGCATATGATAGTGTCCCCAGAGAGAAGGTATGGGAAACCATGGTTAAGAAGAGACTGGGAAGAGAAATGTTGGAAATGGTGCAAGCAATGTACAACAACTGTGTTAGCAGGGTACTGACCCCAGTTGGAAAGACAGACTGGTTTAAAAACAAGACTGGACTAAGACAGGGGAGTGTGCTGTCACCTCTTTTATTCATAATGGTAATGGATGAAATTGTAAAGGAAACAAAGGAAGCATATGGACATAAAGAAATGAAGTAACTGTTATTTTCAGATGATATTGTGGTCTGGGGAAGGAACACCGAAGAAGTGCAAAAACAACTAGATGCACTGAACGAAAATATTCAGAAGTATGGCCTGAAAATCAGTATAGAGAAAAGCAAGACCATGGTGATGACAAGAGGGGAAAGACAAGGAAAGGGCACTGTGAAAATTGGAAGTCAGAGTTTGGAAATTGTGGACACGTTGAAATACCTAGGAAGTGAATTGATGCAAACTCGTAGGTTGGACATGGAGATTGGCAGGAGAGTACAGCAGAGCAATGCATTCTATCAAAGTGTAAGAAAACTTGTTTGGGATAAGGAAGTACCAAGGAAAAGCAAGGAGGTAATGTATAAAGTGTACTATGTTCCCATATTAACTTATGCAGCTGAGACTTGGACCCTGACAAGCAGGCAAGAGAGTAGAATCCAAGCCAGTGAAATGAAATTCCTAAGAAGTATGATAGGAAAGACAAGGAAAGACAGAGTGAGGAATGAAGATGTTAGGAAGGAAGTTGGGATGGGAAAACTAAATGAGAGAATTGAGAAGAATAAACTAAGGTGGTTCGGACATGTAAAGAGGATGGAGGAAAATAGAATACCAAGACAGATGCTGGAGGCAAAGTGCAAGGGTAAGAGAGCAAGAGGAAGACCTAGAACAAGGTGGATTGATTCAGTGAAGAACAGCGTAAGAAAAAGAAATCTGGACTGGGACAAGATCGTGGAAGAAGAATGGTGGAAGGAAAGAAGAAAGTGGAGAAGTGCCATAAATATCCCGACCCGGCAGGAGCTGGATAAGGGGAAATGAGGATGATGATGATGATAAACCATAGGGCCACGTCTGCGTGGAACAGGAGTTTTATGTGATCCGAAAATACCTATAAGAACGAAGGGTAAAGTTTATAAAACTGCCGTAAGACCATTCCTACTCTATGTAGTGAAACATGGGCTACTACAAAGGCACATGACCAAAAGCTACATATCATGTTACGTTGGGCAGGTGGAGTTACTCTCAAAGATAAAATCCGTAATGAACATGTGCGAGGGAATTTCAAAGTAGCGCCTATAGCTGAGAAACTTTTAGAAACCAGGCTAAGGTGGTATGGACATGTTATGCGAAGACCGGAGAATCATATAGTGAAGAAGTGTCTTTCCATGACTACGCGAAAGAGAGGGATCAAACAACATGGATGACGAATGCCTAGAGGGACATGAGAGTAATGGGCCTATCTGCTGATGATGCTTTCCAAAGAAACGACTGGCACCTCAGGATTAAGAAAGCTTCCCCGCGTAACGGGAAAAGGCGAGGAGGAAGAAGACTGTAAGCGATAACATTTCTCTCTCGAATCCCATAACGCAGATGAATGGAGTGCTACAGAGTGACCCAATGAGCCCCAAACTGTTCAATGTAGCGGTCTCAGACCTAATACCCAATATAAAGGACGAAGGGCGGCTTCGTTGGCGTAGTCAGTAGCATGCTGAGCTTCTATGCCCAAGATAGCGGGTTCAAACCCGGCCGAAGCCGTTGGCAGTATGCCTTCCTTCGGAGGGGAAATAAAGTCAGCGGTCCCATGTCCTAGATTTATGGCATGTTCAAGAACCTTCCACTAATTCCACCTGTGTGAAGCTAAATTGTATAGGTTAAGAATGTAAACAACGCTCTTTGGTTTCTACGTTCGTTGCCAAGAGCTGACTGCGGTGGCATCTAGTAGCTAAGTTCTGAACTTGGCCTAGTAGTCGTTGACGGTGATGCTTGGCGGAAAAAGTAGGAACTATTTGAAAAATTCTAAGTTGCAGTACTTAAATTAAAAAACAGAAAACACACACTAATACAGTCATCACAATTAACACCGGTTATCACACAGATTCTACACACACCCAAAGTACACGGGGCTACATGACCGCGTTGTCGCAGCCCCCAAACTTAAGAACCAACCAACCTAAAGGACGAAGGCGACGAGGTAAATGTATACGTGTATGCAGACGACATAGTACTCGTATAAAAAAATTAAATTTAAAAAAAAAAACGAGAAACTACAGGCTGCTTTAAACAGGCTTAACATTTGGGCAGACGACAATAAATTCAGAATTAATCGGCAGAAGACGGTACAGATGATTATCCGCAAGGGAGGCAGAACAGCATTAACAGAGAAAATTTATTACAAGAACGGAGGAGAAACTATGGGCATTACATTACAGACATCAGGAACTACTTATGTTAGACACAGAGTGGCTGAGGTCATAATAGCAATGAATGACATCTTGATCTTACGCAAAGTAGGTTGTAGTAGCTATGAAATTGTTCAATGCAAAAATATACCCGATAATGACGTATGGACTAGAATTGATATGGGAACATCTTTCCAAAATAAATATATGAGACATCTGTCTAAATTCACTCCTTCAAGACTATATTAAGAGCTCCCAAGAGAACTCTTCTATACAGAAGAACTCCGATACAAATTACTGTCGACCCAAGTATTATGTGCACTCGAGTTTGAAGGTTGTTTGTGAAGTAACCAATAGACCTACATAAAATCCAATAACATCATCATTTTCATCGTTAGTTCATGTAGGTTTGAAATTTTTAATTTATATTTTAATATTTTTTGTCGCAGTTGGAACACAAAAAGTGCACGTTTTTAAGCGTGTTTCAACCATGCGTCACATTTAAAAATTATTATCTCAAAAACCCGTTATCAGATCGAATCCAAATTTTAACACAATATACATTTAAATGTTGTATAACTGGTTTATTAATTTCAAAATTTTACGTGTCCAAGAAAAAAAGTTGTTATCATTTTTCTCGGCTTGGGGTGGTTAGAAAATGTAGTTCTTTGACGCGATGTAATCCTTATACATCAAAAAGTTATGCTGTTTGACTTTGAAATATGTAAATTAACTCACTTATTTTATATCGGTTTGTATTTGTAGCTGTACAGCGTTGCTGTGATGGAGCCCACCACTTCCAAGCGAGGCACGCCATGATGCGTGATGAGCTCCATTTTGGCAACGCTGTACAGCTTTTCCGGGAGCGGGTAGCTGGTGAACGATGTGTTATTTCCGCCTACAAATACAAACCGATATAAAATAAGTGAGTTAATTTACGTATTTCACAGTCATACAGCATAACTTTTTGATGTATAACGATTACATCGCGACCAAGAACTACATTTTCCAACCACCCCGAGCCAAGAAAAACTTACCTTACAAAAATGATAACTTTTTTTCTTGGACACGTAAAATTTTGAAATTAATAAACCAGTTATACAACATTCCAATGTATATTGTGTTAAAATTTGGATTCGATCTGATGATGGGTTTTTGAGATAATAATTCTTAAATGTGACGCATGGTTGAAACACGCTTAAAAACGTGCACTTTTTGTGCTCCAACTGCGACAAAAAAAAATAAAATATAAATTAAAAATTCCAAACCTACATGAGCTCATCGGCTTTAACTCGAATCCGAGTATAAATCTTCTTCCTTCAGTCCAGTTTGTGGATGTGTTTACGGTGACTAAAGAGTCCAATCCTGGCATGGAACAAGCGGCCACACAAGTCACATAGTATTGCTGGAGGAGGACGTGGTTGGGCTGCTCGAAGTTTCCTAGCTTGACGCTTGGCCTCTTCATGTATGCGTCGATCCCTTTCAAACGTCTTTACAGTATCCGAGATGGTACGGTGCCAAGTTGAGCGGTCTTCAGCCAGCATGTCCCAGGTTTGTGAATCAAGACCTGTCAATTTCAGGGTCTGCTTAAATTGGTCCTTGTAGCGCCTCTTAGGACCACCATGAGGTCTGGTGCCATAGCATACAATAGAACGACGAAAATGATGATGTTATTGGATTTTATGTAGGTCTATTGGTTACTTCACAAACAACCTTCAAACTCGAGTGCACATAATACTTTGGTCGACAGGAGTATTGCCATCTACAGATGCATCCAACCAACTTCAGACAGAGCAGCAAGCCAACAAACTTTTACACCACTAGTGCGGATTGGATGAAGGCACATAGTGACTAGAATAGCAACCAAAACTTCTCACACTCCGATAAAGGAATGCTTGTGCGTGTTATATCATGTTGTGACGTGTACTATACTCTGATTTACCAAAGATGAACGGTGAAGGCAATGGAGACGAGAGGGGTAACAGTCCCCATGGCAACAGGAAGCAGTGTTCTACTGCGCCGTGCCTCGTCACTGTCATTAGTAGAGATACGGGAAAATCGCAATTGCGATAAATGCGAATTTTCTTTTTTCTCCTTTTTTCAACTACCTGGTAACTAATATGACTATGTATACCCAAAATTTGCGAAACTGAATGTGCGACAAAGTGCGATAACTAAGGGTTCTTGCGAATTATTCCCATAAATGCGAAAAGAGCCGAATTTACCGATTAATGTTGAATATTATGTTTTTTACATTTTCGCGCCGCAACTTTGAAATTTGCGAGTTCCCAGCAATGAAAATATCGGCTATATAATCGATATTTACGAGTAATAATCGATTTGTACGAACATCGATTATTGTCGTGAAAACAATAGATTACGGTAAAAATTAATTTGAAAATGGTGCTGTTATTATTGCCGCATAATATCCACTGTTTATCGCCAGTAAAACGATGATTTTGGAGAAATTATTTCGTAGTTTCAGTTGGTTGTGCTAATAAAAGGAATATTCCAATCGTTTGTGCCGATTCTTTTTAAAAATTAGAGCAATAAGGTTATGCTTATATAGGTTTATATCGTGCCGGCCCTCATTTCTTGTATTTGAAATGAAAATGAAAACTCTCAAGTACGTATCGTGATATGAATAGACAATGTTTGTTAGGTGTTCTCTTTGCTTTGGGTTCAAATCCCGGTCACTCCATGTGAGATCTGTGCTGGACAAAACGGAGGCAGGCAGGTTTTTCTTCGGGTACTCCGGTTTTCCCTGTCAAATATCATTCCAGCAACACTCTCCACTATCATTTCATTTCATCTGTCATTCATTTAATCATTGTCCCAGAGGAGTGCGTCAGGTCTCGGCAGCCGGCACATTTCATATCCTCGCCGCTAGATGGGGGCTTCATTCATTCCATTCCTGACCCGGTCGGAGACTGGAAGCAGGCTGTGATTTTTCATTTTCTCTTTGCTTTGGGAAATGTTGTATAATATGATGCAAGTATTCTCTGCCATGTGTGAGTTATAGGTTATGTTACATGTCGTCCGGCGATTTCTCCGTAAATTCGGATACTGTTTTACAGATTGTCAGTCAAGAGTCGCAGTGTGGTCAGGAAATAATGAGGGAGTAAACATACATTTTATTATTTAGTTAATTATCCATTGTATGATATTTACACGAAGTTAAGTAAATGTATGATTTACATTATTTCCTTTTCAACGAGGGCCATTGAATTTCTATTTGCCAGTGGTTTAATGGTCAAATGGCACTTCTTGAATCCTACCTCATAAGATAAGTTATTAAAAGAAATGAATGGAACTTGGCAAGGAGTTAGTAGGAAAAACACACAAAAGGATTTCATAGACATCCTCAGAATTTGAACCAATTAGTCCACCGAGTCCAGGACAGCCCGGTATTGTCGTCATTCCACCAGCCACACAGTAAACTTCGTAAGACAAGCATTGTTGCGTGACCACAGCTCGCTTTATTCTAACAATTGTCACCTTGGTACCAGTGAACTAATAAAACTCTCCGCCGGCCCTCAATATTTGAGTTGCTGCATAACACCTGATATTGTTGATTGCATAATGAGAACATGACCTTTGGATCTTTTGAGCATAGCTTAGGTACCCTCGTCTCACGTCATACAACCAACCGACAGCACTTGAACTCAATCTTGCCAATTAGCCAGGCTGATGCCTTTATTTTCAGAGATCTCACATTTCTGAAAAATGTATGATGTCAAGTTTCTACATTTCTGTATTACTGATATTAGGATTTTAATACTTCTAACACTCCCTTAGTAAAAATAAAAACCACACACACAACAGGAGACTTATATTAAATGCTTATGCCGTTTATCAGAAACGCCCATATTTCCAATCCTGCACATGTTTGAATTAGTTTCCGTGCATGTTATTTTGAACCTGTTTATTGTACCTGGTGACGAACTTTTAAATGCTACAAAATGCTAATTTTAAAATTTCAAAATGCTCCAAAATGCTATTTTTCAAAATGAAAGTGCTACAAAATCAATTTCAAAATGCTATTTTCTCGTATCCTTAGTCATTAGTATTATCCAGTGTATCTATTGAAGTGCATTTGCTTATTCTTTCATAGGCTACAGTCAGTGCCCGAGTAAGGTAAAATGAGGCTCAAGTCCCTCAGATTTTTTGGGCCCCTTTAATTTTTTCAAATGTTTTTTTTTTTAGCACCTGTACATTTAATAAAGTATATACAAGAGTTATTTTTCTCAAGATGAATAAAGCACTTTTTATTAAATCATACATAGGCCTACATATATACATTTCAATTGAAACGATCATTGTTATTTGAAAACATTTCAGATGATTCGATGAACAATTTAACAAATCATACTATTTTTTACTTCTGTAAAATGTAATCAATTTTTTTTCTCTCTTTCGGTCAATAAAATCTTCTATAATGGCATCAAAATCAATTTCCCGCAGAACATCTGACTCGATATACATTAAACTTAGCATGTCTAATGGTTCTTGTGACGTGATACTTCTTTGCGCACTTTTGATCCGTTTCAATTTCGAAAACGCGCGCTCCGCAGAACAATTCGTTATCATGAGGGCCAGGAAAATGCGAAAAGCAATTTCAACGTTCGGAAAAACAGACTCAAGCTTGTCTTGAATAAGAATTTCAAGTTCAGAACGAGTGAACTCAGTTTTTAAAGGTCACTGTAATTTAATATAATGCTGAAACTGTCCCAGTTCTGGATAAAATTTTTCTAAATCTTTGGAATAAAATTGAACTAAATTAGAAATTGCTTGGGGGTCCCAGATAATTGGGGGCCCTAGGCCTGGGCCTAGTCGGGCCTAATGGGTAATCCAGCACTGGCTACAGTAAGCGTTATCATTCTGTGTTTGTTGGAGGCGTGTCATCATCATCATCTTGAGCAGTTTCCAACTGCTGGTCGGGTCTGCTTGGAACATAAGCCTCTCCATCGTTTCCTGTCCATCCACCATCTCTCGTCATTTACTGTGTCCCAGCACACTCCTCTTTCCTCCATACTCTTCTTAACTCCTTTTGTCCATCTGTCCCTTGGTCTTCCCCTTGGCCTCCTTCCCGTCATTTCCATTCCAAACATCTTCTTCGGTATCCTCTCCTCTTCCATCCTCCTCACATGTCCATACCATTGTAGCCTAGATCGCTCTATTCTATTTTGCAATGGTTCCTCTCTTACCATCTCCCTGACTCTCTCATTCCTTACTCTGTCCATTCTTGTCACTCCTCTGGAACTTCATCTCCACTGCTCGTATTTTATTCTTGTCCCTTTCCTTCATCACACATGTTTCTGAACCATATGTCAAAATTGGCACAAAGTAGGTCTTGTAGATGATCCCTTTACATTTTTGTGGTACATCTTTATTCCATATCATCCCCCTAACACTCTTGAAAAATCCATCTGCGCACATTCCCCTCTCATTTATTTCCATCCTATTGCCTCCCTTTTCTTCAATTATGCTTCCCGAGTACTTGAAGCATTCTACTTTCTGCAACTGCTGTCCTCCAAGTGTTATGCCCATATCCAGTCTGTTCTTCTTCCTCGTTGTGATGACCACTTCACTCTTTTGTGCTGAGAACTTCATCCCATATGATAACACTACCTTCTCCCACTCATCTAATTGCTCTTGTACTTCTTCCTCATCCTCTCCCCATACCAGAAGGTCATCAGCAAACAACATTGCCTTCATTTTCCTTTCCCCAATGCTATTTACCACTTTTCGTATGATTTCATCCATCACCACTATAAATAACAGGGGTGAGAGGGCACTTCCCTGTTTCAGACCACTCTCCAGTTGAAACCATTCCGTTCTCTCCCTTCCCACCTTTACACAGCTTTTGCTTCCCTTGTACATTGCTTTCACTCTTGCCACTGTCTCCTTGTTCACTGCTTTTGCTCTCATTGCTTCCCATACCTTGTTTCTATTAATACTATCATATGCTTTCTCAATATCCAAGAAGGTCATCACCAGATCTTTCCCATATTCATAATGGTGTTCTTGTAGCTGTCTTACTGCAAAGATGAGGTCAACTGTTGACCTTCCTGGCCTGAATCCATACTGTTCTTCCCTCAGCCCATCTTCAACTTCTGTCCGAATTCTTCTCTCCAGTACCTTCTCAAATATTTTGGCGCAGTGGCACATGAGTGTAATTCCCCTGTAGTTCTTGCATTCCTTCCTACTTCCCTTTTTAAATATGGGTATTATTATTCCTCGTTTCCAGTCCTCTGGTATTTTCTTCTCCCTCCATATCACTTTCATTACTCGAAAGAACCACTGTGTTCCTATCACCCCTGCTGCTCTCACCGTCTCCACACTCACTTCGTCTATTCCAGGTGCCTTTCCCCCTTTCATCTTCTGATAATACGCGTAATTGATCTCTACACATCGTATTTTAAATTAATCGACAATTGAACATCAAACAGGCTTAGGTCCGCGCTTTGATTAATTACAGTAAACATGCAGGAGGTGCAAGAGTAGCTACATAATGTAATGATTTAACTTCCAAAGTTACTGTCAGACAGCTGAAGATTTTTAGTATCTTCTGTGAAAAGATACCTTCAAACCTTTAACTGGTGACGTGAAGTCATTCAGATTCCCAACAAAAAAGAAAACATCTGTGCTTCTTTAATTAAATCTTGCAGCTGTTGTTTATGCTACCTTCTAATCTGTGCGCTGACACTTCACACCTTCGTTGATGAAAGTTTCGTGACTTAATGGACTTAAATGACCCTGGTTAGCTCGCCTCCACCTCGCGCAACCTTACGGCCCGAGCTCGGTTGGCTGGCGTAAGGCGCATGCCCGGCAGTACGCCGCCGGCCCCGCTCCAGCTAAAGAATTCGTCATTTCGCTCATATTGGCCCGTATTGACGCAAATTGAATTCAGTGAAGTTTATTATATTCCGCCCTATTCAATACAATCTATCCAGTTTTTATCGATGACTTATGATGTTCAAATGTTAAATTAGGTCACTCCAAGGACTGAAGAAGGGAACAGACGTTCCCGAAACATGTATCATCATAGTTTTCCATGAACTAAGTCTTGAATTGTATTGAATAGGGCGGAATATAATAAACTTCACTGAATCCAGCTAAAGAATCTCGCTGTACAATAGGCACCAACGGGTCAAATAGGCATTTTAGGGCACTAATAAACTTGATAGGAAATGCAAAGTTATCTCATCACCTACTTTTCATCCTTAAAGGAACAAAATAGGCCTAGGCCTACTAATCACACACTTACGCAACCCTTGATTCTCCTGATAAATGAACTGATTGTAGTTCAAGGAGAGGATGTGCCTCAAAGTCACTAGAAAAAGGGGGGGGGATGGAAAAAGTTGAGGAGTCCCTCAGGGTGTCCAACACCTGAACACACTAGCTATGGGCCCTTGAGAGTGTAGGGTTACACACAACCTGCGGGGCTAGGACGATAGGAGGAACACCCAGAATGCCAGTACTTGGTAGTAGTAATAATAATAATAATATCGTATGACCTCGGGTGCCGGGTGCAAGCCTCGTTATTTGACACCATGAGCGTAGCTTGCATGTCGAATTTTGTTGTTCCTTGAAGCACTATGAAAGTCAAGGAGGTTAGATATCTAAGCTCCTTGACACTACAGCGCTTTCTAGTAGAGAATGGAGGAACTTTGTGTTGGCAGAAACTCCCGAGATTGATTTTGCCATTATGAACTCGGCCTACTGAATTCAAATGGGTTCTGTGACATGCCAACATCGTATGACATGGTGTCGTATTTTTGCCACCTTTCAAAAATCACTTACCACGGCCTGGAGTGAACCTGCAAGCTTGGGGTTGGTAGACCGACACGTTGACCACTCACCCACCATGGCAAGCTTAGTACTTGGTGATGTTGTAAAATTGAGAGGGAAAATCTCTAGCAGGTTCCTCCATCTACCTTAAGCTACTCTACTGTAACCTGGTAAATGTTCCGGGGATTTTCTGATATCTACCTTCAACCACTCCTTCTCGGTAAGACTGTCACTGTAGTCGACCTCCTTGCGCTGCCGAGTGCCACGACCCAGGAACCTCTCGTCCTCTTCCTCCTCGAAAGTCCACCTCTCCACCTACAACAACAGCAATGTCACTGAGTACAACTCACAGAACATGGGCTTTTGAGTTATCAACTGATGTGCATGCAAACACCATCAGCTTCATTTACCAAAAAGAAAACAAGTAGTTCTGAGAACAAATAAGTAGCTTATTTTCATATTATGTCCTACTCTACCAACATACAAAATTTCAGTTTGATTGCTGTCATAGATTAGTCGAGATTTGAGAACCGTCTAAATATTTTGGATGGTCGCCGTGTTGGATTTTTATAAATGCAGGCCATAGAGTTATGTACCATTAGATGACGATTATTGCATAGGTTCATTATTCAAACATTGACTTTGATCTCATGATTAGGACACAAGAAATAAAAGCTTAATTTTAAAATTTCGCACAGCACCCATCTTGAGGTTATGTAAACAATAATTGAACTAAATTAAATGTCAGTGCGTTACAATGTGTGTAAATATTTGCTGTACAGTAAAATACCAGTAAAACAAAATTTTGGGGACCTCAGAAATTAATTTGTTATAGTGAAATTTTGTTACACTGATTTGAGTCAATTCGTAAGAAATCCCGTGGTGTTATATTCATTGCAGGAGATATATTACTTCAACATGCCTTTAGTCAGGTAAAAGTTCAACATTTATGTGATGAGAAGAAAATTACGATATACGTATGTACACGAAGTAATTAATAATATATTAATTGAAAGACGTTTTCCTATATTGCACGCAATCCAACCGTATTACCGTATATACCCGAATGTAAGACGAGTTTTTTTTTCCCACTTTTTGTGTTATAAAAATTTGGGGTCGTCTTATATTCAGGGTATTTTAATTGTTATTATTATTATTTGCAAAGTAGTGTGTGGTGTTGGCATCTTGTAACTCGCAACAAATCAATGCGTTAATGAAGATTAAGATATGGTTTGTTATGTTGAATTACCATGCATATACGAATAGCATACATTTTGAGGTTAGGATTTACGCATACAGTGGAATCTCGTTAGCACGTTCTCGGTTATGACGTTTTCCCGTTTAGCGCGATGATTTTCTCAAGTCCCAGTCCCAATTCTACAAAATACATGTTGATATATCCCCTTAATACGTTCTCTATTCCCGCTTACGACGATCAAATTTCCGTTGTACTATTTGTAAGCGAACCTGATTTTATTCTTATTTCATTATAAAATTCGGCTTCTGGAAAACACGACGCGATATTGCCTCATATTCTCTGATAGTTATTGACAGTGTAGATGATTTCCTTGTGTTTGACGGCGTAGAAGTGGCTATAGCAATGACACAACACAGGTGACGTGTCTCTCTCCCGCTGTCCTTCACCCCCTTCCCTTTGTTTATTTCTCACGTAGGCACATTATTGTCTTCGTGTTCCGCACTATTGTCTTCTAGTTCTTAGTGTTGACGTCCAATTATGACCTATTTTATTGCGTGTTTCATAATGGATAAGAAGAAAGTACGGCAGATAACTAATGATGAGAAGATTAAATACATTCGAGACGTGGACTGCAATCCTCACATGAAGCGTGTGGATATAGCGCGAAAGTGGAACATTCCTCCGTCTACACTGAACACGATTCTCGGCAAAAGGAAGGAAATCGAACGTGCATTTGAAGAAGGAATGAGCAGCAAAAGGAAACGCGTGCGAGAGGGACAGTTTCCTCAACTAGAAAGAGCTTTATTGAAGTGGTTCAAGCAAGCCCGTGCTTCAAACATATGCGTGCGCGGTCGCCGGCAACGGAGTCGTCACCGGCGGAGCGCGAGAGCGAGAATGTCCTTGCTAAGCAGAAATAAAGACCCTGTATTATACTGTAGTGTAACAAATAAAATGAAAAAGGCACAATCTCTAACCTGGTCAACATATAATAAAAAATGCCTATCAATAGCTACTAAGATCCAACATTATAAAACTGTAACTCTCCCTGAAGCCACTTATGCTTGTGAAACACTGTTCCAAATTAAAAATGAACAAAGAACTGATCAGCTCCTCAAAACGGAAAAAAGAATCATTAGAATGTGCATAAATAAAAAGTATCAGGTTGAGGGAGTCTGGAGGATTCTCCCAAATGAAACTGTCTATCGTGAGATTGATCCAATCACCAGCACAATGAAGAAGAAAAGAATTTCATATTTTTTTCACATCTTACGGCTTCCAGAAAACAGAATTGTACGCCAACTGGTGATGAGAAATCTAGGAAAGAAAACTGGAGGAAAATGGATCCAAGAAATCCAACAAGATCTCAAAGCAGTTGGACTCAAGATAACAGATTCTTAAAACTCACAAATTTTCTGCAGAAATGGCACATAGAAAGCCTATGGAAATTTCAGAGGAGTTGAGAAAATCCCGATCTGAAAGAATGAAAAAGTACTGGAAAGAGCGCAAGAACCAAGCAGTACTACCTTCAAAGAAGAATTGATTGTGGAACGACTCAAGTGGTCCAATGTGACCAATCAAGATTAATAATAATATACTGTAGTGTAGAGGTACAGTAATTCATTTTTATGTTATTTATTGCGTGTAAGTTACTGATAACCTATGTTTATGTCGTGACTGTAGTAGTGCATACAATCACTTACTAAGGTCGGCGATTGAACGTCCATATATACGCCGCGTTCTTTCTTATACGTTGTAAATGCAGTATGGCGTTTTTCGGTAGTACGTTTTCCCGCATATGAAGTCCAAATTTTTCAGTCCCTTGAAAAATGTACCAACAAGATTCCACTGTACAAGTCATTTTAAGCGGATAAATTATATGTTCGAATGCATACAGAAATATGTTTTAAAACAATCTTTACAAGAACAACCAGTCAGTTTTACGAGCAGTAATTGAGTGATCAACGTATCTTAATTTTTAAAACAATCTTTACAAGAACAACCAGTCAGTTTTACGAGCAGTAATTGAGTGATCAACGTATCTTAATTTAATGACGTCTCCCATTCTTGAACAAAGAAATTATAGAGTATGTCTTGGAAAGGAGGCAGAGGGATTTCCGATAACACGAGACGTTATAAAAATAAAGCACAAACTTAAGGGCATATATTGTGCAAGTTATGAGTTGGCGAGTATTTATTTGAAAAAATCTGTAAGAGGCAGTTGATAACTAGGCCTCGTCTTACATTCGGGTGTATACGGTATATCAGTAAAGACTGACAGAGTACCACCTCACCTCATCATCATCCTTGACGAGCCAGTCTGGTAGTTCGGCCACCTCCACAAGGCGGGACTTGCGGTTGGGGCCCAGTTTAGCTTCTTCGCGCCGCCGCTCCAGGTCCATACGGTGGAACAGAGCCAGTTCGTCGGCATTGCGAGCGATCATGTGGTTCACAGAGTCGTCGTCCGGCACCTCGTTTTCCTCCTGGCAAGCATACATTCACAATGAATAGAAACATGCACAGAACTACAAGTGCTGCAGACAAACAAACAATAGGACAGGAAAACAAGGATAAAGATTGGGAAGGAGGCAGCTGTGGCATTAATTTAGGATCCACCCTGGAATTCGCCTGGAGTAGAACTGGGAAACAATAACTAACTAACCACTTCCAGGATGGCCGAGGTGGGAATCAAACCCTCCTCTTATCAGTTTTGCCTCACGAGGGTGAGTGTACCCCGTTCCAGTCCTTAGACCAGAATTAAATTTCTTGGCAGAGCCGGGAATCGAACCAAGGCCAAGAGTGCTGGCCACTACGCAACGAGGCGGACCACACACACATGTAAAAAGATCAAACACAACAGGCAGCTGGATCTATAAATTTAAGATTGTTGTTGTCGTATGATTTAGGGGCTTTGCGACATTGTGGTCATGTAGCCCCATGTACTTGGGTGAGTGTGGAGTTTGTCTGATAACCTGTTTTATTGTGATGGCTTTATTCAGACAAGGATCGGGAAGGAGGCAGCCATGGCCTTAATTTAGAAACCATCCCAGCATTCGTCCGGAGTAGAAGTGGGAAACCACGGTAAGCCACTTCCTGAATTACCGAGGCGGGAATCAAACCCTCCTCTTCTCAGTTTTACCTCACGAGGCTGAGTGTATCCTCTTCTAGCCCTCACACCAGAATTAAAATTTCTTGCCAGACTTGGCAATCGTATCCATATCTCCAGTGTGACAACCGAGAACACTAGCCACTAGACTAAGAGGTAGCTTATATGTAGAGATGAAACAATTAGCTCAAGAAGGCGGTATGCACATACCTCCTCCTCTGCGTCATCTTGATGCAGAATGCTCTGGAGGAACTGCTGTCGCTCCGAACCGGTCGACTTCTGATCGAACATGCCGGCCTGTATGACCTTCTCGTCCATGTTGAGCTTGTACCGGGCGGCGGCCAGGATACGCTCCTCCACAGAATTGACCGTCATCAGCCTCAGGACTCGAACCTCGTTCTGTTGCCCGATACGATGAGCTCGGTCCTGGGCTTGGAGATCCTGAAACAAATAACAATACAAAATTCAACAACTATAGTCAATCATTGAATAGGATAGAATGATGCAGGCTCAAGTACGTTATTAATTATGCATAAATATCAAATTAATTATATCTGAAACAAATTCGTCCTTATTGACAAAATTCAATTGAATTTTTTGTTTCAATTTTTTTTTTTTTTTTTCTTTCTTTGCCGTGTGGCCTCCTGAGTGGCCGAGTGCAGATCTTTCTAGTCGACGCCCGTGGGCGACCTGCGCTTCGGGATGAGAGATGGAATGGATGAAGTTGAATGAAACTGGGCAAGGATGTGGAAGGAAGCGGCCGTGGCCTGTTAGAAGGTACCGTCCCAGCATTTGCCTGGTGTTGAAAATGGGGAAACCACGGAAATCCATTTCAAGGACGGCCGAAGGTGGGGCTCGAACCCACGCATCTACCGAGTCAGCAGAGAGCTTGGCTCCATAACCTAACGCTGCGCTTTAGCCAGCATAGCCACTGCTGTCGGTATCTAAATGGTATTAAACAGGGTTGTTAGGCCGCATTGCACACAATTTGTTCAATCAATTTGTTTACTAATTTCTTTAAATTACAGACATTCAACTTAAAATAAGTGTTTCTCCCTTCTTCTTCAAGTACAGTGTTCGCTCCCCCGAACATTGGCGATCTTCATGGAAAAGGGGCCTCAGTCCACCGCAAGCCAGAACAATTCTACAACAGATCGAATCCGTGACCACTCCTGGATATTCTGAAGCTAGGATATCTGTCTTCTGCCACACCCTCGTCTCCCATCTACTTTGCCTTGTAGTATTAATCAAAATGAAATTAAATTCCTAAGAAGTATGAGAGGAAAGACAAGGAAAGACAGAGTGAGGAATGAAGATGTTAGGAAGGAAGTTGGGATGGGAAAACTAAATGAGAGAATTGAGAAGAATAAACTAAGGTGGTTTGGACATGTAAAGAGGATGGAGGAAAATAGAATACCAAGACAGATGCTGGAGGCCAAGTGCAAGGGTAAGAGAGCAAGGGGAAGACCTAGAACAAGGTGGATTGATTCAGTGAAGAACAGCATAAGAAAAAGAAATCTGGACTGGAACAAGATCGTGAAAGAAGAATTGTGGAAGGAAAGAGGAAGGGGAAGTGCCATAAATACCCCGACCCGGCAGGAGCTGGATAAGGGGAAATGATGATGATGATGAGTATTAATCAAAGCAACTGATATTCTTGGCCTCTAAGTACATTACCCAAATAGGCAGTTTTTCGATACTTAATGGTAGACAACAACTAAAGATCACATTTTGCCCTTCTGAGGACATCTCTGTTAGTAACTCTATCAGTCCCAAGGTATTTGAAGCATTAGTTGATGAATTCACATTTCGAAGGCCTCTAACAGTTTCATGGTGTTGACCTTCAAAGTCCAAACCTCCACACTATACAAGAGTGTCGACCAGACATAGGTTCCAGCCAATCTTTGTCGGAGCTTCAGATTTAAGATGTCATTGTTGAAGCATCTTCCTAAATACACTGCGTGCCATTTCAATAGGACTTCTGATTTCAACGTCGGGATTTAAATCGTCAGTGATAAATATTTAAAATGGTGAACATGCTCGACTGGAAGACCTCTGATGTTCAAAGCAGCTTGGTCAGGAGTTTGACAACTAAAAACCATAAATTTAGTCTTATTTACATTGATTTGAAGTCCAAATTCTTCAGATGATGTGCTGATGTTGGTTAGTAATTGTTGAAGGCCTCCAAGGTTATCACAAAAGATCAATGTGTCACCAGCATATCGTATTATATTAGGACACCACCATTCACTCGAACTCTTAAATGGGTTTTCCTAAGGCTTTCTTGAAAATCCTATCCGAGTATAAGTTGAATAACATGGGAGATAGTATGCAACCTTGACGAACTCCTCTTTGTATATTGATGTTGGTTGTTGTTACATGTGCCACTTTGATTCTAGAAGTCTGGTTCCAGTATACATTTTCGATGATCCATTCTGGAATCTCTAAAAAGAGTTCAGAATACATAACTCATCCCTAGCTATAATTCTTGACAGTCTCGTACGGTGTGTTGTAATAGAGAGGGCCGCTCCATAGAACCTTCCATGTTAAGTATCTGGAGTCAAGGGCTGGGTGATAAAACAGTGGACATGGCACCGTCTTCTGTGCTAGGAAAGGATTTCCTTTCTCTTCAAGGGCCTGGAGAATTGGCACATACCACTCTCCATTTCACTTCCTGCTTCTGTCTATGTTTGAAGGTCAAACCGGATTACGGGAGATGTTAGTTATTGTTGTTTTAAGGGGCGGAACTACGAAGTCATCTGCCCCTTACGGGAGATGAGTCCACACTACTCCCTTAAACAGGTACTTAGCTATTGTTCACAGCTTGCAGAAGTTAAGATTTTACTCAGAAAAAATATTTACACATTTCAAGTTGTCTGGTGTTCCAAGCACAGTTGGTTGGTTCCTCAGTTTAGGGGCTGCGACAACGCAATCATGTAGCCCGTGTACTTTGGGTGTGTGTAGAATCTGTCTGATAACCGGTGTTAATTGTCATGGCTGTATTAGAGTGTGTATCTGTTTTTTTAATTCAAGAATGGACTGCAACTTTGAATTTTTCAAAAACCGTATATTCCCGAATGTAAGACGAGGTTTTTTTCCACATTTGGGAAATAAAAATTCGGGGTCGTCTTATATTCAGGGTATTAAAAAAAAAATATTATTATTATTTGCAAAGTAGTATGTGGTGTTGGCATCTTGTAACTCGCAACAAATCAATGTGTTAATGAAGACTAAAATATGGTTTGTTATGTTTAATTACGATGCATATACGAATAGGTTATGAACATTCCCGAATGGGAATATGATGTTATTTCCGTTTGATCAGATAAATTATCAATTAATATGATAAAATTGGTCCGGCTAGATCGAACATAAAATGCCAGCGTTTCGCCCCGGTGTGCCGTTGGGCTCGTCAGTTGGTATAGACACACCTCACCAATACGCATGGCTAGCACATACTGAGAAGGCCATCACAAGACACAAAATACAAGTAGTATTGACGTCACGAGTGATGCCAATGTGCTACGGAAGTCAAGCTCCCTTTCATAAAACAAAAACCTTACCTTGGCAAACCAAATAGGTCATGAACATTCCCGAATGGGAATATGATGTTATTTCCGTTTGATCAGATAAATTATCAATATGATAAAATTGGTCCAGCTAGATCAAACATAAAAGGCCTCGTCTTACATTCGGGGTCGTCTTACATCCGGGTATATACGATAGTTCCTACTTTGGCCGCCAAACGCCACCATCAACGACTACTAGGCCTAGTTCAGAACTTAGCTACTAGACGCCACCATAGTCGGCTTTTGGTAACGAACGTAGCAACCTAAGAGCGTTGTTTACATTCTTAAACTATACAATTTAGTTTCACACAGGTGTAATTAGTGGAAGGTTCTTTAACATGCCATAAATATATGACATGGGCCCGCCGGCTTTACTTCCCCTCCGAAGGAAGGCATACTGAGGGATTTTTTTAACGCTCTTAAAAAATCCCGACGGCTTCGGCCGGGTTTAAACCCGCTTGGGCATAGAAGCTCAGCATGCTACCAACTATGCCACCGAAGCCGCCTCCAAGCTCAGTACAAGTATGTTGGTGAATTCTGTGAATGAAGTTCATTTCTATAAATTAATGTGTTTTTAACTTTAGTGATACGATAGGTCTACGTTGTTATTTAATATGGTGATTGTGTACTACGACATAGGAAAGTTAATGAAGTGGAATATTTATCAACAAATCCATTTTCTTCTATAGTTTTAAACACAAAGATAGGAATTTTAAAAAATAAATTAGGACCTCATCAACCAAGCTGATAGATACAGTATAACCCCGATTTAGCGTGACCTCGATTTAGCGTAAACCCGCATTTAACGGAAGAAATTTCAAGTCCCGAAAATTATTCCATAAGTGCAATGCAATTTTATATTCGATTTAACGTAATTCGCGTTACGCCAAAACCCGCATTTAGCGTTAGGAAATGTTAAAATTTGCGAGTATTTATTTCGATTCGTTATGGTTATGCGACATTAAGAACCTATGAAAAAGATGTTATAAGCTCGTTAAGGATGATTCAAGGCAGAAAAGGAACTCCAGCATTTATATTGGATACGATCGATCATCTTCCATATCGATTCCTCGCTACATGTACGAGCGAGCTCGATCTTACCCGACCGCGGCTGAAGACACAATGTAGGCCTAAAGCGTGCTAACAGTCACGCCGGCGCCGCATCGCATGCTTGCGCGAGGTCTGTCCGAGTTTGTACGTTCGTAGCGGCACTACAGTATAGCGTCAGTTTACGCAAGTTTGCATCAGTTCGTGTGTTATGGTTATGCGACATTAAGAACCTATGAAAAAGACGTCATATGCTCGTTAAGGATGATTCAAGGCAGAAAAGGAACTACAGCATTTATATTGGATACGATCGATCTTCTTTCATATCGATTCCTCGCTACATGCACGAGCGATCACGATCTCAGCCGACCGTGGCCGAAGACGCGATGTACCGCGTGCTAACAGTCCCACCGGCGCGGCGCCGCATCGAATGCTTACGCGAGTCTGTATGTTCGTAGCGACATGACAGTATATCGTCAATTTACGCAAGTTTGCATCAGTTCGTGTGTTATGGTTATGCGACATTAAGAACCTATGAAAAAGACGTCATATGCTCGTTAAGGATGATTCAAGGCAGAAAAGGAACTACAGCATTTATATTGGATACGATCGATCTTCTTCCATATCGATTCCTCGCGACATGCACGAGCGATCACGATCTCAGCCGACTGCGGCTGAAGACACGATATACAGCGCGCTAACAGTCCCGCCGGCGCGGCGCCGCATCGAATGCTTACGCGAGTCTGTACGTTCGTAGCGGCATTACAGTATGTCGCCAGTTTACGCAAGTTTGCACCAAATCGTGAGGATAATCCAGCTGTATATCAGTTTGCTCACTCACATTCATTGTTTTAGTGAAGTTGACTATGACAGCTAAAAGAAAAACTATCTGTCGCGGAGAAAGTGAACTTGATTCGGGCAGTGGAGAGAAACACAAATGTGCCCGTTAGTGAAATGGCTCGACGCCTGGGACTTGCACAGTCTTCATTGTCAGGCATATTGAAGAATAAGGAGAAGATTCTGGATCAAGAAACACAGTGTGGCTCAAAAGCAAAGAAAAGAAAAAATGTTAAAAAGTCGCCATACGAAGAAATGGAATCGAAGCTAATGGAGTGGTTCAATGGAGCACGTGCTGGAAACTTACCAATCGACGGGGCATTGATAAAAATGAAAGCATCTACAATATCAGGGAAACTTGGGCTTACAGAATTCAAAGCTTCAAATGGTTGGCTGGATAGGTTCAAAAAACGCTATGGGATAACTTGCAGGGCAGTATGTGGAGAGAGTGGTGCAGTTAGTGATGAAAGTGTTGAACACTGGAAAGAAGAGGTGCTGCCAGCCCTCTTGGAAGGTTTCGAATCTCGGGATGTATACAATGTGGATGAAACTGGCCTCTAAAACCTTAAGTGTTAAAGGAGAAGCCTGCCATGGAGGAAGAATGAGCAAGCAGAGAATTACTGTTCTCTTATGCAAATGGCAGCGACAAGCTAGAACCCTTAGTAATTGGAAAGTTCCAGAAACCACGTTGCTTTAAGAACAATTCTACGCTGCCATGTAAGTATTATAGCAACAAAAGTGCTTGGATGACTGCAGAATTGTTCAAAAAGTTCTTGCAAGCTTTTGATGCACGAATGGGTGCTAAAGACAGGAAGGTTGTTCTCTTTATGGACAAGTGTCCTGCTCATCCAAAAGACTTAGGATTCCTGCGGAATGTGAAAGTGCATTTCTTCCCTGCAAATTGCACTAGCAGACTCCAGCCCTTGGATCTAGGGATTATTCATAGCCTGAAAAGCAAGTATCGGAAAGCTCTTGTCCTTAAGGCACTGGCCTTTATTGATAGGAATGAAGTGCTTAAATTGAACATCCTGCAAGCAATGCATATGCTCACGGGAGCTAGGAAAATGGTAACTAAGGAAACCATCTCAAATTGCTTTCATAATGCTGGATTTAATGAAATGAGCACTCACGACAACGACGGTGATGAAGGAGGAGTGGACATGCATGATTGGGTGCAGGTATCTGACAATTTGCCCATCACTTTTGATGAATTTGTGGCGTGTGATGATGATGCCATCACTACATGCATCCGGGATGTTGAGGAAATCTGCGAAGATGAAGTCAAGCAGAATGATGATGGTATCGACGAAGACGATGATGTTAGGGATGAAGTAATACAACCGCCATCATTCAGTGAAGCTGTTGCCAGCATAGACATTGTTCGGAGATATGTCACAGCATTCAAAGTGGACAACTCTGTTATAGACAGAGTAAATCAATTGGAGATGGACATTCTGAACCTAAAATCCAAAAGTGCTAAAAAGCAGACTGCCATGTTTGATTACTGTATTTCAAAAAATGTGACACTGTGAAAGTTGTGTAAATGTGTGTTGTATATAGGAAAAGTAACTCTCTATATATTATATTACTGTAATTGTGTAAGTATTTTGTGGACGTTTTAATTTTGTAATGTGCTGGGAAACTATGATTCTTGACTACTGTATTAGTGCTACTGTAATGACTGTATAGTGTGTAGGGTTGGTATCTCCTTGTTTTATTGTTGTTATTGTGTTGGTGCAATTCAAGTCAATACAGTCAAAGAGGTCTGGAAAAGATTTGTTTTTTATCGAAACCTCGATTTAAGGTAAACCCCCATTTAAGGTTAAAAAATACCAGACCCTCGAAAAACGTTAAATAGGGGTTCTACTGTAAATTTGCTTCATCCAAGCACAGGAGAGGAGAATATATTAACTCTCCGTTCCCCAGGGTCCGTGTTAGTTTTAATATCAAGCCAACAGTTTATCTTCTTGGGACATCTTACAACATACTGTTACGGCTGTGAGTTTGTTTCGTCGCCTCGCCGCATGAGTCACAGCTGCCCCGGGCTGTGCTCTGCCTCAGTGTATTACATGCGCCTTACGCAGCGGGCTGCGCGGACAAAGGGATGGTCCAGAATATTCGTGACCCAGCCAGTGATGAAAATCTCGAGAAGCCGTGAATCCTGGACGGGTCTAGAAGCATTATTTCAGTCACCAGCCTGCTATATAAGAGCGACCTGGCAAGCGAGTTGGACAGTGTTTTTCGAGCTAGTGCGAGCTTTTACCTGAGCGACAGTTGTTGATGACGTGACTTGCGAAACCCTAGTGAAGCTGATTCTCTTGACAGCGAAGGAGTGAGAAGCATACAGAGGAACTGTGTCTTGAGCGAGTGTGTTTTCCAGTGCAGCAGAGGTTAGTGTGATGAATTGCGAAAGCACGGGGGCTGTTTCCCTAGCCAGCGGACAGCGAAACAGAGTGTAGTGGTGAGTGACTGGCTATCGTAAATAACTGTAGCTTGCGTATTCAAGGAAGTGTTGCAGGTAGTTCTATCGAGGTCACCGGTCCCATTAGGAGGGATTAACTTCTGTGGCTTATTGACAAGTGAAAGGCAAGTGTTCCCTACAAGAGGAAACTAGAGTGAGATACAAATTGCCTGCATTTGCTATTTGTGTAGTGTATCTTTCTAGCCCGCAATAAAGCTAATACGTTTCTTTAAAGGAACAATTTGTGTTGTGCTTTCTATCCACCGTAATCCAGTTAACGGAAGTGCCACTAGGGGGTGGCACGTAACAACACCTTAGTAAGCATATTCCTGGAATTGTGAAATGACGAGCCTAAAATAACTCCACACCTGTAATTTTAGTCAGCTGCTGTGTCATGTGGGGCTGGTAGCCCCAGCGCGCCCAATGATATAGCATTCTGTCAGATACTTGCAGGTGAGCTGTTAGAGCGATTATTTGGTTTGGTACGTTACCTTAGTGAATATGAGTATAAGACTTACGAAGACCTAAGGATGTACATGAAGTATGTCACCCTCTGCTGGAAGATATACCTCTACTTGATAATTTTGAAGAAAGTAATGACTCTGATACTCAACAAGATCCGTAGACTCGGATACTGACCATGAAATTCATCAGGACGGAATTGGAAGCGAAGAATTGAATAGCAGTTTATATTTTATTGGTAGGCCATTATTATTATTATTATTATTATTATTATGAGCGAATGGACCCAGATGGATCACGCAGTACTTTTATGATTCGCCTTTCTGATCTTCCATCTACCCCTCATTCTCTCGCCATGGGCCATCTTCCTTTCCTCAGTCCAATTGGTTCCTGTCTCTTTGGAGCATCATTCTCTGGTGTTACATTCCATCCATTTACCCTACATCGGAATAGGTTCCTGTCAAAGACTTCCACTGTTCTTACTTGGGTCTTCTCAAAGTCCTGTTTGACTTGCTGAATCCACGGTATATTCTTCAGTCTTTCTGCGTAGGTGTGTAAGCCTAGTCGGTGGAAGTCTTTGAACATGTCCATAAAATTTCAATCTTCGTTTTCTGATGTCCGCCGCAAGATTAAATAATTTCTCAATTGCTTTACGAGATTTCAACCTGTATCCATCTTCCCTTCTTTCTGGGCCAAGAATTTTCCATTATTACTATTATTATGCCGGATTTAATTTTTTTGTTTCAGGCAACGATGGCACGAAGTGGAACAAAGAACCTTGGAAGGTTACTCAGCCATGGCCCTACAATATTCTGACAGAACTACCTGGTGTCGTAAGGACTGCTAAGATTGCTAGAACAGAATTTGAACGTTGGAATCTTTTTGTTAGTGATGAAATACTGGAATTGATTGTTGAAAATTTGAACTATCATATAGAGAGTGAATATAAAGTTGAAATAATGAACGGTTATCGAGAAGCAGTAGCATGGGGCCACCAGAGCAGCGCGATAAGCGGCGTTCCGCAAACCAGCGCGCCTAACGGTGGGTTAAGGAGCCATGCGAGTACAGTTTTTAATGCATGTTTACCGTATTTATTAAAACTTGCTTCAAATGTTAAATAAATAAATAAATAAATAAATAAAAGGAGGAATAACAAGTATGGAATACAAAAAATCAAATCAAGAAAGAACAAGAGCAGATCAGGGATTTAAAAAAAATTAATACCGTATTTACTAGCATACCTGCCAACCTCGCAAACTGAAAAATCGGGAGGTTTTGAAGACGATCGATGTCTAATCATATTTCTTTGCCATAGCCTATTACCGAGGAACCGACAAAATCCCTCAAATCAAAAAATCACAAAAGCCTACCGGCATATTAATGCCAACATCTAAGTTATACACAAATAATTTCACGTTTTAAACTGATACAATATTCCGCAACCTACAACTACCTCTCACCCACAGGCTATTATGAGAATCTCTAGGAATACACGCTGAATTAACCATTGACTATTTCAAACGAAGAGATATTCAAATCGAACTTAGTGGGACGCGTAGTCATGGAGAATAACGGCATCTATAAATTATCGATACGAAGCGAAACTGCGATATCGAAACACACTCAAACACACGTAAACTCGACCTGTTCGATGAATGATTGAAGTTTTGTCATCTTGCATTTTAGTCCGAAATTACGTGCGAGATTTAATCCGTTAAGCGGGAGGGAGGGAGAAATGGTGTAAAATCGGGAGTCTCCCGCCTAAATAGGGACAGTTGGCAGGTATGTACTAGGCTTATAATACTGGAAAATGTAGATAGCTGATCCTAACCCACTCTCTCCCGATCAGCAGCCTCTGTGTCATTGGCTAATATATGATTGAGCATATTCTGCAGACCAAGGTATCTTCACAGACACTCGGTTAAAATGTGGGCCACGGTACAAAGTCTTCCCTTCACATCAAGTACGAGTGGGTGGACCTGCACAAAATGACGGCAACCCTCCATGCCGAGAAGGAGCTATGCCACCGAACTTCCCAGAATGCCAGTTGGGGCTGCAGATAAGAAACTATACCTGATGAGGATTCCAGTCCGAGTCAAAGATGACGACAGTATCGGCGGCCTGCAGGTTGAGTCCCAGCCCGCCGGCGCGTGTGCTCAGCAGAAAGAGAAAGTACTCCGAGTCGGCACAGTTGAACTTGCGTAGCAGCTCCCCACGGTCCTCCGCCTTGGTGGTGCCGTCCAGACGCAGGTACATGAATCCTCTCCAACTCAGGTAATCCTCCATGATGGTCATCAGCTGCGTCATCTGACAGAACAGCAGCACACGGTGGTTCGTCGCCTTCAGCTTCGGCAGGATGCGGTCCAGCAGCTCAAACTTGCCCGATGCTCGGAACAGATCAGGGCTTTAAAAGAACAAACAAAAAAAACAAACTAGTTAAATTCATTTTAAGGGTTTGCGACATCTCGATCCTGACCTTATGTTGCATTGAATTTGTCTGATAACTGGTGTTCCTGTGCTGACTGTCACTGTAATTATTAACAACTAGGATTAGGGTAAGAGACCTGAGACTGGGATAGAAGGTACCATCCTGGCATTTGCATTGGACAAAAAAACCTGGCAAAAAGCACAGTTTTCTTCAGATTAGTTCAGACATAGGTTGGTTGGTTCTTAAGTTTAGGGGCTGCGACAACGCGGTCATGTAGCCCCGTGTACTTTGGGTGTGTGTAGAATCTGTCTGATAACCGCTGTTAATAGTGATGACTGTAATAGTGTGTGTTATCTTTTTAATTTAAGTACTGCAACTTAGAATTTTTCAAATAGTTCCTACTTTTGCCGCCAAGCGCCACCGTCAACGATTACTAGGCCAAGTTCAGAACTTAGCTACGAGACGCCAACGCAGTCGGCTCTTGGCAACGAACATAGAAACCTAAGAGCGTTGTTTACATTAACCTATCCAATTTAGCTTCACACAGGTGCAATTAGTGGAAGGTTCTTTAACATGCCATAAATCTATGACATGGGACCGCCGGCTTTACTTCCCCTCCGAAGGAAGGCATACTGAGGGATTTTAACGCTCTTAAAAAATCTGACGCCTTTGGCCGGGTTTGAACCCGCTATCTTGGGCATAGAAGCTCAGCATGCTACCGACTACGCCACCGAAGCCGCTAGTTTGGACATATACGATAGCGTTAACAAAATAGAGAGATGTAGCTTAAAGTCACAACGGAAAAAAATTCTTCCTCGTTTGTTTTATTGTTTTATTCATCCATAATTCCAAAGATAATGAGATTAAAATGTCTATGCAACTTCAAAGAATATGCTCACACAAGAGTGAGAATCTTATATTTACATAGATATATCAATCTCCAACAATAGCAAGATTGCTGGGATCCAAATTTAAACCACCATTCTTTCAGCTCTTACTTGGAATCATGTTATGCAATGCAGTAAAAACAAAAGCAAACGTTTCAAAACAGGACGTAAAAACACCGTATTTCCTGGCATATCCGTCCTCATCGCATAGCACATTTATGTTTGTGCACCAGTCAGTTGCACATGGCGCCGCAAGTGTGACCTCGTCAGAAAGGAGTCTAGGCTCTGTGCCTGCAGGCGAGTGGCCGTCATGCTCAGCACCAGTCCAAGGAAGTGAAACTTGGCCTTGAAATGATGAGCTACAATAAGCCACCATACAAAGCACTGCTTGCTCCAGTTTGACCACGTGAAAACAGGCCCCAATGGAATTAAGGGACACCCTGCATCACTTGCACTTGCGTGGAAACATCCCAACATGTTACACACGGGGTGTTCACAATGAGTAAACACAAGAATTATACGGAAAGTGAAATACACGGGATTACAAATTAAGCAAATAATGATAAAAGTATATTTAGAGAAGATTGTGGTTCTTCTTTATCGAAGTTCTGTCTCATAAAGTAGATGAGGCGATGAGCAGCCCCCACATCGAGTGTATCAAGCAGGTTAAGGGTTCTTCATAGATCTGCAGGATGTGGGCCATAGTTAATATGGCTTCACAACTACAAAGAAGGAAGGGCAGAAGGAATATTAGGGGCAAGAAAACAGTGGTAGAGATGATGATAATTGTTGTTTTAAGGGGCCTAACATCTAGGTTATCGGCCCCTAATAGTCTGGGTGATCGTGAAGATGAAAATGAAATGTAAACTATAACTAAAACTAACTACTAACTTATATACTAGAAGAAGAAATGGAAAGAAAAAGGAGAATAAGGCAAATAAAAGGACAGGAGGGAAAGAAATACCCTCAACCCTCGAAGAATGCGGATTGAGGGACTTCGAATAAAGGAGAGCCATGAAAGGGTCCGCCCCAGTGGTAATGGATAAAAGGGGGAAAACCGGACCCAGCTCAGGAATCCCTCGGGGTCACCAACTCCCGAACTCACCAGCCGTGAGCCCCTGGGGGTGTAGCAATATCTAGGGTGCACCAGAAGTGGTGGGGCTACACACACCCGGCCTCCTTGAGGGCCTTGAGCACAAGGCAGGAGATAACATGAAAAGAAAAAGAAGGCTGACCCCTCGCACAAGGAGGGACCAGAAAAGATGAGACAAGGGCCAATTAAGGCAGGAAAGGAAGAGACTCCCTAGGCCTCGGATACCCTAATACCGTCGGGGTCGGAAGAGAATAAGAGTTGACCAAGTGAGGTCGACAGGAAAGAAGACGGAGAGGAGCCGGGCACAAGTAAGTGGAAGCAATGCCGGACTCGGGGTCCCCTTGGCCGCCGACCCACGTCCCACTAGATAAAGAGTGGTAGAGAGATCCTTGATCCTACATACCCCGACACGACTCCGGTGCGACTGCCAATGTGGTCGCAGTACTTCTCCTCGATGGTCTGGAACATGAACGGGTGGTTGCACAGTTTACGCAGCTGCACAATGGTGTTCATTAGAGCCTTTGCTCCACCTTTCCCTTGCTTGCCTTTCTCCGAGCCATCCGTCAGAAGCACGCCTTTGCTCTGCATATGTCTGCCAACACAAACAACCTGCGCTTTATTTCACTTCTTACCCCTGCAAGTTATTTGATGTTGTGCCAGCAACAAACCTTGAAACATTTTATCTTTGAATTAATGCTCTAATAGCTCTACAATTTGCATGAGTTTTTCGGACCAGATTCTACAATCATTTTTGTGAAAGAAACACTTAATACTAAATAATAACTTTCACAACCGACACATTCTGGCAACAAATTTCAAAGAGAATTAATTGACATCTAAATCCGTTTGGCAGCATTTTGCCCCATACGAACTGACGAGCCCAATAGTGCACTAGGGTTGTACCAAATATTGAACACTCACTTGTACAGCACACGCTGCAGGCCGGACATGTCGCACTTCACGATGTATTCCACCTTGTCGGGCAGCTGAGACTCCACTTCCTTCTTGAGGCGACGAAGCAAAAACGGGCGCAGTACTTTGTGCAGACGCCGGATGATGAGGATAGTCTCCTCCTCATTCAGCTCCACCTGGGATAGTGAGGTCCAGAAATTGTATTACAATACTTCTGCATTTCTCTTCATTTCTACTAAAATACTGAAACCATCAGCTGTTAAAGAGGTTTGATACGTCATTACAGCGCGACAAGTTCATCTGAAGCCCCAAAAAATATGCAAACTACTAGACTAGAAACAAAGACAGATCAATAAGTGGGATAACACTTGGACGTGGACAGCTGAAGAAGGTGGAAAGTCTCAAGTACTTGGGAAGTATAGTGGAGGAAAATGGGAGAAATGACAACTAGATTACGGAACGTGGCAGACAGGTAGAAGCATTAGGAGTTTAGTGTGGAATAAAGATGTCCCACAAAAGCAAGGAAGTGTTATACAGAAGCTACTAGATCCCGATACTGACCTTTGCTTCAGAAACGTGGATAATGAAGAAAAGAGACATAAGCAGAATACAGGCAGGTGAAATGAAGTTCCTGCGAAGTAGGATCGGAGTAACAAGAAGAGACAGGGTGAGGAATGAAAAGGTCAGGGAAATAATGAAAGAGGAGCCCTTGCAAGGTTGGATTGAGACATCAAGACTGAGGTGGTATGGACACTTAAAGAGAATGGAAGAGAAGAAGATTCCCAAGAGGATACATGAGATGCAGATGCAGAAGAAACGACCAAGGGGAAGACCAAGAGATAGATGGCTGAAAGGAGTGGAGGAATGTGTCAAGAAGAGAGGCGAGGACTGGACCAGAGTGACAGCGGAGAGGTGGTGGGAAGAAAGGACTAAGTGGCGAGGCTTATGTTCCAAACAGACCCAGCCTGGGGCTGGAAACTGTACAAGATGAAGATGATGAACAAGACTAGGCTTCCCCTTGCCCCTCTAGTGGCCAGCTTCGTCACTTAGCACATTCCGCGAGCTTATAATCTGGTGTGATCTTGTCAGGACCAAGTAATCTCATCTTTATGCCTGTGGCCTATGAACTGTGACGCGAGCGGCCAGCGCACATTCCGCGAGCTTATAATCTGGTGATCTTGTCAGGACAAAGTACCGTATTTCCTCGCATAATCGTCGCACTTTTTTTGCCAAAATTTCGTGAAAAAAAGCAGGGTGCGACGATTATGCGAAGAATATTTAATTTCAAAGAATATACTGTATCATTATTTGCTGCATGGGCCAGTCATTCGCGTGAGTCATAGCCTGCAGTCAGAGACAGGGTTCTTTCTTCTAACAAAGTCACGACAGGTTAACGCTCGCAGAATGTGCTGACAAAGCTGGCCATTCGCGTCGTGGTTCATAGCCCGCAGGCATAAAGACGAATTACTTTCTGCTGTCAAGATCACGCCAGATTAGGCCTATAAGCTCGCGGGATGTGCGCTGGCCGCTCGCGTCACAGTTCATAGGCCGCAGGTCTAAAAATGAGATTACTTTTTGCTGACATGATCACGCCAGATTAGGTCTATAAGCTAGCGGAATGTGCGTTGGCCGTTCGCGTCGCGGATCATAGCCGGCAGGCATAAAGATAAGATTACTTTCTCCTGACAAGATCACGCCAGATTAGGCCTATAAGCTCGTGGAATGTGCGTTGGCCGTTCGCGTCGCGGTTCATAGCCCGCAGGCATAAAGACAAGATTACTTTCTCCTGACAAGATCACGCCAGATTATACGCTCGCGGAATGTGCTAAGTGACGAAGCTTGCCGCTCGCGTCACAGTTCATTGCCCGCAAGCATAAAGACGAGATATTTTTAGTCTGACAAAGTCGCGCCAGGTTATAAAGTCGTGGTAGCGTGTGCAACTGACTAGCGCACAAATACGAACATGCTATGCGACGATTATGCGATGAAATTTTATAAACCTATTTTAGTGTTTGAAAAGTGGGGTGCGACGATTACGCGGTGGCGACGATTATGCGAGGAAATACGGTAATCTCGTCTTTAAGCCTGCGGCCTATGAACTGTGACGCGAGCGGCCAGCTTCGTCACTTAGCACATTCCGCGAGCTTATAATCTGGTGTGATCTTGTCAGGACAAAGTAATCTCGTCGTTATGCCTGCGGCCTATGAACTGTGACGCGAGCGGCCAGCGCACATTCCGCGAGCTTATGATCTGGTGTGATCTTGTCAGGACAAAGTAATCTCGTCTTTATGTCTGTGGGCTATGATCCGCGACGCGAGTGGCCAGCATCGTCACTTAGCACATACCGCAAGCTTATAATCTGGCGTGACCTTGTCAGAAGGAAGAAGCCTGTCTCTCTGACTGCAGGCTATGACTCACGCCGGACACACGCTACGCGAACGAGGCCCACGGCATGCTAACCAACGATCGCACTCAACGCAACTTCAGGGCTAGGGGAGTGAAACTTATGTGGACCCATCCCTTCCGTGAGTTGGCCTCGGAATAACGAGAATCAATACGCCATATGAAGCGCTGCTAGTCCCAGTTCGCCGATTTCGAAACAGGCCCGACTGCTATTGGCAGAATCTTGAGCAAGTGACACTTCGTGTCAGTCTAACCGAGTATATTTTTAGCATCAGCCACTTCCGTGAAAACATCGCAAAACACCCGTGCGTGATGATAGGACTTAAAATATAATCGTATAAGCGTGAAAAATGAATAAATGTAAAACGTATATCGGAAATAAATTAACTTGGAAAGTATAGGGATTTATCAGAACCAGGAAAAAAAAACGTGTAAGAGTAGAAAACGTTTAAGTGTGAAACGTATAAAAGAAGTTTTACTGTATATAGATATTTTTAACGGTTTACCTAGCGTAAGCTTACAAGATGCATAGACGGCAGGTTACCCTTTGACTCGATTCACTGAAATCGTTACTGCTCGGCTTCCTTTGGTCATAAATAAATGATTTTCTACAGAAACCTTCCTCATGAAATCCTTTACAGAATGGTGAAAACCGCATCAAAATCCATCCAGTGGTTCTCGAGATTACCCGCTAACTTACATCCAAGAATTGGGGACTATGCTTTATACTTATAGTTCTTTTTTGATAATCAAGATAATCAAGAGATAATGTACCGTATTTCCTCACATAATCGTCACATACCACTTTTCGAACTCTAAAATAGGCATATAAAATTTCATCACATAGCATATTCTTATTTGTGCACCCGTCAATTGCACACACTGCCGCGAGCTAATATCCTGCCGTGACCTTGTCAGAAGGAACGAGTCCCTGCCTCAGTGCTATGAACTGTAACGCGAGCGGCCAGTATCGTCACTTAGCACATTCCGCGAGATTACAATCTGGCGTAGCCTTGTCAAAATAAAGGAGCCTGTCTCTCTGACTGCAGATTATGACTCACGCTATGCGAACGGTGGGCCTACGGCACGCTAAACAATTATCGCGCTCAGCACTACTCCAGGGGAGTGAAACTTGTGTGGACCTGTCGCTTCCATGAGTTGGCCTCGGAATGACGACATTCAATAAGCCTATTCGAAGAAGAGTCCATTGCAGCTAACAGGTTGAAGTTTAAATACAAAGATCTCGAGTTGAAGTTAGCAAACATCATAAAAGACATTGAATTCCTCAAGAAATGTAAGAAACATAGATTAATACCGAAGCATATTAAGGGCTACCAAAGGAGGGGCAATTCGAATCAATATGATAAGCACACGCAATTTTTGGTCAATGCCAGGGTGCTTAAGCGGGAGATAAGGTTCTTACACATGAGGAAGAACATCATTAACAATGCGTTATATCGAGCACATCTGGAAGCGTCCAATTCAATAAACAAAAAAGAATGGGACAATTACCAGATCATCGTGTGGCAACTGACTCATGCATGCGCCATAAGGAAGGTCAAGGCGCTCGACAACAAATTCAAACACCTGATGGACGCACAGCACACGCCCCCTAACCATCATAAATCAGTAGTGAATAACCCACATGTTTTCCAAAACCCCATCCAAAACCTTTCAAACATCACATTGGACCAAAAAGAGTTAGAAATATTACAAAAAGGACCTAAGCATAATTGGGACCAGAACTATAATGACAACGAATTAATCAATTTAATTGCCGAAACCGAAGCAGCAATCAAAAAATTGCCGTATGAAGAACAAAACGTCACGAGGTTCGACACCAATAAGAAAATCAAAAAAATCATAAACTCCAATAAAAACAAACGAAAAAATAATCACAACAATTCTCTCATTAAAGCACAATTAAATAACTTAGTTAAAAAAGTTAATGATAACAACATAGTCATAACAAAGGCCGACAAGGGAAACACAACTGTTTTAATGAACAAAGATGATTACATCCAAAAGACCAACAATTTTCTCAACATCGCAAATTTCAAAGAAATCAAAAATGATCCAACTAATGCTATTCAAAAACAGGTCAAAAAACTTTTGAAAAATACGATTTTCATCATAGACGACAAACAAGCCACTAAATTCACAAGTATGAACCCAAGTCTACCCACGTTGAGATCGTTACCGAAAATTCATAAACCAGGCACACCAATCAGACCAATTGTTAACTTCAAAAATAGTCCCACTTACAAGCTTGCAAAATTCGCACAACAATATCTCAACAGACATTATAAGTACAAGGCCAACACGTCCTTCAGGAATACCATGCATTTTTGCGAAAAAACAGTAGGCTTAAAACTAAAGGACAGCAGCACCATGCACTCAATAGATATCAAAGACATGTACACCAACATACCAGTGAGAAAAACCATAGATGTCATACGCAAACAATTGACCAATCACAGCAAACTTTCCAAAGTAGAAATCGAAGAATTAGTTGCAGTATTAGATTTGGTGACCAATAATAATGTCTTCACGTTCAATGGTAAAATTTACAAATAGTCCGATGGTCTCGCAATGGGATCGCCCCTATCCGGCATACTTGCCAACATTTATCTCGACCATTTAGAACACGAAAAAGTAATTAACCACATTGATGGAATTGAATTCTGGGGAGGATACGTCGATGACGTCTTCATCGTCATCAATGAACAAAGTCAAAATATAGCCAACATTCTAAAAACTTTGAACAACATCGACGAAAACGTCAAATTCACTGTTGAGTCCGAAGTCAATAATGAAATTAATTACTTAGATCTAACGGTAACTAGAAAAAGTAATAGGCTCCATTACAAAATATACAGGAAACCCTCTCAAACAAGCACCACTATACGTCATGACTCCAACCACCCTGGAAGTCATAAAAAGGCAACTTTCATCAGCCTCATAAATAGAGCCCTGAATATACCGTTGTCCCCAAAGGATTTGCAACAGGAAATAGAGATTATTCATCAAATAGCAAACATCAACGGCTACAGTCACGATTACATCAATAACCTTATTCATAAAGCAAAAAATAAACCGAAAACTACATTAGTCAAAATTGAACCCGAAAAGAAAAAATTCGCAACTTTCACTTATGTGGACCGAAGCGTTTATACTGTCTCTAACATCTTAAAAAAACACAACTTAAACATAGCCTTTAAAACCAACAATTCTAACTTCAAAAAATTCTTCAATTCAAGCAAAATCAATCACACCAACAAATATTCCAAATCGGGTGTATATGAAATCAAATGTGATTCGTGTCCAGCCAATTACGTAGGCCAAACCGGTAGGAGCTTTCGCACTCATTATAATGAGCATTTTTCAGCAATAAAACATAAAAAAATTTCGGCTATGGCATCCCATATGGAAGAAAGTAAACACAGTTTCACCAGCTTAGAAAACGATGTTAATATATTGCATTACGTATCCAAAGGTAGTCTGATGAATATTTTAGAAAACATACACATCAACGTGTTCCAAAGGTCCAATGCACACAAAAACTTGAATGAAATCAATTTTGATACCAATATATTATTTGATACGTTAGCAGACCACCTCATCTCCAAAAAATTAAAACCTCCATAGACAGTAGCAAGTTCGTTGACATCGGTGTTCCCGCCCCACCCAGTGCCGCGCCGTTCATTTCCACCCCGAGCAGTTCCACCCCTCCACTTCCCCTCCGCTCATGTGCGCCCCTCATCCGTATCAGGCAGCAGCTTGACTCCACTCACAGCACTAGTGGATTAGCCTGTACACACATCGGACCGCACAGCCAGGCACTTGACCTTACCTACATCGCTTCGCATTAGCAGCCACATCGGTAAGTTAATCTAACATAATGTACTCCACGCAATTTTTCTTTATTCAAAGTCGTTTCCTTTATTTTGGAACCAATTTTCGCCTCAGATGTGGGAGCCTACCACCCAGCACCATATTCATTGACCTTGGCGTTTTGCTCTTAAACGTTGCATGTAAAAATTTTTTGTTAGGGCGGAATTTAAGTTTTAAAAAGTTTTTTTAAATCCTTGGCTTCAACATATTCCAACCACTGAATGTTTTCATTTCAGGTCCGTGGAGCTTTCGGCTCAAGATAAACACACCCAGTTAATGTGCAAAATACAAGTTTAATAATCGGAAGGTTTTATCCGTTTGCATCTACTAAGCACAGGCCAGCGCACTTTCAATAAAGTGCCGAACAAAGTTTCCACCTATGTCAACATTTATCAGTACAGCAAGTTATGTGTGTCCTGAACACTAATGCAATGTGCTCTTTGTTTTTATTTACAAAAAGAAATTAACGACTGCACAATTTGACCTTCGCATACCTTTCAAGAATGTGCATAATAGTGATTATTAATCAATTTGATTGTTAACAGCAGGAATGTTTTTATTGCTTTATTGTATGTAGTGTACGTTAGGCCTAGCAAGCCAGTAGTGGATATGAAACTGCTTTTAAAACGGGAATGGGCCTCGGAAAGGACAGATCTAAAGGAAGCAGACCTGGCTATGGAAATGGACTACGAATCGGAACTTTGAATATAACGACATTGACGGGAAGAGTGGAGGAGGTTGTGGATATGATGGAGGAGAAAACTGGATGTACTCGGACTGGCAGAGACCAGATGGAGAGGGGAGGGAAGAAAAGAACTGAGAAGTGGCTTGCAGCTATACTGGATAGGAAATGAGGAGGGGAAGAGAAATGGAGTGGGAATGGTGGTGAGAGAAGGGCTGAGGGAGGAAGTAAAGAGGGTAAGTGATAGAATAATTAGAGCCAGAATCACTGTGAAAGGTAGAAACCTGGACATTCTGCAAGTCTATGCACCACAGGTGGGATGCACAGAAGGCGAGAAGGACGAGTTTGAAGAGGAGTTGCAGAAGCAGTTAGTGGGGAGAGACCTGATAGTCATGGGAGACCTAAATGCCCATGTCGGAACTGATAGAAGAGGTTTTGAGGAAGTGATTGGTGGTGAAGGATGGGGAAACAGGAATAAGTAAGGAGAGAGATTGTTGGAACTGTGCAAGATAAATGGGCTAATGGTTGGAAACACATGGTACAAGAAGAGAGAGAGCCATAAAATTACTTGGTACAGCAGGGATTTGACTAGGAAATCAGTGGTGGACTATATTCTATGCGGGAAGGAGACAAAGAAGAGTATCACGGATATAAGGGTAATACCTTCAGAAGCCCTGGACAGTGACCACCGTCTGCTGGTCTCCAAGGTGAGAGGACTGAAGGAAAAGAGGAGAACTGAGAACCAAGAAAGAAGAATAAGGACATGGAAGCTGAAGGAGGATGGAAATAAGGAGAAGTTCCAGATATTAGTGAGGGACAAATTACCGAAGGATGATCCGAAAACAGGTGAAGGAGAATGGAATAGGTTCAAGGACGTGTTGGTAGAAGCAGCGGAAGTCGTGTGTGGCAGAACTAGTGGAAAGAAAAGGTGGAAGGAAACACCATGGTGGAACCCCAGAACTAAGGAAGCAGTGAAAAAGAAAAATGAAGCATTCAGGAAATGGTTCCAACAGAGGACAGGCAGAACAAGAGAAGAATACCAAGAGCGGAAGAAAGAAGCAGGAGAAGTAGTGAAGGAAGAGAATAAAAATGGCTGGAGAAATGGACAGAAATGATGGAGGAGGACTGTGATGGCAGTAAGAAAGTGTTGTATGGAATGATAAAGGCAAAGAGAAGAGATACAGAGGAAAATGTCAGAATGGTGGACAGGAATGGAAAGGAGGTCGAAAATATGGAAGAAGTAAAGGTTATCTGGAGAGAATACTTCAAGGAACTCCTAAATCCAACTAAAACCAGCGTAGTGGACATTGTGGAGGAAGAAACAGACAGTGACCAAGACATTTCAGAGAAGGAATTGACATGGAAAGAAGTGGAGGAAGCATTAAGGAAGATGAAAGGGGGAAAGGCACCTGGAATAGACGAAGTGAGTGTGGAGACGGTGAGAGCAGCAGGGGTGATAGGAACACAGTGGCTCTTTCGAGTAATGAAAGTGATATGGAGGGAGAAGAAAATACCAGAGGACTGGAAAAGAGGGATAATAATACCCATACTTAAAAAGGGAAGTAGGAAGGAATGCAAGAACTACAGGGGAATTACACTCATGTGCCACTGCGCCAAAATATTTGAGAAGGTACTGGAGAGAAGAATTCGGACAGAAGTTGAAGATGGGCTGAGGGAAGAACAGTATGGATTCAGGCCAGGAAGGTCAACAGTTGACCTCATCTTTGCAGTAAGACAGCTACAAGAACACCATTATGAATATGGGAAAGATCTGGTGATGACCTTCTTGGATATTGAGAAAGCATATGATAGTATTAATAGAAACAAGGTATGGGAAGCAATGAGAGCAAAAGCAGTGAACAAGGAGTCAGTGGCAAGAGTGAAAGCAATGTACAAGGGAAGCAAAAGATGTGTAAAGGTGGGAAGGGAGAGAACGGAATGGTTTCAACTGGAGAGTGGTCTGAACCCCCTGTTATTTATAGTGGTGATGGATGAAATCATACGAAAAGTGGTAAATAGCATTGGGGAAAGGAAATGTTGTTTGCTGATGACCTTCTGGTATGGGGAGAGGATGAGGAAGAAGTACAAGAGCAATTAGATGAGTGGGAGAAGGTAGTGTTATCATATGGGATGAAGTTCTCAGCACAAAAGAGTGAAGTGGTCATCACAACGAGGAAGAAGAACAGACTGGATATGGGCATAACACTTGGAGGACAGCAGTTGCAGAAAGTAGAATGCTTCAAGTACTTGGGAAGCATAATTGAAGAAAAGGGAGGCAATAGGATGGAAATAAATGAGAGGGGAAGGTGCGCAGATGGATTTTTCAAGAGTGTTAGGGGGATGATATGGAATAAAGATGTACCACAAAAATGTAAAGGAATCATCTACAAGACCTACTTTGTGCCAATTTTGACATATGGTTCAGAAACATGGGTGATGAAGGAAAGGGACAAGAATAAAATACGAGCAGTGGAGATGAAGTTCCAGAGAAGTAGGGTAGGAGTGACAAGAATGGACAGAGTAAGGAATGAGAGAGTCAGGGAGATGGTAAGAGAGGAACCATTGCAAAATAGAATAGAGCGATCTAGGCTACAATGGTATGGACATGTGAGGAGGATGCAAGAGGAGAGGATACCGAAGAAGATGTTTGGAATGGAAATGACGGGAAGGAGGCCAAGGGGAAGACCAAGGGACAGATGGACAAAAGGAGTTAAGAAGAGTGTGGAGGAAAGAGGAGTGTGCTGGGACACAGTAAATGACGAGAGATGGTGGATGGACAGGAAACGATGGAGAGGCTTATGTTCCAAGCAGACCCGACCAGCGGTTGGAAACTGCTCAAGATGATGATGATGATGATGTATGTAGTGTCCATAAGGTTGTCATGTTTTAAAGTGTTTAATTAGTTTTTATAGTATTTTAACATCAGTGTGTTATGTTTCTCACATGGACGTGGTCTTTTTAGTCTATTGTTACGGCTGTGAGTTTGTGTCATCGCTCGCCGCTTGAGTCACAACTGCCCCAGGGGCTGGGCTGTGGCCAGCCTCCTGTATTGCGTGTGCCTTATGCAACAGGGCTACTAAGAAAAAGGGATAGTCCAGAATATTCGTGACTGGACCAGCGATGGAAACCTCGAGAAGCCGTGAACCCTGGATGGATCTAGAAGCATTTATTGAGTTACCGGCCTGCTATATAAGTGCGACCTGTCTAGCAGTTGTTGTTGTTGTGTTTTACGAGCTAGTGCGAGCGATTATCTTGTGCGACAGAAGTGTGGTGACGTAGTGCTGTGCGAGTTACGAAATCCAGTGACATTGTTTCTCCAGCTTGTGGACAGCGAAATAGCCTGCAGCAAGTGATCGTAAGTAATTGTGGTCGGTGAACATAAAGGAGAGGAGCAGGTAGTTTCTGTCAAGGCCACCGTACTCATTAGGACGGATTAACTTCTGTGATCTGTTGACAAGTGGAAGAGCCAAGAGCGCTCAAGGAAGAGACTTGAGGAAACTGGAGTAAGGCTCCTAATTGCTTGTATTTGCTGATTAGTGTAATTTTCTGGCCACAATAAAGTTAATTATTTCTTTGAGCAGTAATTGGTATTGTGCTTTGTACCCCCACCGTAATCCAGTTAACAAAAGTGCCACTAGGGGGTGGCACGTAACAACTGGTGTCAGAAGTGGGATTACGAACTCAAGCACAACACCTGACGGTCCTGGTTTCAAAACCCAAGCAGGTCATTTTCTCTAATTTTCCTGTGAGTGCATGCCCTTTACAAGACAAACAACTAAAATGGAGGAGAAATTGGCAGCATTGCTAGAAAAGTTAAATGGCATGGAAACCAAGATGGAGGACGGCCAGAAGAATTTAACTAAGGAGCTAACTGCCAAATTAGAAGACGGCCAGAAGAAGCTAGAAGACGGCCAGAAGAAGATGGAAGACGGTCAAAATAAGTTAGCGGAGGACCTGAAGAAGATGGAGGACGGCCAGAAGAAGTTAGCCGAGGACCTAACTGCCAAACTAGAAGACGGCCAGAAGAAGTTAGCCGAGGACCTAACTGCCAAACTAGAAGACGGTCAAAATAAGCTAGCGGAGGACCTGAAGAGGATAGAGGACGGCCAGAAGAAGATGGAAGACGGTCAGAATAAGTTGACACAGGACCTGAAGAAATTAGAACTGGGTCTGCGAGAGGAAGTCACGGCAGTGGAAAAGAAGTTCGACGCCTTACAAGTGGAAGTTGCCGAGCTGCGCCAACGCCCGCTGATGGAGGTGGAGGAGAAATTCAACGTCTTACAAAAGGAAGTTGCCGAGCTGCGCCTACGCCCACTGACGGGGGTGGAGGAGAAATTCAACGCCTTGCAAGTGGAAGTTGCCGAGCTGTGCCAACGACCGCTGATGGGGGTGGAGGAGAAATTCAACGCCCTACAAGTGGAAGTTGCCGAGCTGTGCCAACGCCCGCTGATGGGGGTGGAGGAGAAATTCAACGCCTTACAAAAGGAAGTTGCCGAGCTACGCCAACGCCCGCCCACCGTTACACCGGGAATATCAGGAACGGGACATAGCAGAGTGACGCCCCCAACCTTCGACGGAAAGGTCCCGTGGAGTACCTACTTACGTCAGTTCGAGGCGGCCTGTTCCATAAATAACTGGAACAACACAGAAAAGGCTACAGCTCTCATTGTAGCACTGAGAGGTGACGCCCTTAACGTCCTTCAGGCCATCCCGACTGGATCCCAGGACTACGCTTCCATGATCGCCCATATGGAGTCCCGATATGGAGATAGCCATCTTCAGCAGGCCTATCAGATGCAGCTCCGGACCCGGGTACAGAAGAACGCGGAAACCCTGCAGGAGTTCGAGATGGACATCGCACGCCTCGTAAGGCTCGCCTACCCAACAGCGCCGGCCGACTTTCTGGAGCAGATAGCGACACAGACTTTCACCGACGGGCTACGGGACTCGGACAATCAACAGGCGCTGCGACTCGCGCGCAATAAGACCCTGACAGATGCGCTGAGCCACGCACTTGAGTTCGAGACGGCAAAACAGGCATCCAGAATGCACGCGCGGGTGCGTCAAGTGGACGTCGACGAACCAGTAAAAACCAACGAGACCAAGCCCCTGGCCGACGAATTAATGGAGGCGCTAAGCCGTTTCTTCGATAGTCGCGGCACCACCAGCACCGACACAGCCGGAAGGCAACCGGAGAGGCGGCCCGGAAGAGGACTACCGACCTGCTGGACCTGCGGTAAGAAAGGCCACCTGAGCAAGGACTGCGGTGATCGCCGCCGCCGAGGGTATCCGACGGGAAATCAGTCGTCTGAAAACCGCGCGACCCAGGGAAACTAGTATTAGCCAGCCTTGGGGGGCAAAGGTTGGCTTGTTACAGTCGTCAAGCCCCGGCAGTCCAGGTTCGTGTGACGAAGTTACGGAGGGACAATAGCAGCCTGATGGTCGACGGAGTCATCAACGGAGAGAGCTGGCCCATGCTAATCGACACGGGAGCATCAAGGACCATCGTCAGTCCCACCGTGATCCCGAAGTGGAGAGTGCAACCCACACAAAGGAACCTCCAGCTAATAACCGCGACCGGAGAGACCGCACCGGTACATGGCGAAGCATCACTGGAGTTTCGTCATTGGTCGACGGGCGATAAAGCATCCAGTGCTTGTGGCTGACGTATCAAATGAAGTGATCATCGGACTGGACTTCCTGGACCAGAACAACATCATCCTGGATCTGAGTACCAACACTCTGCACTTCGGAGGTGAGGAACTTGCTTTGCAACCTGCGCACGAGTCCATCACCGCACGACGAGTAAGGCTGAGAGAAGACGTCATCGTTCCCGCCAGGACGGAGGTCAGTGCTGCCGTAATTGTCGACGGAACTGCTGAGGGAGTGGCGGCTGTCATCGAGCCAAAATATGAGGGCATCCAGACAAAAGGATTGCTAGTTGCCAAGACTCTCATCAACACGACGCCTCAGCCGTACGTCCGCCTGTCCAACCTGAACGACTACGATATTACGGTTCACCGGGACACCAACCTAGGAGTCTGCGAGCCCGTTACCTGGATTGCCCGCATCACAGATTCTACAGACGGACACCTGCAGACGGACAACCGAAGAAGACGCGCCCTGCCAGAAGAACTACAGAAGCTGTACCAAGGATCCCAGGACCATTTAGACGAAGAGCAATCACGCCAACTTCAGGACCTGCTACACGAATTCCAGGATGTCTTCTCCGTGGGGAGCAAAGACTTCGGCAGGACAAGCTTGGTCCAGCACAGAATCGACGTTGGGGACAGCGCACCGATTAGGGCCCCATTCCGACATGTCCCGCTCGCCAAGCAAGCCGAAGTCGACCGGATGGTAGAAGAGATGAAGGAGCAAGGGGTGATCGAGCCATCACATAGTCCTTGGAGTTCTCCGGTCGTGCTTGTGAAGAAGAAGGACGGTTCCACCAGGTTCTGCGTGGACTACAGGCGGGTGAACGACGTCACGAAGAAGGACAGCTACCCTCTACCCCGGATCGACGACACGCTGGACACCATATCAGGATCAAGATGGTTCTCCACCTTGGATTTGAAGAGTGGCTACTGGCAGGTAGAGGTCCACCCTAAGGACCGCGAGAAAACTGTGTTCTCTGTGGGTAGCGGGCTCTGGCAGTTCACCGTCATGCCATTCGGTCTGTGCAACACCCCTGCGACCTTCGAAAGGCTAATGGAGTCCATTCTGAGGGGACTACACTGGAAGACCTGCCTGGTCTACCTAGACGACGTCATCGTTCTGGGAAAAAGCTTCGAGGAGCACTACAGCAACCTGAAGGAGATCTTGATGAAGCTACGGGCTGCCCAGCTGAAGTTGAGCCCCAAGAAGTGTCAGCTCTTCCAGAAGCAGGTCCAGTACCTTGGGCATATTGTCTCCGAGGAAGGGGTGCGCACCGACCCAGAAAAGACCGCAGCTGTGAGGGAGTGGCCAGTTCCGAAGGACAAGTCCCAACTACGAAGCTTCCTGGGACTCTGCACTTATTACCGTCACTTCGTGAGAGGATTCGCCAAACCTTTACATCGACTGACTGAGAAGGACCAACTCTTCACGTGAACAGCAGAATGCCACAGTGCCTTCGAACAACTCAAGCAGGCTCTGTGCACCGCGCCTATTCTGGCCTACCCCAGACCTGGAACCAGGTTCATCGTCGATACCGATGCCAGCGACTTTGGCATAGGGGGAATCCTGTCGCAGGTAGTGGACGGCGAGGAGAGAGTAGTGGCCTACTTCAGCAAGGCCTTGTCAAAGCCAGAAAGGAACTACTGCGTCACCAGGAAGGAGCTGCTCGCCATCGTGAAGACCATTGAACACTTCCACAAGTACCTGTACGGGCAAGAATTTCTCATCAGGACCGACCATGCATCCCTGCGGTGGCTCCTGAACTTCAAGCAGCCCGAGGGTCAACTCGCGCGGTGGTTAGAGAGGCTTCAACAGTACAACTTTGAGATTCAGCACAGGAAAGGCCAACTGCATTCTAACGCCGACGCCCTGTCACGAAGACCGTGCCCCGAAGACTGCACCTTCTGTGCCCGAAGGGAGGAGAACACCGGGATACTGTGCCGACGGACTACTGTGGAACTTCAAGGGAACTGGAGTCGCGAATCTTTCACGCGGGCACAAGCAGAAGATGATGACCTGGGACTGATAGCCGAATGGAAGAGGGCCTGTGTCCCCAGACCCGGGTGGAACATTGTGAGTGACTGCAGCCCAAAGTTTAAGTCCTACTGGGCACAGTGGGACTCGCTGATTGTAAGGGATGGCCTCATCTGCCGTACCTGGGAGAGCACCGACGGGAAGACATCTCGGGAACAAGTCGTCGTTCCAAAGGCTATGACGGAGGAAGTCCTGAAGGAAGTTCATGGAGGATCATCTGGTGGACACCTAGGGATAAAGAAGACCCTGGAGAAGCTGAGAGAGCGGTTCTACTGGATCGGATGCCGAACAGACGTGGAGAACCACTGCGCGAGGTGCCACGATTGCGCAGCCAGCAAGGGCCCAGGACGAAGACGACGGGGTCCACTGAAGACCTACAACGTGGGCGGCCCCATGGAGAGAGTGGCCATCGATGTTGCTGGGCCATTCCCGTTAAGCGAGGCAGGGAACCGCTACATATTAGTCGTCAGCGACTACTTTACCAAATGGCCGGAGGCGTATGCGCTCCCTAACCAAGAAGCCACGACGATTGCAGAGACCCTGGTGAAAGAATTCGTCAGCCGGTACGGAGTACCCCTGGAGCTGCACTCCGACCAAGGGAGGAACTTCGAGTCGCAGGTGTTCCAGAACCTGTGCCAGCTGCTGGGAATCCGGAAGACAAGGACAACGCCGCTACACCCTCAGTCCGACGGGATGGTAGAGCGATTCAATCGCACCATCGAGAACCATCTCCGAATAGTCGTCAGCGAGCACCAGAGGGATTGGGACAAACATCTTCCACTATTTCTCCTGGCCTACCGCGCCGCCGTGCATGAAGCCACCGGGTGCACACCAGCCCGGGCCATGTTTGGGAGGGAGCTCCGTCTACCTGTCGATCTTGCCTTCGGCCGACCTGGGAATGATCCGATCCCGGTAAGCCAGTATTGTCAAGAACTGGTCGACCAACTGGAGGACGTGCACGCTTTCGCGAGGAGGAAACTGCGGATCGAGACCGACCGAATGAAGACCCGATACGACCAGCAGACGGATGCCGGCGGATTCCACGAGGACGACCTGGTCTGGCTCTTCAACCCATTACGGAAGAAAGGCCTGTCACTCAAACTTCAGAAGTTCTGGGAGGGCCAGTACCGAGTCGTGAAACGGATCAACGATGTCGTCTACAGGATCCAGCGGAGCCCGAGGGCGAAGATGAAGATCGTGCATCGAGATCGCCTGGCAGCCTACAGAGGGACACAGACGGACCAATGATTGATCGGGACGATCAGCCTTTTTAGGAAGGGGGTGGTGTTACGGCTGTGAGTTTGTGTCATCGCTCGCCGCTTGAGTCACAACTGCCCCAGGGGCTGGGCTGTGGCCTGCCTCCTGTATTGCGTGAGCCTTATGCAACAGGGCTACTAAGACAAAGGGATAGTCCAGAATATTCGTGACTGGACCAGCGATGGAAACCTCGAGAAGCCGTGAACCCTGGATGGATCTAGAAGCATGTATTGAGTCACCGGCCTGCTATATAAGTGCGACCTGTCAAGCGGGGGTTGTTGTTGTGTTTTACGAGCTAGTGCGAGCGATTATCTTGTGCGACAGAAGTGTGGTGACGTAGTGCTGTGCGAGTTACGAAATCCAGTGACATTGTTTCTCCAGCTTGTGGACAGCGAAATAGCCTGCAGCAAGTGATCGTAAGTAATTGTGGTCGGTGAACATAAAGGAGAGGAGCAGGTAGTTTCTGTCAAGGCCACCGTACTCATTAGGACGGATTAACTTCTGTGATCTGTTGACAAGTGGAAGGGCCAAGAGCGCTCAAGGAAGAGACTTGAGGAAACTGGAGTAAGGCTCCTAATTGCTTGTATTTGCTGATTAGTGTAATTTTCTGGTCACAATAAAGTTAATTATTTCTTTGAGCAGTAATTGGTGTTGTGCTTTGTACCCCCACCGTAATCCAGTTAACAAAAGTGCCACTAGGGGGTGGCACGTAACACTATGATGTTTCCGAATATGAATTATGAAGGGCTGAAGAAGGAATTGTACTAATTCCGAAACATGTACCCATAAGCTAACTAAATAATAAATGAGTGTTGATTAGGCGGAAACTTTAAATTTGTTATACTTAATTATTCAATAAGCCGCCGTACGAAGCGCTACTAGCCCCAGTTCGCCAACGCAAAAACAGGCCCAAATGCTATCGACGGAAACTAATGCAAGGGACACCCCGTGCCAGTCTACCATCAGCCACTTCCATGGAAACATCGCAACAGAGCCCCGTGCACGTGTTGCCGACAATGAGAAAATACAAGAATTATACGGTGATCTTGACGACAGTGAAATACATGGGATTACATGATAAACAAATAATAATAAACAACTAATATTAAGAAAGCGCACAAGCGTGCAGCAAATAACGATACCGTATATATTTAAAAATTGTGGTTTTCTTCTTTGACTTAAATATTCTTCTTCCAAGAATTTTTGGCTAAAAATATGCGACGATTATGCGAGGAAATAAGGTATTACACCCTAGTGTAACCAACCTTTTCTCCTGTAGTGGCAAATGGAGCGTTGAACCACTGCTCGAAGGTGCTGCAGGACTTGAATATGGAGGGCAGCAGGAAGTTGAGCAAGGCCCACAGTTCGGGCAGCTTGTTCTGCAGGGGAGTGCCCGTCAGCAGCAGGCGGTGGGTGGTGATGTAATGGCTGTTCAGCACCTGAGTCAGCTTGCAATGGTGGTTCTTCATGCGGTGACCCTCGTCGATCACCATGTACTTCCAGTGAAGCTGGAAACAGGTATTCAACACATCTTACTGCAAGTTCCTTTACTAATTCTGAATGAAATATCACTCATTTCTTTTTCACTTTCATTTCGACAATACAATGGAATCTCGTTAGCACGTTCTCGGTTACGACGTTTTCCCGCTTAGCGCGATGATTTTCTCAAGTCCCAATTCTACAAAATACATGTTGATATATCCCCTTAATACGTTCTCTATTCCCGCTTACGACGATCAAATTTCCGTTGTACTATTTGTACGCGAACCGGATTTTATTCTTATTTCATTATAAAATTCGGCTTCTGGAAAACACGACGTGATATTGCCTCATATTCTCTGATAGTTATTGACAGTGTAGATGATTTCCTTGTGTTTGACGGCGTAGAAGTGGCTATAGCAATGACGCAACACAGGTGACGTGTCTCTCTCCCGCTGTCCTTCACCCCCTTCCCTTTGTTTATTTCTCACGTAGGCACATTATTGTCTTCGTGTTCCGCACTATTGTCTTCTAGTTCTTAGTGTTCACGTCCAGTTATGACCTATTTTATTGCGTGTTTCATAATGGATAAGAAGAAAGTACGGCAGATAACTAATGATGAGAAGATTAAATACATTCGAGACGTGGACTGCAATCCTCACATGAAGCGTGTGGATATAGCGCGAAAGTAGAACATTCCTCCGTCTACACTGAACACGATTCTCTGCAAAAGGAAGGAAATTGAACGTGCATTTGAAGAAGGGGTGAGTGGCAAAAGGAAACTTGTGCGAGAGGGACAGTTTCCTGAACTAGAAAGCGCTTTATTGAAGTGGTTCAAGCAAGCCCGTGCTTCAAACATATTCGTGCGCGGTCGCCGGCAACGGAGTCGTCACTGGTGGAGCGCGAGTGCGAGAATGTCCTTGCTGATCAAATATAAAGAAAGACCCTGTATTATTTGTGTTTGGAAGCGGATGGGGAACATTTTCAGCATCTACTGTAAATCATGGCCAGTAAAACTGCATGGTAGGCTACTGATTATATAAGCACCGTATTCAGCCGTAGGCCTACATATGCGTGCGCGGTCGCCGCCAACAGAGCCGTCACTGGCGGAGCACGAGTGCGAGAATGTCCTTGCTGATCAAATATAAAGAAAGACCCTGTATTATTTGTGTTTGGAAGCGGATGGGGAACATTTTCAGCATCTACTGTAAATCATGGCCAGTAAAACTGCATGGTAGGCTACTGATTATATAAGCACCGTATTCAGCCGTAGGCCTACATATGCGTGCGCGGTCGCCGCCAACAGAGCCGTCACTGGCGGAGCGCGAGTGCGAGAATGTCCTTGCTGATCAAATATAAAGACCCTGCATTATACTGTAGTGTAGAGGTACAGTAATTCATTTTTATGTTATTTATTGCGTGTAAGTTACTGATAACCTATGTTTATGTCGTGACTGTAGTAGTGCATACAATCACTTACTAAGGTCGGCGATTGAACGTCCATATATACGCCGCGTTCTTTCTTATACGTTGTAAATGCAGTATGGCGTTTTTCGGTAGTACGTTTTCCCGCATATGACGTCCAAGTTTTTCAGTCCCTTGAAAAACGTACTAACGAGATTCCACTGTGTATGATTTTCATACCCTATTTTATCTTCTGGGGGACATTTAACAATTGAAATTACTAACCCTGGTCACTACTGCACCAGAAATATGTGCTAAATTACGAAAATATGTGTCTTTAGTTATTGCTCGTTTTACAATGGCCTTGTTTGACAGCGCATGAGGTCTCTTCAACTATCACCAAACATACATACATTATTGCCAACATGTGTGATACAAAATACTTCACACTAATTAAAGATTATTGGTGAAGAAAGAACTAATTATTTTAATTTACACTAAAATGTACGTGTATAAATAATTTCATTCATGTTCTCAATCCGTAGATTGGTCGGCAGCAATCCTTCCCTGTCGCCAGACAGTCTCTTCATGTCTCTGTATGAATGGACATTACTGTTTGATGTATTGCAGTCTCGGTCGCCCTCTTCCCTTCTTGCCCCGAATTTCGCCATCTAACACAGTTACCATAAAGTTATTGTGGCGATAGACATGTCCTATCAGTTGGTCTCATTTCCGTATTGTTTTGAGAAATGCTCTCTTTTCATTCATGTTTTTGAGCACTTCGTCATTCGTCACTCTGGAGGTCCATGGAATTTTTCCCATCTGCCGCCAACACCACGTTTCAAAAGCTGCAAGTCTTCTTTTATCAGCACATCCCAATGTCCAAGCTTCTGAGCCATACACTTAACATTTTATAAATTTAATCCTGGTCTCAATAGATACCGTATTTGCTCGCGTATATCTCGCACTTTTTTGACCGAAAATATGTGTGAAAATTTTAGGTGTGAGATATACGCGGGGAATTACCATATTCCCAAAAAAACACAAAATTTGCGATGTAACAGTAGGCCTACTTGCGTAACTGTTGTGGCGCGCTAATCGCTAATTCGAACGTGTCTCAAGGCGGTGAATTTAGCCAACCGCGGCCGAAGACGCGGCGAACGATGTACAGCGTGCTAGCACTCACGCTGCGCCGTATGCTTGCACGCGGCCGAGCTCTGATGCGACGCAATGCGTAAAGACAAAATCATTGAGATTCGAGAAGACTGAACTGCGTTTCTCTGCGATGTAACATTAGGCCTACTTGAGCAACTGTTGTGGCGCGCTAATCGCTAATTCGAATGTGTCTCAAGGAGGTGAATTTAGCCAACCGCGGCCGAAGACGCGGCGAACGATGTACAGCGTGCTAACACTCATGCTGCGCCGTACGCTTGCACGCGGCCGAGCTCTGATGCGGCGCAATGCGTAAAGACGAAATCATTGAGATTCGAGGAGACTGAACTGTGTTTCTCTGCGATGTAACATTAGGCCTACTTGAGCAACTGTTGTGGCGCGCTAATCGCTAATTCGAACGTGTCTCAAGGCGGCGAATTTAGCCAACCGCGGCCGAAGAGGCGGCGAACGATGTACAGTGTGCTAACACTCACGCTGCGCCGTATGCTTGCACGCGGCGCCTCGATCCCTAATCGTTTCGTATCAAAGTTCGGATCAACTCGTTGTTGCTCGCTCTTCCTGTTAGTAACGCTTCAGGTAAGTTCCTGGACAGTGACGACTGTTGTGGCCCGCTAAATCGAACATGTTTCTACCTCAAGGTTATAACGGTCATTTATATGATGGCGTCAGTAATGAATGCGAGATATATGCGAGTACTTTTTTTCCCTTGAAATTTCAAATAAAAAAATGGGGTGCGAGATATACGCGGGTGCGAGATATACGCGGGGGCAAGATATACGCGAGCAAATACGGTATATTCTTTTAAGTCAGAAGGGATTTTTTGCTGTTAAATGCAATTTTGGCTTGGGCAATTCTAGCTTGAATATCAGTTAAACTTTCTCCAGTGGAAGTAATTTTACTCCCTAGATAGGTGAAAGTGTTAACGTGCTTAAGTGGAGCACCAGCTATGTGAATAGCTGCATTAAGTTGTTCTCTAGCGCATACCATTATTTCCGTCTTTTTAATTTTGATTTTCATATGATATTTTTCATGTAGAATCCTGTTCATTTCCTGAAGTGCATGTTGCAGTTTCTCTTCACTGGTTTCTAGGACTGCTATGTCGTCTGCATAGAATTCCTCCTCCTCATCATCATCATCATCATCATCATCATCATCATTTCCCCTTATCCAGCTCCTGCCAGGTCGGGGTATTTATGGCACTTCTCCACTTTCCTTCCACCATTCTTCTTCCACGATCTTGTCCCAGTCCAGATTTATTTTTCTTACGCTGTTCTTCACTGAATCAATCCACCTTGTTCTAGGTCTTCCTCTTGCTCTCTTACCCTTGCAGGTCCAGCAGCCTTTATCATTTCTACACTGACTTCATCCACCCCTGTTGCTTTTCCCATCTTCATTTTCTGTACTGCTAATTCCACCTCCAGCATTGTTATATCATCTTCTGTTATAGAGTCGTCAGGTTGTGTCACTTCCATCTCACCAGTACAATTGCTCACATTCAATAGGTAGCTTATCGAAATACTCCTTCCATCGTCCCTTTATCTCTTCTGGGTGTGTTAACAACTCTCCATCTTCCTTTTTCACCAGCTTTGTAGTAACTCTTTCTTTCCTCTTACTTCTTAGAAGCCTATATACAGCATCCTTTTACTGCCACTTACATCTGTTTCCATTCTTCGTGTAAATTCTTCCCAACTTTTCTTCTTTTCTTCTCCTACCACTTTCTTACACCTCCGTTTGCTGTCGTGATACTTCCTTTTGCTTTCTTCTGTTTGATCTCGGTTCCATTCTTTCCATGCAGACTTCTTTTCTTTCACTGCTTTCCTCACTTCCTCATTCCACCACGGAGTCTCCTTCTCTTTCAATCTTGTTGACGTCCTACCACAAGCACTCTCTGCTGCACCAACAAATGCCTTTTTAAAGTGGGACAATTCCTCTTCTATGTTTTCCACTTCAGTAACTGGGATTTGTTGCTTCAATCTCTCCTGAAAATCTTCCTGTACAGCTTTGTCTTTCAATTTCCATACTTTTATTTTACTTTCTCTGATCTCCTTTAGGTTTGCAATTTTTCCCATCTAAATTTGGCCACCACAGCTCTATGGTCCCCATCAAATGCTTCTCCTGGTAAAGCTGTCACATCTATCAGCTTTCTGCGATTAGTCCTTTCCACCAGAAAGTAGTCAATTACTGATTTTGTTCTTCTATCGCCCCAACCATATCTCGTAATTTTCCTGCTGTTTTTCTTCTGAAACCATGAATTACCCACTATCAGTCCATTCCTTTCACAAAAGTTTACAAGTTCCTCTCCTTCCCGGTTCTTTTTCCCATATCCATATGGTCCAATGACTTCTTCCTTTCCTTGTCTCTCGTTTCCGACTTGTGCATTCATATCTCCCATGATCACTACTTCTACATCTGAGATTACTCTTTCTACATCCTCCAGGAATACTTCAATATCTTCTTCTCTGTTTCCAGTCTGTGGTGCATACACTTGTATGAAGTCCATCACGTCATTCTTCATCTTCATTCTAATTTTCATTATTCTGTCACTCACACACTCGACCACTTCAACATACTCCTCCAGTTGTTTCGAGGTTATCAGTCCCACGCCATTTTTTGCCTCTTGGCCACCACTCCAGTATAATGTATATCCTTTCCTCAATTTCTTCCTTCCTTTACCTTTCCATTTCACTTCACTCAGCCCCATCAATCCAACATTCTCCCTCTCCATGAAGTCTACCACCTCCTCCACCTTGCCTGTCAGGGTCATGACATTCATGATTCCCACTTTCATTTCGGTTACTGGTCGCCCATTTCTCACAGTTCCCCCAGTACCAAAAGAACTGCGCGTCGCCAGCAGGGTACGCCCTAACCTTCTCCGAATCATTTTAAGTGCCATTTCCATTTTAGGCTATTATTACGATGGGGTCGCCACTCCTATATACGGTATATTCCTACCTCAATATCTTCCAACAGTGCTTCTACTGGTTTATGGTGGTGATGTCAATGCTTTTGTTATCAATGCCAGTCAGTTCTAGAGGCATAATCATGGGACAATGAATTGCCAGGAAACTATCCTCGAAGTTAACAACATATTGGTTTCTCCATGGCAAATGATAAAGAGGTGGAGAATTTGATGTAGATATGTCACGTCATTTCAGAGGGATTATAAAAACAACCTCATAAAAACCAGAGACAGTATAAACATGTCAAACGGATGAATGAAGTAAGGCTACCAAGACGAGCACTGGAACGACGGATGACAGGGAAGAGACGACGAGTAAGACCAAGAATGAGTTGGATGAACTCGGAGGAGAATAGTATTAGAAAACGGAACCTGGATTGGAACACCGTGTCGGAAGAGGAATGGTGGAATGACAGAACCAAGTGGAGAGGAACCATGTTTGCCCCCACCCAGTGTCAACTGGAAAAGGGGAAATAATGATGATGAGTATAAGAGGCTGGAGAGACTACGTACTGCTATTTACATCAAAGTAAACGACTTCTGTATTTGTTGTATTTAAGATGGAACTTAACGTATTTAACTTGAAAGACCACAGAGGATTCAGCGTACATAAATAAAGTGTTACATATACTCCAACATATTAGTTTCAACCATTTAACTAATTGGTGCCTTAGCACAAAGTTCGTAATGTACGTAAATTTAACGTATTATTATGGTAGTACTAAACATGAGGTCTCTTCAACTATCACCAAACATACATACAGTACATATGGTTTGAAATTTCATGCAAAGTGTGAAATGATGGTGACAACAAGAAGAGTAACAACAGATATAATGATAAGATGATGATGATAATTGTTGTTTTAAGGGGCCTAACATCTAGATTATCGGCCGCTATATAATAATGATAAGAGGAGAAGTACTAAAGAAGGTGGATAGGGAGTGTAATAGAAGTGGTAGAAATGACAAGGAGGCCAGTGAGAGAGGAAGGCAAGCCCAAGCGTCAGAGGTCTGGTATGGAGCAGAGACGTGCCCCAGAAGAGCAATCGGGTATTGTATCGAACGTATTATGTCCCAATACTCATCAGAAATGTGGGTTATGAAGAAGAGACAGGTGAGCAGGATCCAGGCTTGCCAAATGAAATTTTAGAGAAGCAGATTAGGAATAACAAGAAGGGATAGAGTAAGAGAGAAACCCTTACAAGAGATCATTAGAGAAGTGAAGAGAATGAGTTGGTACGGACAAGTTAGGAGAATGCAGGATACCAAGAGATAGGTGGATTGTGGGTGTGAAGGAAGGAGTGCAGAAAAGAGAAGAGGAGTGGGACAGTTCTCCTCCTCCTCCTTCTCCTTCAATAGTCCATAATCAACATCATCATCTTGTACAGTTTCCAGCCCCAGGCTGGGTCTGTTTGGAACATGAGCCTCGCCACCTCTCCGCTGTCACTCAGGTCCAGTCCTCGCCTCTCTTCTTGACACATTCCTCCACTCCTTTCAGCCATCTATCTCTTGGTCTTCCCCTCGGTCGTATCTTCTGCATCTGCATCTCATGTATCCTCTTGGGAATCTTCTTCTCTTCCATTCTGTTTAAGTGTCCATACCACCTCAGTCTTGATTCTCAATCCAACCTTGCAAGGGCTCCTCTTTCATTATTTCCCTGACCTTTTCATTCCTCACCCTGTCTCTTCTTGTTACTCCGATCCTACTTCGCAGGAACTTCATTTCACCTGCCTGTATTCTGCTTATGTCTCTTTTCTTCATTGTCCATGTTTCTGAAGCAAAGGTCAGTATCGGGATGTAGTAGCTTCTGTATAACACTTCCTTGCTTTTTTGTGGGACATCTTTATTCCACACTAAGCTCCTAATGCTTCTGCCTGTCTACCACATTTTTTTTTTTTTTTTTTTTTTCTTTTCTTCCAGTAATAGGAATGATTTTTGTGTTGACGGACTGAAAGATACAATATTAAGAGAGAGAGTGAATGTACAGAACACTCACCTTAGCCAGCATGCCCTTGTCCTTGATGACGTACTCGTAGGTGGTGAGCAGAACGTTGAACTTGGTGGACCTCATCTGGCTCTGGATCTGCCGCCTCATGGCCGGCGAGCCCTTGTAGGCCACCACCACCACAGAGGGAGCCCACTTCTCAAACTCCAGTACCCAGTTGGACAATGTGCTGCAACAGTGACCTCCATTTAGTGTAAACCCGCATTTAACGGAACAAATCTCAAGTCACCAAAATTATTCCATAAGTGCAATGCAATTTTATATTCCATTTAACATCATTCGCATTACGGCAAAACCCGCATTTGGCATTAGGAAATGTTAAAATTTTCAAGTATTTATTTCTATTCGTTATGGTTATGCGACATTAAAAACCTATGATAAAGACGTTATAAGCTCGTTAAGGATGATTCAAGGCAGAAAAGGAATTTAGAGCACACGTGCTTAGCGATCGATACGATCGCTCATCTTCCATGGTCTATCGATGCCTCACTACATGCACGAGCGAGCTCGAACTTAGACGACCGCGGCCGAAGACTAACGATGTACAGCGTGCTAACACTCACGCCGCTTTACATGCTTGCACACGGCCGAGCTCTGATGCGACGCAATGCATAAAGACGAATTCATTGAGATTCGAGAAGACTGAACTGCGTTTCTCTGTGATGTAACAGTAAACCTACTTGCGCAATCTTCGAAACATACGAGCATGTTGGTGCGAGTGGTATAGCACAGATTTCCTTATCTTCGAAGCCCAAACAATACAAGAGGAATGCACTTCACTCGGAACCTACCCTCCCTTTGCCAACAGCCAATCCCCAAGGTCGCTGATCTGCGAGTTGTGAACGATGGATGCGCGGACAGCGTGTTGTAAACAGCGATTATTGACTAATGGTGCAAACTTGCACGACACCGAGAGCGTGTTTGTTTGATCCTCTTCATGCAGTCGACAAGTCATGGGAGAAAAATACCGCTACTACGCTCGTACAAAAGTAAGTGCTTGCCCACTTCTGTAACGACGATATTTCGAGTAGGCAAGTTAGACGTCGATAAGGATGATTATGATTTAAGACATGAAAGCAAAGAAGCAAAGAAGAAATAGCACGGAATTTGACTGTTGGTGAGGAAAACGGAGATCCAGTTGATATAGAGTGCGGGAGTGATGGAACGGAAATCCCGAAAGTTTCCCACAGTCAAGCTAGTGTGTCTATTTAATTAAAATTTCATTGGTATTCTGCCCGAAGACAGGTCCGAGCCTCCGAAGAGGCTACCCACAGCCAGAGTTTACTTGCGGTAGGGTGGCCAGGGCCTTTCCGCTCCTCATTATGTTGGCCAACAGCGCGCAGTGCCTAGAACCGGCATACCATCCAAGTTCTGACTGCACCCAATGTTGCTTAACTGCGGAGTTCTCATGGGATCCGGTGATTCAACATGGCTAGGCCGTTGGCCAGTGTGTCTATAGTCACACTTATCTCTTCTATAGGAAAACAAGATGAATTTTCGCTCTCATAATATTTTCTTCTGAAATGTGCAATCGAAAATTAGAATAAACGATCTAAGACACAAAACGTGATGACTGTTTTTTTGTTGTTAAATATTAATGTAGGCATAATCCACATAGGCCTACCTCTAGCCTAGCGTGTCTTATAAGACACTACAATCAAGTGTTATAATTGTTATTTTGCATGTTCAAGCCTATTTCAATATTTTAACCAACAGTTTTGTTTTGACTAGGCTTAACAAAAATAACTGCAGATAATTCGCGGAAGTTCATGCATTAATTACTGCGAATTAACGAGAGTGCACCGTATGTGGAGAGAGTGCTGCAGTTAGTGATGAAACCTATCGAAACCTCGGATTAAGGTAAATCCCCATTTAAGGTTAAAAAATACCGGTTCCTAGAAAAACGTTAAACAGGGGTTCTACTGTAGAATGAGTTCAGGAACATACATCTTGTGCCTCCTCAAATATTACTGAAGGCTCTCCAATTAATTCCAGGACAAGTTTCTCATTACAACAACAATGGCCATCTTGGCCATCAGGCCCATGTTGTTGGGTGTGTGATAACCTGTGGCACTGTGATATCTGTACTAGTGTGTGTATTTGTAATTGAGGTAGGATTTGGCCTTAAGTTAAGTACCATCCGGGCATTTGCCTGGAGTAGAAGTGGGGGGAACCATGGAAAACCACTTCCAGGAAAGCTGAGGTAGGAATCGAACCCATCTCTTATCGGGTTTTGCCTCACGAGGCTGAGTGTATCCCGTTCCAGCCCTCAGACCAGAATAAAATTTCTTGGCAGAGCTGGGAATGGAACCCAGGCCTCCACGAAAGAAACAACATGATGAACATATTACTCACGAGAGGGGGACGATGATGAGGAAAGGGCCGTTGACTTTCTTCTTCTCCATGAGGTAGGTGATGAGGCCGATGGTCTGGATCGTCTTGCCGAGACCCATCTCGTCGGCCAAGATGCCATTCAGGTTGTTGTTGTACAGAGACACCAGCCACTCCAGACCCTGGCCACATCAACAGATATCATTATACTGTACAGTGGATCTTACAGAAAATTACAGGGTTTTTATTTTTTTAAATGTTGGATAGGGAAAGAGGGACAGAAATGAGGAAAATGAACAAACACTATAACATGCAGGTGCAGGACAGGAATAATCTCCACAGCTGGACACACTGCAGTCTTCAGGCAGTGCATCAGCTACTTTGGGACGAAACATTTCCACCAGCTTCCAAGCCATTTGCTGAAATACTTGCCAAGAATGCCAAGCCATTTTCAATCCTCCCCATGCGCTCCGGTTTACCCCCCGGGTCTGAACTACAACCCGTGTTCCCTCGTCCGTGTACACTTTCCAGCTACAAAACTTTAGATTACTCCAATGTTAAAATATTCCTCACTCCCTAGATTCGAAACAAAATCATAAATTCCAGTGCATAACAATGTGTATAAACATTTCCTGTACCAGATTTCATTGCGTTTGCAACATTAAATTGCGAGAAAGGTCTATTTCAAATTTTCAAATTTGCTTGGCGGCGATGTTTGTTTTGTAGTTAACCAGGTTTTGAAAGTCTTATAGATGAACTTCCAGTAGTGCCCTTTATCTCCGTACAAAATTTCAGGGTGATACCGCAAATAGTTTCAGAGATATAGAATGCCGGTGAAATATTTCGCACATCCGCCATCTTGTGGTTATGTAAACAATTTAACTAAGTTAGATGTCAGTGCATTACAATGTGTATAAACATATACTGTACCAAGTTTTATTGCGTTTGGTTGGTTAAATCACGAGAAACGTCTATTTAAAAGTCGCAAATTCGCATGGCCGCCATGTTGGTTTTGTAGTTACCAGGTTTTCAAACGTCACATAGGTGAATTTCTAGTAGCTTCCTTTATCACCGTAAAAAAATTCAGGGCGATATCGGGAATAGTTTCGGAGATATGGAATGCTGGTGAAATATTTTGCACTGCCGCCATGTTGGATTGGTGAGACATAACAAAATTTGAAGGGCACGGTCGGGGTCGTCCGGAATAGTGCTATGAACTTACCGAGTTTCATTGAAATCGCTCCAGCCATTTAGAAGTTATTAGGGGGAGACACACACCTCACTCACACACACAGACAAAAGGTGATCTCAAAAGCCTATTTTTTCAAAATTGAAAATAGTCTAAAAATCACCAGACACTACCATATAACCACCATCATATGTTGTTCTTCATAATGTCGATTATTCAGGTCCGTATTGACGTAACTATAACATTGAAAGAATAATAGATTTTCCGCCTTCAATACTGTTTATGTCTATTACTTACAGGGACATGTTTCGGGGGCTAATACTCCCCCTTCCTCAGCCTGTCCAACAAAACTTCACAAAGGAAAAGCTTTCCATGTATAAGCTCATACAAAACACGGCCGAAACTAGTCCCTGTAAGTAATAGAAATAAACAGTATTGAAGGCGGAAAATCTATTATTCTTTCAATGTTATGTTGTTCTTGCCAATAAGGAAGTTTTACGTGACCATTATTCTCTCAATCATGAACCATACGACGTAAGTGGGAATTGGTGGGAGGCAAGCAGCTTGCCCACTACATAATGCTCACTAACCTTTATTTGATACTCCTTGAGTTTGCCATTAATAAGGATTGCAGATTGCTCCGTGACTATCTCGTTGATAGTGTGGGCAATACTGAAATAAGCAACAAACAATCAACAATCAATAAACAGGTAACTTGCAGACATTCAATTTAATAAAGAATTAGAATTTCAGTCATTAGCCATAAAATAAATTCCTGCCTTGAAAGATTCCAAGCACATCCCAACCAAAGCAAAAAAAAAGAGAAAAAAAAAGGCTTTTTCATTTTAAATATACAAGCGCTGTTTTTTAAGTAAAGGCCTTTTGTTTTTTAAAGCCCGTAGTTAGTGCGCACTACCTTTCGGCATCCTTTGCGAACAAGCAGGCGTCAGTTGCAGCTGTGTAGCTAACCTGTACGCTGAACTGTGCATCTTTACAATGTTCAAGATTATTAATTCACCCGCCGTGTGTGAGGTACGATTTGTGATACGTTTTTAGAGTGCAAGAAACATGTTGGCTGCAGACATTCATCGTCAGCTTTGTGAGGTGTATGGTGATAATGCAATGACGGAAGGTAAAGTGCGAAAATGGGTACAAGAGTTCAAAAGTGGCCGTGAAAATGTTCAGACGACTTGGTGACTGCAATTGACACGAAAATTCACGAGGACCGAAGATTCATGATAACCACTCTATCAATGGATTTTCCTCAAGTGTGAATTCTTGGTTGTCAGAGCAGGCGGCAAACTTTTATGCAGAGGGATTCCAGAACTTAGTTTTAAGGTATGACAAGTGCTTGAACAAACAAGGCAACTATGTCGAAAAATAGAGGAAGGTATGTAAAACCTAAAAATAAATGGGGTTTCAAAATAAAATGTTCGGTTAATTTTAAAAAAAAAACAGCCTTACTTAAAAAACATTCCTCGCATATTTAATATCTATTATGATTATTATGTAATGCTTGCTTGTGTCTCATGTGTTGCCTTCTATTTGTATGCAGGTGTATTAATATTCTATCTTCATAAAAAACAGAACAGAAGATGGATACAGGTTGAAATCTCATAAAGCAACGGAGAAATTATCTAATCATGCAGCAGACATCAGAAAACGAAGATTGAAATTTTATGGAAATGTCCAAAGACTTCCACCGACTAGGCTTACATCATCATCATCATCATCTTGTACAGTTTCCAGCCCCAGGCTGGGTCTGTTTGGAACATAAGCGTCGCCACTTAGTCCTTTCTTCCCACCACCTCTCCGCTGTCACTCTGGTCCAGTCCTCGCCTCTCTTCTTGACACATTCCTCCACTCCTTTCAGCCATCTATCTCTTGGTCTTCCCCTCGATCGTATCTTCTGCATCTGCATCTCATGTATCCTCTTGGGAATCTTCTTCTCTTCCATTCTGTTTAAGTGTCCATACCACTTCAGTCTTGATTCTCAATCCAACCTTGCAAGGGCTCCTCTTTCATTATTTCCCTGACCTTTTCATTCCTCAACCTGTCTCTTCTTGTTACTCTGATCCTACTTCGCAGGAACTTCATTTCACTTGCCTGTATTCTGCTTATGACTCTTTTCTTCATTGTCCACGTTTCTGAAGCAAAGGTCAGTATCGGGATGTAGTAGCTTCTCTATAACACTGCCTTGCTTTTTTGTGGGACATCTTTATTCCACACTAAGCTCCTAATGCTTCTGCCTGTCTGCCATGTTCCGTAATCTCTTTTCTTTCTCACTCCTTCAATTAGATTATATCCATTCTTGAAGTCCTTATCATCATACAATTCTTCTATGTATTCCTTCCCACGAGCACATATCTCATCATCGTCTATCATTAATATTCCCTTTTTATTTTTTAATACTAGAGATTTCGTTCTAGGTTTATACTGAAGGGCTCTGATTTTCTTATAAACTTGATCCTCTTTTCCCTTTTTCTGATCTTCTACTATCTCTTCAGCAATGCCTTTGGTCCACTTCTCTTCTTCGTATCTGCATTTGGTTGTGATGTGATTTTTAATTCTTCTGTATTCATGTAGATTATTCTCCTTCCTAGGCTTATTCCTTTCCTGGATTAGGTTTAATATCTCTTCTGTCATCCATGGTTTTCTGGGCTCCAATTTACTTTTTCCTAAAATCTCATTTGTTGCTTCAATTAACCCCATCTTAAGATTATTCCACTGCATTGCTCCATCACTTCTATTAGCTATTGTATTGGTTCTTTCCTCGAGAGCTAACTTTGTTATTTCTTCTTTCAATCCCCCTATTCTCCATTTCTTTTTGACCGATCTCTTGATTCTTTCAAATCTTATGTTGCACTTGGCTAACACAAGTGTATGATCGCTATCTATGTCTGGACCTGGATAGCTGTGGCATGATTTTATCTCATTTCTGTACCTTTGCTTCATCTTCTTCTTCTTTTGAGACCACAAAGGATCACTTTACCCAACCATTAGTTCGTCGACTTGTAGGAACTGTATGAGCCTTGCGGTCCTCCCAGTACTTCTTCATGCGTATTGATCGTCTTGCCCGTTCTTCAGCGGAAAATATTCTTGTAGGAATTTTCTTCTTTGTGAGTGGAAAATGAAACGTCATATTTTTAAGTGCTGTAGTTAAACTTTTCTTATTTGCAGCATCTTCTGTTGTTAGGCCAATTTCTTTTAAGTCCTCTCTGATTTCTTTTAACCATCGGCATCCAGTTGTTGTGTTTTTTGAAGCAAGCTTGTACTGCACTAGTTGTTTTAGAAGACGTGAATCTGGCATTCTCATGATGTGCCCAAAGAATCCTAGTCTTTTCTTTCGCATGGTATCAGTAATGGGTTCTAGGTTGTTATAGATCATATTGTTAGGTATTATTCGCCATTGCCCATCTTTTTTATATCCTTGATTGATACAAGTTCTTCCAATTCGCCTTTCGATCTTCTGTAATCTGTCGGTTTTAGAATGTTCATTTAGATGGAATAATGTTTCTGCTGCATATGTGGCTTCCGGTTTTATGACTGTATTGTAATGTTTAATTTTTGCATTAATTGATAAGCATTTCTTTTTGTAAGTTTCCCATGTTAATTTTTGTGCCCTAGATAACTTGTTGGTTCTTATTTGAATTGACGCTTTCTCATTTAAATTGTTTGTTATTAACTCTCCTAGATATTTGAATCGTGTTACAATTTTTATTTTTGTATCATTAATTTGTATTTCCTTTAATGGTGTTGGTTTTTGTGGCACGATTTCTGTTTTTTCGAATGATATCTTAAGGCCAATTTTATTTGCAATTGTCTGAAGCTCTGATATCTGTGTTTTGGCTTCCTCTAAATCTTTCGCCAATAATGCCATGTCGTCTGCAAAACCAAGACAGTTTGTTTGAATTTTTCTCCCTATTTTTATATTTGGAGGGCATTTCTTAGACCATTCTCGCATTACCATTTCCAATGCACAATTAAAGAGTAATGGTGATAAGCCTTCACCCTGTCGTAAACCGGTTGTGACCTCAAATGGGTCAGAGAATTCACCTCTGAATTTAACTTTTGATTTGGTGCCTGTAAGAGTTAGTTCATTTGTCCATTTCATTTCTGTCCATTAGTTATATTCAAAGTTCCGATTCGTAGTCTATTTCCATAGCCAGGTCTGCTTCCTTTAGATCTGTCCTTTCCGAGGCCCGTTCCCGTTTTAAAAGCAGTTTCATATCCACTACTGGCTTGCTAGGCCTAACGTAGCTTCACCACAGGGTGTCTACCAACTCATCTTAAAAGAATTCCCTGATTATTCCCTGATTTTTCCAGAAATAATGAGAGAATTCCCTGAGTAAAGAATGCTTAACATTTGCCCGGGAACGGGAACTGTGATGAAATGCACGCTATTTTTGATTGGTTTTAAGCGCTCTCCAGGAACAAGAAGCAAAATGTAATCCAGGAAAGCAAAAGGAAAATAGAATTAAGTTTTATGTTTTCTGTTCTCGGAAATTCCAGGATCCAAACAGATGTGAGCAATGGCGGCACAAGGGAAACAGTTGTGAAAATAAATTTATTTCTATAAGTGAACTTGTTGTCCAGTAAAATAAGCAAGGTCTATTAAGTCATACTGCTTTCACTACAGTAAATGCCTCCAATAAAAGGGACAAAGGAAGGTTGAATACACACATCAAGGTGTCACCATATGAGTGGGATCATCTTAGACCAATATTTAATTTGTAAAACCTTTCATTACCATTGAAATCACTAATCTACGTCGCAGGTATGATATTCGGTAGCATAAGTCTGAATATAAGCCTATACAGTAATTTACACATATCCAAGGGACGAAGGGAGGCATATTCCAAGTTCTCACTCTGAATTAGGTCCACCTCGTCATGACAGATGTAATTGAGTAATCATCATCCAAGTCCCACTACAGCCACCCGGGTGTGGTTTACAAGCCTCCTCCATTCCTTTCGGTCCCTCCATTTTTACTGTTCCATCACTTCTGCCACATCCAACCCAGCTTCTCCATTGTCCTTCAAAATTTGGTCCAACCACCTTCTTCTCGGTCTTCCAACCGGTCTCTTTCCCTTGACTTCTCTTTCTAATTCCCTTTTTGCTACTCTTTCTTTACCAATTCTTTTTACATGTCCGAACCAACGTAACCTTGCTTTCTGTATCTTCTGATTTGATGGTTCCATATTTAACTCTTCTCTCATTTCAATATTTTGATTTCTATCCCTTCTTGTCTTTTTAGCTGACGTTCTTAAAAATTTCATTTCTACTGCTTGTATCTTACTATTTTGCCTTTTATTCGTTACCAGTGTTTCCAGTCCATGTGTTACAATTGGTATGAAATACTGTTTATATAATATTAATTTCGTCAATTTAGTAATTTATAAATACATTTAAATGAAGGAACTCATTATCAATGATGTTTCGACAGGCCAGAACACACCATTATCAGTCTAAATAATTTAACCTAGTCTGTTTGATAATACAAGGCCGAGTTTGAAAGGTGTTACAAACACATTTTCTGGGCGCAATTAAAAACAAAATAGGACATAAGTTCAAGCCTAGCCAACGAACGTAGGAGCAATAAATATGCATTTAAGGGCACTAGGCATATCCATCATATTACATAAACATCAAACATTTTCCTTGTTCCCGTTCCAGTGGTTAACCAGAGCCCCAGCAAGCTTCCCGTTCTCATTCCCGGGCCAATCGTGAACCAGCCTGAACATAACTGGCAGCATCTACAAGGTAAAGATACCAAGTGGACTTCAGATGATCACATTAACAACCTCATAGTGATCATGAGCTAGACAACAGCACAAGTGCTTGAGCTTCCGTTAAGCCTTTTGATCACTACAGTATAAAGTACAAGGTATCCCAAATGAAATATTCGTAAGCAGAGCGAGAGGTTATTTGCCTCGATGCACAAGAGTAGACACAGATCGAATAGCACACGATATAATCGGGGGTAGCACAACCACGTGTTTGAACGACTACGTATTTTAGGGGCTAAATCATATATCAACAGCAGCACAAGAACACCCTGGAAATTATTGCACACCATAAGTTTTCACTATAGATTTAGCACACAATGGCACAAATTTTATATTTTTAGTAAACTTCAAACAGCACACTAAAGCATTAACAGTAGAACTACAGCAGACAATAATCAAAGAATACTGGGATGGAAAAGCCGCGCAAACAGTATTGTCAACCCAGGTCTAACACATGTGTCCCGGGTGCGCGCTAACATTTGACATGACAATACACACGGTAAAACCTCACTTCCTGTACCGAAAGCACTATCGAGACAATATACCTATCTGCGCTTTTGAAGCTTACACTGGGCAAACCGTTAAAAATATCAATATACTATGAGTGTAAGAATTGTTCAGCATGGAAAGTTCTACAAAAAAAGTCCGCGAGAGCATAAATCTATCTTCAATACATCGCCCACTATAAGTGTTTTTAGATTGGACGGGAGGGGGATTTGAGTTTCATGCACCTCGCCATTCTTAAATTACGTCTGACAAGAATTCGTTGTACATGCTATCTCCATGATAATATAATTAATAGTCCAGTCAGTGATTTCAACCCATCATGCAGAGACGTAAAACGGATATAGGCCTAGGTCGTAGTTCATTGACATCGAAAAAAAAGCGCTTGTCACGTAATGCATTCATAACCGTTTCCGGGCGAAGCTAGTATATTATACTCTGTGAGCTGCCAGAATAAGATTGACAGTTCTCGTCTCGCCATGTGGTCTGAGAACGAGATTGCCAAACCGTACAAGCCAGAGATAAAGCTGACCAGGCACTGAGGCACGTGGGCGGTAATATTGCAACGCAGAGTATTATGACATCAACTATGCGAACATGGATTGGTCAAGAGGCAGAGCGGTGATGACTGACGTGGAATTTCCGCTGAAATGTCAATCCTATTCAGGCAGCTCACATAGTATAGTTATAAACAATACTAAATTTAAAATATTTTGTTGCCAAAGTTGCTACATCTACCGACAAAATCGCTAAATTGGCAATACTGATCGCAACGAACAAAATGCTCAAGGCCCAATAAAATGGCGTAGTTGGCTCCTGCGCAGAAAGCAAACGGAAAAGTTGCCACATTATACGTTCAGTTGACCTTGAGAAGGCACTGCTCATTGGCTGAGCACTGTCATCCGGGTGTCTACTGTAAGGATGAAGTAAAAATTAGTTACGTTTTAGTTACCTTTTAGTCAATTTTAGTTACCTTTGAATTCAAGATACGTCTGTGGTCTGCAAGCAAAGGGGCTCATCACGCGGTGAAGATAAACAACAATGAACTGTGATTAAAGCTGTAAATAAAATAAATAATAAAAAAATACTAGATATTAATTATCAAATTAGTTGTTTCAGCTAATATGTCGTCTTGTGCACAATACGTTGTTTTAATATCAAGAGGTTGCTCTGCTCTTTACCGTTTGTCGAGATTTCCTTTGTCCCCGCGGTAGATCACGAAGAATTGTATGCGACGTTACGTGATCGTCACCGAATTCTGACTTAGCAGTCAAGTACGGAGAAATATCGAGATGTTACACAATCGGCGCTGGTCTCAGCCGTTTGACGAGATTCCCGCAGTTTTCACGATACAACACGGAGAAAAATCGCGATTTAGATAAACGGTGTCACTTTTGGTCATTCGACGAGATTTCCATCGTCCTCGAGGTCGGGCACGAGAAAATATAGCATTATTACGCAATCGGCGCCACTTGCTGTCCGTTTGACAAAAATCCAGTTGTCCTAATCATTGAAGGTGGAGAAATATCGCGATGTAACGCAATCGCTGCCGCTCTCGGCCGTTTTACGAGATTCATGTTGTCCTCGCAATATTAAGCAATCGGCGCTGCATCCAGCCGTTCAACGATTGCCTGCCTATCTGCCCTGACAGAATGGAGGAGGCAAGCTCAAGGTTAGGTATGGTTAAAATTCACGAGTAGTAATGGACATCATGTATGGTCGGCGCCGTGATTCCCGCTATCCCTATGCTGTGGTTGGGAGTTCATAAGTTCAGGTTGGATCACGAAGGAAAATTAGTATCGCGATGCAGCGTAGGCAGTCATTTCTAAGTGGGTTGATGCACTTCTCGCTCCCCGTACGCTTTTAAGTATACGGTCATGGTAAAAGTGGCGAGTAGGTTTCGGAATGTATCGTGATGGGTGCCCAATCACCTTTGACAGGATTCCCGCAGTCCTCGTGGTCACAAGTTCACGATAGGAGACGGGATTTATCATTTTACGCAACTGACGTCTATCTCGGTCCGTTTGACGAGATTCGCGCAGGCAAGTCATGAGGTCAGCCAGTCGTCTTGAGGATGTGATTTGGAGGATGAACGTTCGAAGTAGGTACCGTATCGAATATTACGAATTATTCTGAGAGGATTGCACGAATAATACGACAAGAGGGCACACTCTCTTTCGAATGCGAATCACGAATTATACAATTTATCGAAATAACCAGTTAGATTATATATCCGATGGAACCAACGTTCGAAGGAAAAATCGACATATAACTGAATTTCGAATTAACCATACCGGATGTCGCAAATTTACGAGACAGATTTTTAAAATACCGGTAGATTATTATGTATTTCGAAGCTATTTCGTATTTTTTGTTTCGAAACTGTAACATTTCGCAAGATAGCAACATAAAATTATTTCACGTTATTTTTGGACTTCAATTTGACTCAAAATTTAGAGGTCAATAACTGAAATGAGAGATTTCTGTTTAGTTTCGGAAGTTTTCGCGAATAAATGTCTCGAGAAAAGTCAGGTTTCCTAATAACCCGAAAAAATATTTCACATAAAACTAGAAAGTATCCTTGATGCCGAAAATATACGTTGAATTGATGTAGCCTATACCACACAAGGTATCCACAGTATGCATTTCCTCTAGCTCAGGCACGGCGAAGTATAGCTTATGCAATCGGCGCCGCTTGCGTGAAACTCGCTCCATCGCAATCTCCGAGCCTAGCGGCACGAGTTTAAATGATTCAACCCGCCTACAGAAAGTTTTCGTTACCCTTTTGTAAAATTCGTTGCTTTTTCGTCACTTTCGTTACCCGTTTGTAAAATTCGTTACTTTCGTTACCGGTAACGAGCGATCACTTTCCGCGAAATTCGAAAGTATTGCTTCCACTTTTACGGAATATAGACAAATGGAGAAAAATCCCTGATTAACAAAGAAATTCCCTGATTTTTCCCTGATTATTCCAGAAATTCATAATTCCCTGAGAATTCCCGGTTTTCCCGGGTCGTAGACACCCTGCACCATAACCCTGGCGAGGGGCCTGTTTTTGGTCCGCGAGAGGTATTTTATTTCCCTCAAACCCTTCGGACAAGTCCGGCGAGCCCCCCTATCCGCCACCTGGGACGCGCCCGATAGAGGAACAGGCAAACCCCACGGGACAGAAATGATGGAGGAGGACTGTGATGGCAGTAAGAAAGTGTTGTATGGAATGATAAAGGCAAAGAGAAGAGATACAGGGGAAAATGTCAGAATGGTGGACAGGAATGGAAAGGAGGTCGAAAATATGGAAGAAGTAAAAGTTATCTGGAGAGAATACTTCAAGGAACTCCTAAATCCCACTAAAACCAGCGTAGTGGACATTGTGGAGGAAGAAACAGACTGTGACCAAGACATTTCAGAGAAGGAATTGACATGGAAAGAAGTGGAGGAAGCATTAAAGAAGATGAAAGGGGGAAAGGCACCGGGAATAGACGAAGTGAGTGTGGAGACGGTGAGAGCAGCAGGGGTGATAGGAACACAGTGGCTCTTTCGAGTAATGAAAGTGATATGGAGGGAGAAGAAAATACCAGAGGACTGGAAAAGAGGGATAATAATACCCATACTTAAAAAGGGAAGTAGGAAGGAATGCAAGAACTACAGGGGAATTACACTCATGTGCCACTGCGCCAAAATATTTGAGAAGGTACTGGAGAGAAGAATTCGGACAGAAGTCGAAGATGGGCTGAGGGAAGAACAGTATGGATTCAGGCCAGGAAGGTCAACAGTTGACCTCATCTTTGCAGTAAGACAGCTACAAGAACACCATTATGAATATGGGAAAGATCTGGTGATGACCTTCTTGGATATTGAGAAAGCATATGATAGTATTAATAGAAACAAGGTATGGGAAGCAATGAGAGCAAAAGCAGTGAACAAGGAGACAGTGGCAAGAGTGAAAGCAATGTACAAGGGAAGCAAAAGCTGTGTAAAGGTGGGAAGGGAGAGAACGGAATGGTTTCAACTGGAGAGTGGTCTGAAACAGGGAAGTGCCCTCTCACCCCTGTTATTTATAGTGGTGATGGATGAAATCATACGAAAAGTGGTAAATAGCATTGGGGAAAGGAAAATGAAGGCAATGTTGTTTGCTGATGACCTTCTGGTATGGGGAGAGGATGAGGAAGAAGTACAAGAGCAATTAGATGAGTGGGAGAAGGTAGTGTTATCATATGGGATGAAGTTCTCAGCACAAAAGAGTGAAGTGGTCATCACAACGAGGAAGAAGAACAGACTGGATATGGGCATAACACTTGGAGGACAGCAGTTGCAGAAAGTAGAATGCTTCAAGTACTTGGGAAGCATAATTGAAGAAAAGGGAGGCAATAGGATGGAAATAAATGAGAGGGGAAGGTGCGCAGATGGATTTTTCAAGAGTGTTAGGGGGATGATATGGAATAAAGATGTACCACAAAAATGTAAAGGGATCATCTACAAGACCTACTTTGTGCCAATTTTGACATATGGTTCAGAAACATGGGTGATGAAGGAAAGGGACAAGAATAAAATACGAGCAGTGGAGATGAAGTTCCAGAGAAGTAGGGTAGGAGTGACAAGAATGGACAGAGTAAGGAATGAGAGAGTCAGGGAGATGGTAAGAGAGGAACCAGTGCAAAATAGAATAGAGCGATCTAGGCTACAATTGTATGGACATGTGAGGAGGATGGAAGAGGAGAGGATACCGAAGAAGATGTTTGGAATGGAAATGACGGGAAGGAGGCCAAGGGGAAGACCAAGGGACAGATGGACAAAAGGAGTTAAGAAGAGTGTGGAGGAAAGAGGAGTGTGCTGGGACACAGTAAATGACGAGAGATGGTGGATGGACAGGAAACGATGGAGAGGCTTATGTTCCAAGCAGACCCGACCAGCGGTTGGAAACTGCTCAAGATGATGATGATGAAGAGTTAGTTTTATGAGATTTGTCAATTTGGGGTGTAATCCCATGTGTCTTAGAATTTTTAATAAAGATTCTCTATGAATACAATCATATGCTTTTTTAAAGTCGATAAATGTTATCACCATATCTCTATTCCTTTTTCTATTATAATCCATTATCAATTTTAGGCTCATAATTTGATCTGGGCAACTTCTCCAGGGCCTGAAACCTCCTTGATATTCTCCTAATTCATTTTCAAGTTGTACTTTAATTCTATTGAGAAGAATTCGAGAAAAAATTTTATAGGTAACATCCAGGAGTGAAATCCCTCGGTAATTGTTAGAGTCTGTCTTATCCCCTTTTTTATGTAGTGGATGGATGATAGCTGATCTCCAATGTTCAGGGAATTTTCCTGTAATCCAGATGTTGACTAGTTGTTGAAGAGCGATTTTTGCCGAATTTCCAGCATACTTCCAAATCTCTGCAAAAGTCTGGTCTTCTCCAGGGGCTTTGAAATTCTTCATCTCATTCAGTGCTATGTAAACGTCTTCTAATGTGGGCGGGTTAATGTTCTACGGTGGTGTTGTTATTGGAGTGTCAACATCCAATTGGAGAAATTCTATGGGTTCTTTGCTTCATTAGTATATAATCTAACTGGAATCGTCTTTTGTATGGCGCCTTCCATGTGCACCTTCTTCTAAGAGGAACTTCAAATAATGTGTTAGTAATAGTCATATCATTTTGGTTGCAAAAATCTATCAAATTTTCACCTCTTTCATTTGTTTCCCCCAAGCCAAACCTTCCTACTGTTTTATTGCATGTATGAGATCACATAATAGTGATATATATTTTAATTTTTTTTATGAAGGTAAAATATTGATACACCCACATACAAATATTTAAAAACAATCCACATTAACTGGAAGGCAACACACAAGTATATCAATCAAACCATTACTAAGGAATCCAGAACACAACTGCACTAGCAAATTGATTCTTTAGGGACTTTGCGACATTGTGGTCATGTAGCCCCGTGTACTTGGGAGTGTGTACAATTTGTCTGGCAAACTGTGTCACTGTGACGTCTTTTGTGTATTTTGTAATTGAGGTAGTATTTGGGTAGGAAGTGGCCTTAAGATAGGTACCATCCCAGCATTTGCCTGGAGTCGAGATGGGGAAACCACTTCCAGGATGGCTGTGGTGCATTCTTGGAATACACGGTAGCTGAGATATAATTTTTATTGCTCTTTGCATGTTCATTTCTTCCTTCCTCTTTGTCAAACACCAACAGTGATCATCTGTTTTCTCCTTGTTGGGCATATCTCTTATGTCTTCATAAGTCTGTTCTAGATATATAACTTCTGTGACCCACCTAGCGTCACCTCGCAGCGAATCTCTGAAGCTCCTCAACTCTTCTGGTGCTAGAGGACTTACTTATCCATTTGGCCACCAGATCCTGTCACCATCGCCAGCTATTTTCTCCTTGAGCAAGAGGACTACGTCTACTTCTTTACTCACCATGCTGCGCTAGTATCATCTGTTATCAACTCTTAGAAGATCAGCTCAGCAAGAGATTAATTTTTTGTATCAAAGTTGGCAATGTTTATATGTTCTCCTTTTGTCTCCTACCCCCCACTCTTTCCCCCTGTCTTTGTCCCTCCGTGCTCCGTTGAGCCGCTCTCACTTCTCAGTCTGCAGTTGACTCGATCAGTCAAAGCTCCACTCGAGCTAGCTTCCTCAAACCAAGAGGCACACACTCTTCTACGCCATGTTGGCAAAGTAGTAGGAAACTTCAACTTCAACATGAAATCAAGATAAGTACCATTTTAAAGGTTTTAACCTCCTCTTCATCATTTTATCTACATGCTTTTATAGATTATTTTATAGACAGCGTGAGATTACTTGTGGGGCGGTAATCATTCTTCGCGGGATTTGCCATGTTGAGCTTCTGCTTGTATAAGCCAACCTTACTAAAAAAGAGCTTTTCTTAAGCTATTCAAACGAGAAATCCTCTCGCTACGTGGGATATTATTTAGTACCCGCTGTCTATAATTATAAAGCTAGTTCCTCCGTTGGATTTTCTCAACCCCATTTTCTGCTAAGGTCGTTCTGGAACCTTCGAGATCTTGTACTCTATCTGCGAGTCTTGCCGTCAAGTATTGTTCACGCACTTGTGAAAATGCTAGTTAAAATGAGGAATCTTCCTTAAATTACTGCAATAGCAAACTTTCTTCCCCCGTTGGAACTTTCTATGGCGCATTTAATTGTAAATCACAACTTTTTCAAGAAATAGACTCACCTATATAGTGCAATCAGTTATTCCCATAATTGCAATAACTTTCTTTTTCATAAACTTCAGTGTTTCTACAGTGAACTTTGCATCAATCTTTACTGACTATAGTGATAATCAGTGCTTGCTCCACGTTTCTCCCGCGTCGCGATCGTCCGGTTATATTAAATACGGCCATGAACATTGATCCTATATCCCAATGATCTTTCCTCAACCTTCTACTAACCACCATTATTAATAAAATTGTAACTTTCTATAAGGTGTCACTCACAAGGTGCCCTTCCCTCTTTGCTAGTTTAACATTAATTAAATTCTGCATAATTGCTTGTGTGATACAAGTTTCAAATTACATTGTTCCTTTCCTATAATCAGGGAAAACAATTCTTTAAACTCTTGAGCGAGTCATGTTCAGGTTTCACGAAATGGAAACTGTCCCATTTGGCGAGTGATTCCTGCTCATACTTGGGAAGTCTAGAACTTTCCTTTTCACTTTCTTCAGGTTTCACAGTAAGTGACCTGTCCTCTTTGTATAATTCTCATATATTAATTCTGTATAAATATAAGAAGTTGTAGGAACTTCTATCTTATTTTTCATGTTGTTATTATTGTTATTTTCAAAGTTGTCACTTTCTCTAGATCATTCTCTCAAGAATTTCTTAAGGTGCACTTTTTGTACTCCAATTCACGTTCAAGCTTTAATTATTTCATTGCTCATTTGTTTAAATCTTATAAAGATTTTAGAAACATAAGGTTTGAAACCTTGTAAATTGTCAATTGCCTGGAGCAACCGTTTAATGTTGAGAGGTCTGCGACCCTATTTGTTAAAAAGTTCAAATGAACTATGTTTGTCAAAATTATATTGCATAATTGTTAATTTTCTCAAACTTCTTCTAATTGTAAAATAAATGAATCGTTTCCCTTCGCTTTTTCATTTGCGAATACAAAGTTTAAGCAAAATCCTGTCTTCCTTGACTCTCCTCACTCAATGACATTAAAATCATTAATAGGGCTTTCACCATTTGTTGCATTTGAGCAAGAACTCTTAATTTGCACCTCACTAAAGTTCTTTTTAGCGTTAATAGCTAATTCTAATTGGCCAGTAAGGCAAGTAAAGCTCGCTAGGCCAGCTACCTGCTTGAGGAGACCCTCTCCGAAAACTTATGGTCAGTTTTCTAAAAGATAAGTGTTTCTTTTTGTCTAAACTTTTAGCCGGCTCCTCGCTGAGTAAAAGCTTAGCCATTTTCCAATGCAACCACTGGTTCATTTACCAAGATTACCCAATAAGGCATAATCTTTTATCATTTTCCTTTTTAGAAACACTTGGTCGCCCTTACAGGAATTCCATAATTTTGGAAATTGAAAATACCAAATCTGAGTTAAATCATTGGCATTCTTCTAATTACTTTGTAAAACCTAATTTCTTTGAGAAGACATACAGTAAATTTGTTCCTCTCAGTCTTGACAGACCAGCACTCTTCCCTATAGTAGTTTTATATATGCTTGAGAGGGATTATACGAAAGCCACTCTCTTGCAAACAGCCCAAGTTCTATCTGTGTTTCTCGTCAGCTTAGACCAAGTCCTTACTCATTTTAGGTATCCGAGCACGGACTTTCGGTGGCAACCACCTTTAAGTGTGTTTAAAACTAAACTTATTAATTTTGTGGGACTCTCCTCCTATTTTTCAATCCTTCTTTTCCAATCCAAAATCTACTTCCTTCTCTTAATCATCTTCCCTTGGTGGGTGGGTTATTCCTTAGCCAATAAACTACCCAGGCTGCGCTATGAATCCAGCCCGTCTCTTCTCAGTTTTGCCTCACACGGTTCAGTGTACCCCGTTCCATGCCTCAGACCAGAATTAAATTTCTTAGCAGAGCTGGGAATCGAACCTGGACGTCCAGTCCAGGGTGACAGCCAAGAATGCTAGCCGCTGCACCACGAGGTGGACCCACATAGAAAGAGGAAACAAGGTGGCAAAAGGGCAAGACCACGTACACTGCTTTGTGCCCCATCAGAGCCGAGAAGGGAAACGAAACATCGACCCAGTAACGAGGCTCTATTCCTTCCTCACTGTCATCCCACAGACCCACTTTACAGTCTATCCGTGTGACCTGAAGTATTCCTGGCAGTTCAAGCTCCCTTCACAACGCACGACACTACGAATTTGGTGTGTCAGCAGTTTAGCATCTGTCGAGTTGAGACACCACACAGCAGGTCAATCACTCACTCGAGGCATAACCCCCAACATTCCCTCTTCCTCATCCCCAAATCTCACCAAGTACCGACAGCGGGCATTGAAAACTGTTAATTCACACGAGGGGCTTGGGACAGCTGAGTCATCACTCCCATGTACTTCGGTGAGTGTTGAACTTCTTTGATAACCTGACTGTAGTAGTATGTGTAACTGTATTAGGGACAGGGACTATCCTGGCATTCATCTGGAGGGAGTGTGGGAAAAAAACATACTCAGGATAGCTGGGATTCGAACCTACAATCTCCAGACTTGCTGCAGGTGCCAAAATTTAACTATCACGGCAATGCGTCACAGCATTTTCCCCGCTTCCAAGTTGGCCATTTTCCCAGTATTTTATGAAATTTAAACAATAAAAACAAAAAACAGAGGTTTGTTTCATGGAACAATGGACTGAAATATTTTATGTAATAGCAATGGATGAATTAATTCATTAATGTTTGTATCAGTGTGGGTCTTATTTTCTTCCTTAATTCGTCATTTTTGCGGATTTTCACAGATTATTCAGGTACTCGACCAGGATTTGGGCTAGCTATCACATTCTAGTACTGTACCTGTAGTAGGTCTGTTCCTCTGTCGAGGTCTTGTACTCATCGTCCTCCACCTTGGCCTTCTTGATCATCTCCCTCGCCTTGTCCTCATCGGACTTGACCGAGCTGTTCGGGGTGCTGGGCTTGCTCGAGCCTGAAACATTTATCATATGAGGGGCTCACAACACAACACCAAAGTACGGTATGTTTTTTTACTTAAAACCTATTTTAAATAACACAACGTGAATGCGACAAATACAATTTACTGGACATTTGGAAAGAAGATCAACGGAAACAACATTGGGGCGAGGACAAGCATACAAGTTGTAAGGATCAATGGAAAAAGAAAAGCTGGTTTGATGAGGTAAAAAGGATATTTCTCAAAGAAGAAATGATTCAGGAGGAAGAAACGTACAAAGAGACCTCAGAAACTTGAGAGTTCCACTCACCCTGATCGTCGTCTCCAGACGAGTCGTCCGAGTTCTCTTCGTCGTCATCCTCATCCTCTTCGTCCTCGTCACGAGGGATGGCCTCCCAGCCTGGGTGCGCCTCCAGCCACACCTGCAGTTGGCTGGCCAGTGGTGCTTCTTCGCCCGTCAGGGTCTTGCCTGTCAAACACAAGAGTCCAGGTACTCAGCCAGAACACATATAAAATACTGTACAGCTGAACTTCACTTATAAAGAGATTAGGGTTGCCAAACACTTCACCATTTGGGTTATGTTTTCTTCAAATTGCAGTTGACGCCTTATTGAAGCTAAAGCTGAGAGAAGAATGTATTTTTTTAACGTGACCCTTAATCTTGTGATCATGAGCCACGGGACCACCTTTTTAAATGGATTCTGAACCACAGGACATGGCATTCCACTTTGAAAATCCCACATGCATTGACAGGTCAACCTTGTTGAGAGGTAAACAGCTTGCCCACTGCACCACCATGCCCCTCCAGGTGGGAGATGAATAGGGGGCGGATTTCTATGACCTAAAAATGTGTGAAATATGTATGCATTTATGACCTAAAAAACATAAAAATATGACCTATAAAATTCAAAATATGACTTAATGAATAGCATCTACGTTACATATAAACACTTTTATTACTCCATTCGTACTGAATATGTTTTCACCTAACTCGTGAACAAAACTTCGCAACTTCCCACAAATTGAGACTTTCGTTTTAGGCATATTGAAAGGAACTGAATGACTGAAGCTCCCTAATAAGTGACCAAAACCTCTGCTTCGGTGTAACAATAGCCCGGTTTCCAGGAATTGACCCAGCTAGCAAACAATAGCTCATACCTGTTAGAGACATTCCATAAACTACTTTAGAATGGTTCTTCAGTAGTATATTCCAGTCCATCCTGAACAATAATTTCTAGAGCTTATTTTTATAAAATGAAATTCAAATGAAAATTACCAAAATATGCTGTTTATAATGATATTTTGTTCAAAATATGCCATAAAACTTAAGAAAGCCTAAATATGCATTTATATGCCCAATAAAACCTGTTTAATTTTGGTTATCATGCTTGGAAACGTGTTGAAAATACAAGACTATAAGATATAATGTTAAGGGAAAAAATATGACTTCTCTTAGAAATCCGCCACCTAGAGATGAAATGAAAATGTACAACACTTTGTACACTGTAGTGAATTACCTTTAACACACGGCTGATGGGCCCCAAGAAATCTCAGTTTTATCCACGACATCATTTTCGGTAATCCTGCAGCATTTCTTGACAATATATTGAACTATTTCAGACTAGCACATTTAGTAGAATATTTGTAGATATACATCTGGCACTTTCCTATTAACCACCTTCTTTCACTCTTTCATTTAGTTATGAAACATCGGCATTCTCTTTTGCAGGCTCGGTCAAAGACAAGATAGAGAAGACTTACCGTACTTGCTCACGTATATCTCGCCCCCACGTATATCTTGCACCCCATTTTTTTATTTGAAATTTCAGGGGGAAAAAAAGTACTTGCATATATCTCGCATTCTCTGACGCCGTCATAAGCTTGAGGTAGAAACACGTTCGATTTTAGCGCGCCATAACAGTCATCTACACGCAACTTTATCGTTCGTTTTGGCGGCAGAGGTTTCCTTTATTGTTGCCCGTCAGTTGCCTTCTAGGCATCAGTAGGCCTAATAGTACTCCGGCTTCGAAGATAAAAAAAATCTGTGGAATACCACTCGCGCCAACATGCTCAATGCGCAAGTAGGCCTGCTGTTACATCGCAGAGAAACGCAGTTCAGTCTTCTCGAATCTCAATGATTTAGTCTTTTACTCATTGCGTCGCATTAGAGCTCGGCCGCATGCAAGAACATGCGGCGCGGCGTGAGTGTTATAGAACGCGGTACATCGTTAGTCTTCGGCCGCTGTCAGCAAGTTCGAGCTTGCTCGTGCATGTAGCGAGGAATCGATATGGAAGATGATCGATCGCATCAATCTCTAAGATTGGCTAAGCGTCTGCGCTCTAAATTCCTTTTCTGCATATGACGTATGACGTATTTTTCATAGGTTCTTAATGTCGCATAACCATAACGAATAGAAATAAATGGTGTCGACAAACATTGCTGTCAAGAGCTTCTTGAAGACGTGCATCGCAAATGCATTGGACGGAAGTCAGGATGAAGCAGTATGGGATGAAGACCAGAATGATGCACGTGAGAGTACCTCGGAGATTGGCAGCAGTGACAATGAATAGGGCGAGTACTGTATGCCAGTTGCCTTGTTTCAATAATACAAATTTTGTGTTTTTTCGGGACTACGGTCATTTCCCGCGTATATCTCGCACCGAAAATTTTCACACATATTTTCGGTCAAAAAAGTGCGAGATATATGCAAGCAAATACGGTATCGCCCAAATGAACGAAGTTATAATGAATTAGTGGAAACTGAATGCAGGCCCCTTTGCATGCTGCAAATGCTCTTTCCATAAGGTGCCACTGCACAAAGGGACATGCGTGCAAAATTACACTCTGAAGCACTACTAGGATTATTAGTGTACACTCATACCAACTTCGGAGATAACGATAAAGATAGATCTGGGCTATTTCAACATTTATGTACATTTTAAGACCGAATTTACTCGGCTATAAGACCCCCTCGCCCTTAATTTTTGAGAGCCAAAATAAAAAATTCTTGGAAATCGCTTACAGCACCCCCTCCTTAATTATTGAGAGTCAAAATACAACATTCTTGGAAATTGACGAATTCTTAAAAAAAGTTATAATTACAACTGAAATTCATTCTCTTTTATGACAAAAATATTTTTCTTGTTACGGTATATTAGTTTGGTATTCAGACGATATGACTGCCATTATGCGTACCGCGTACGCGATTGGACAGGATATCGAATTGTGTAGCCAATGGGCTTCACAAGATATCCAATGGAAGATGCCACACTATTGGCCGAGTAAAAGTGCCATCCGCCAATAAAAGTTATGGTTTCATCTTGCCTGCATTCTTCTGTTTAGTATTATTTATATTGCGATTCGATTGTGTTTACGACAGTCTCCTCAGTTTTATTTTAAGCACATTTCATTTGTTGCAATAACCGTCGGTGTTTGTGTGAAACTTTATTGGTATATTAATGTGAAACATGTGAATAATACGTGCTCGCTTGTGTTTACTAATGTTAGTGAGAAGAGATCACACATTCCCTAATTGATGCATTCTCCCTCCCTGTGTTCAAATAAAAATAAAGTTTGCATTTCCATGTCGGATACTTTCTTTGTACTAAGATTTTTGCTTAGCAAGCGATAGTAGTGAAAGTCATTGGGGATAGCCGGGAAAGTGAGTTTATGGCAGTCTCATAATGGGCTGATTAAAGATGTAAACTTTGTTTATTTAGATTAAATATATCGTACTATGTAGCATCAAAATAAAATAGCTTATTTTTCCTCTCTCCCTTTCCCGTAATAATGGATTTTAAGTACGCGTCTATAGTACCCCCCCTCAATTTCGGAACTAAAAATTTAGAAAAAAAAGGGTGTCTTATAGCCGAATAATACGGTATTCTCAGTAGAAAAATGTCCAGTCCACTAAGGATGTCACATGTCCAGACATTCGGTCACCAATGTGTTTAGGTTAGTTTTATACTTGGGGTACTTGGTGGACAAGCAGAGCAGTAAAGTATTTAAGGCGACACAGACTATAATAATAATTGCACTCACCGGTTGCAATGTCCATTACAGAGACCCTCATATCAGACATCTGAGAGCTCTCATTACCCCTGACTTGACGCTACAGCTACCTAGCGGTCAGAAGTGAAATCACTCTAACCATCCAATCAGAGGCAGCAATTCATATCGACATAGCAACATCGCAAACAAAATTGATTAGTTGTGATATTTTGATATATCGATATGATCGGCTGCTTGTGATTGGCTAATTAAGAGGGATTTCTCTTCTGACAGCTAGGTAGCACTAGCGTAAGTATAAGCACCCAAAAGGCAATCAACCGGAAAATGTATGTGCTGTTGAAATATGCTACAAACTGGTGACTTCAATGTTGCCAAATCTGAATAATAAAAACTCACTAATATTCTTGTGTTGATCAATTTCTAACCATGAGGTGCATTTCACTTAATTTAAAAAACTTTAAACAATTGAAAGAAATTTGAGAAACTTAACCTTTTCCGCTCGTGTGTCGACCTGAGGTCGACAGCCTTCACTTAGCGTTATAGCTCGTGTGTCAACCCTGAGTCGACACAATGTTTGGCCGCTCGTTTCTAGGTTACCTGGCATGCCAGGGTTTTTGTACTTCGTTTGGTAAGTGCTGGCCCCTTCCGGAAACTGGAAGGAACCAAACGGGAGTGTTTTAGTTTCTCTTTGCTCGGCAAAACTGCTCCGTTTCCTTGACGTGGAAAGCATTCGCGGTGAAGCAACATGGCGGCGTGGCGCCTCGTTTGTAGGTTACCTGGCATGCCAGGGATTTTGTACTTCATTTGGTAAGCGTGGTTCCGGAAACCGAACAGGAGTGCTTTAGTTTCTCTTTGCTCGGCAAGACTGCTCCGTTTCCTTGACATTGAAAGCGGTCGCGGTAAAACAACATGTCGTGTGTCGACACATTGTTTGGCCGCCCGTTTCTAGGTTACCTGGCATGCCAGGTCTTTTGTACTTCGTTTGGTAAGTGCTGGTCCCGGAAATCTAAAGTAACGAAACACGAGTGTTTTGGTTTCTCTTTGCTTGGGAAAACTGCTCAGTTTCCTTGACATGAAAAGCAGTCACGGTGAAGCAACATAGCGGCGCACAGTCTGACCGAAGCTGAGATCCGGGCGTCTATTTCGGCTGATTTTGATGATAAGTGACCATAAGAGCGATGCAATTTTTGAATCTGGCGATGAAAATGATATATCCGTGAGTGGTTCAAGTGACGATATTGATATCTGTGTCGCAAGAAATCATGGAGGAGGCGATAGCATTATGTGAAGCAATCAGGGTCAATCCAGGCATTTGCTTTGAACGCTTCCACACACTCAATACATACCGTTAAGAAAGTTAAAAACATTATTTTGTGTCATGTAAATGCCATACTTTCATTAATTTTGTACTTCCTTCCTGTATATATTGTTACAACCAGTACTTAATACCAGGTTTTAAAATATGAAGAATGCTGACAGAAATAAATACGAGTTGGGAGAAACCGGGACTTACAATAATTCGAGTGGAAAGGGTTAAGTTCAATTTAGGACATTGATATTCTTTCCTTTTTTCTTTAATGTAAAAATGTAACTAGAACTGCAATATACAAAAAAGGTGTTTGTCTACTAATAAAATATTGATTGTTACGTTCTCAACACCCATTCCCCGAGCCAAGAAAAAACTAAGCTACAAAATTGGCACGAGGGAGGTCATGCTGTCAATTTCCAGTTTTAATATCATTAAGAGGTCTGCAAAGGTGACTTCAAAACAGTGAATATAACCCTGATTCAACCCCACAGCAAGAAAATAACTAAAAAACACAATGTCTGTAGTGATGGTGGACAAGCAGAGCAGTAAAGTATTTAAGGCGACAAAGACTATAATAATAATTGCACTCACCGGTTGCAATGTCCATTACAGAGACCCTCATGTCAGACATCTGAGAGCTCTCATCCATTTGACCTTCCACTCCTTCCGCCCCTTCAGCGACTTCCGCAGTCTTCTTCTTCTTCCTCTTCTGCAGGCAAGCAAAAGTCAATGATGAGGGTGAACTTGACGGATAAGAAGGTGCAGGAAAATTTAATTCAATTTTGTAGCAGATCACAGTGCTCTGTGGAGTCTGGCTAATTTGAACTAATAGGCGGGTCTAAAGTCTGTCCAACGAGAGGTGGGGTATGACGTTATGCGGGCGATATCTTGAATTAGTACTCTCGTTCACTGCTCCTGCCACTCAGACCACTTTCGCTACTTGCTAATAATCTACCTCTTAATAAGTATCTACCTAAGTGTCCTGCTACCTAAGCCATCGAACCAGAATTGGATCAATCATATTCGTGATGCATCATGTTGGAGATACGAAACGTCATATAGACTTAAATGTTAAAAATATGAGACAAATAAGCAATCGAAGAATGAGATCATCTTCCTTTCCTGGCTCGAGTCGGATTTTGTACGAGCGTAAAAAAATCCCTCAGTATGCCTTCCTTCGGTGGGGGAGTAAGGCCAGTGGGCTCACATCATAGATTTATGGCTTGTAAAAGAACCTTCCACTAACTACATTTGTGTGAAGCTAAATTTGTAGGTTAGATTTCATTAATGCTCTATTAGTTCTAACGATCGTCGCCTGGTGCTGGTCGCGGTGGCATCTAGTAGACAAGTTCGCGACTTGGTGTCGTTGACAGTAGCATTTGGTAACAACAGTAGGAACTAATGGAAATTAATAGTCTGCAGTCCTTACCTGAATTACAAATAACACACACTAATACAGCCATCACAATTAACACCGGTTATCAGACAGATTCTACACATAACCAAAGTACACGGGGATACATGACCTCGTTGTCGCAGGAACCAACCAACCAAGTCATTAAAACTTATAAAACTGACAAATGTGTACAATTGTTTTGGGTTCATTTTAACTCTTCTTCAGCACAAAATAAGAACTAAATAAAACACCAAAGAGTACCAACCGGATAAGAACATTCTAGAAAACAATGAGTCAACTGTTATGGGTGATACAGATGAAATGAACACCTTTTCAGATTTTTGTCCCCATAAAATAAAATTTTAATTAAAACTGTTGTTAAAACATTAAAATCTCTTGGAGAACAAACATGAGATAAAATGTAGGCAAAGTTTCCTCTTGAATATCACTTGTGAAATTAAGTTTACACTGATGTAAACTATGAGCACTAAGATATAACTCACTCACACATTGACTACCTAATTAACTAACCAACCAAATAACGAAATATCTAACGAATAACAGAATGAATAACAACAAGATATTAAGAGCACAGATAACACAGTGTACTCTTCAAACTCAGGCTGCCTGTGTGGCTCAGGGGTAACATTTTCACCTGCTGAGTCCAAGGTTGCAGGATCAAATCCCGGCGCAGACAGCTGGTGGCATTTGAGGGTGTGCAAAGGCGAGGGAGATTTACTGGCACGTTAAAATTCCCTTCGGGGCAAAGTTCCGGCACCCCGGTGTCTCTAAAAACCATAGTACAAGGGCTGTTTTTAAGTAAGGGCCTTCTTTCTTTTTTTTTTTCTTTTTTATTAACCGAACATTTTATTTAGAAACCACATTTATTTTTAGGTTTTACATACCTTCCTCTATTTTTCTACATAGTTGCCTTGTTTATTTAGGCCCTTGTCATACCTTAAAACCAAGTTCTGAAATCCCTCTGCATAAAAGTTTGCCGCCTGCTCTGACAACCAAGAATTCACACTTGAGGAAAATCCATTGATAGAGTGGTTATCATGAATCTTCGGTCCTCGTGAATTTTCGTGTCAATTTCAGTCACCAAGTCATCTGTGATCACAGACCTGAGCGTTCATCGTCATGAACTTTTCACGGCCACTTTTGAACTCGCGTACCCATTTTCACACTTAACCTTCCGTCATTGCATTTTCACCATACACCTCACAAAGCTGAAGATGAATGTCTGCCGCCGATATGTTTCTTGCACTCAAAAAACTTACCACAAATCGTACCTCACACACGGCGGGTGTATCAATAATCTTGAACATTGTAAAGATGCACAGTTCAGCGTAGAGGTTAGCTACACAGCTGCAACTGACACCTGCTTGTTCGCAAAGGATGCCGGGAGGGAGCGCGCACGCTTGTTGCGGAATGCGCACTAACTACGGGCTTTAAAAAAATCGTCCCTTACTTATAAAACAGCCCTCGTAGTTAAAAGGGACATAAAACCAATAACATTATTATTATTATTATAACACTCTGAATTCACAATAGCATCTGGGCCAGCGTAGGAAGCACGCGTTACCACAGCAACAGGCCAATCTCTCAAATAAGAATACTCGACTGTTGAGCGACAGAGCCCTTCTCTCATTGGACAGATTTTAAAGAGCGTTTGCTTCGTGCGAAAGATGTACTGTCCGTGCATTTACCTCTAATTATAACTGAGAAACAATGGAAAATCATTTCAAGGACAGTTAACCTCTTAACTGGCTGGGTATGACGTATATAGTCATATGTTAAATGTTATAATTTAATGGGTATGACGAATATATACTACTCCATCTTTTACCGCTAACGCCTCCTGGGCGTGTCAAGTTTTCACGGCATGGCAAATGTCTTCGCGAAAATTGATGTTTTGGCAGTAGGTTGGCAGCAGTTACGACATTTCCCGCCTCCTATATCTTGGTTGTTTTTCTGTTTTTGTGTTAGTTTTCTGCTTTTTCTTTTTTTTCTTCTTCTTCTTCTGCTTTTACGGCCTCATTGGACCACTTCAGTCAATCATTTCTTGGTCCTCTTCTTCAGTAAGTTTCCTTTCCGAGTCGCCCAGTAGTTCTTCATTCGCTCTGATCTTCTCAGGCGTTCCTCATCTGTAAATACCCTTTTTACTGTATTACGTTGGTCTATTTTAGCCTGAAATCTTATTTTTATATCTCTCAGTTTTTTTAATTTTGTTGTTTTGTTTTGCAAGTCATCCAAGGTTATTTCCAATTCTTTCATATCTTCTCTAATTTCCTTAATCCATCCTACTTGTTGTTTCATATTCCAAAGTTTCACTACAATTTTTCTAGATAACCTGGTTTCTGGTGTCCTCATGATGTGACCAAAGAAAGAAAGCCGTTTCTTCCGAATAGTATCAGTGATGGGCTCCAGTTCTCTGTATACCACTTCATTTGGTACTATCCGCCACTGTCCATCTTTCTGATATTTATGCATGTTCTAGCTATTCTTCTTTCTACTTTTAAAATTTTGTCGATTCTGTTTTTCTGAGTAACTTTAAAAAGAGTTTCACTTCCATATGTCACCTCTGGTTGAACCACCGTCTTGTAATGTTTTAATTTTGTTGCCATTGATAGACATTTTCTTTTATATGTAGACCATGTTAATTTTTGGGCTTTTATCATTTTATTAGTTCTTTCTTGCCATGCAGGTTTCTCATCCAAGTTGTAAGTTATAATTTCTCCTAAGTATTTAAATTGCTTCACTTTTTTAACTTTCTTGTTATTTACTGTTATGTGATTGATTACAAGTGGATTTGCTACCATTATCTCTGTCTTTTCAAATGATATCTGAAGTCCAATTTTTTGTGCTATATTTTGTAGGCTTATTATTTGATTTCTGGCTTCTTGAATATTATTAGCCAGTAACGCTAAGTCATCTGCGAATCCCAAGCAATTTAAGTCTATTTGATCTTTCTTGGTTCCAATTCTTATGTTCCTAGGATTTTCCCTGTACCATTCCCTCATTACATATTCCAAAGCACAATTGAAAAGTAGAGGCGATAAACCATCTCCTTGTCTTAATCCTGTTTTAATCGTAAGCGGTTCAGATATTTCTCCTCTGAATTTTACTTTAGATTTGGTGTTTGTTAGAGTTAGTTTTATAATTTTTATTAATTTGGGATGAAGTCCGAAATTCCTTAGTATTTTCAGCAATGAAGATCTATGTATACAATCATAAGCTTTTTTGAAGTCTACGAAGGTTATGACTTGCTGTTTTTGTCTGCGTTTGTAGTAGTCCATTACTAATTTTAAGGTGATTATCTGTTCAGGGCAGCTTCGCCATGGCTGAAATCCACCTTGATATTCTCCTATTTCCAGTTCTAATTGATCTTTACAACGATTATATAGAATTCGTGACATGATCTTATAGGTGATATCCAAAAGGGAAATTCCTCGATAGTTGTCAGGATTTGATTTTTCTCCTTTCTTGTGTAATGGATGTATTATAGCTGTAGTCCAATGGTCTGGCAGTTCTTCTTTGATCCAAATGTTCACTATGCATTGGTGTAATGAAATCTTTACTGGTTCTGCTGCATATTTTCACAATTCTGCAAATGTTTGATCTTCTCCACTCGCTTTGTAGTTTTTGAGCTCTCTCAGCGCTTTGTAGACTTCTTGGATTGTGGGTGGATTTATGTTTTCTGATGGTGTTTTAATAGTGGTGTCTGTATTTATTTGAAGCAGTTCTGGTGGATCTTCGCAATTTAGCAACTTGTTGAATGTTTCTGCTAAAATTTCTGTATTTCTTTTATTACTATGAGCTAACTCGCCATTTTTGTCTTTTAACATTAATGTTGGAGGTTCATATCTTTGTAGTTGTTTGCTAAAAATTTTGTAGTAATCTCTTGAGTTTGTTTTCGCGCTATTTGTTTCGATCATCAGAAGTATATCCTTTTGGTATAGCCGTTTAACCCCTCGTATTATTTTTTGAGTTATCTTCCTTTGTTTTATGAGATCCAAGTGTGATTCATCTGTTTTTTGACTCTGATACCGTAACCAGGCTTGATGTCTATCTTCCACTGTATTATCACACACATCGTTCCACCATTGGTGTTTCTTCCTTGGATTTATTGGGGCTACTTGTTCAGCTATTTGTTTCAATTCGGGAACTATTTACTCTAGATCATCTGTTATTTTAATATATCTAGTTCGTTCTTTGTATCCCTTGTTATTTATTAGTTTATGAGGGTCGTATGTTCTCTTCTTTTTTAGGTGAGTTTTTTTCTTTGTCAACTGGGTAAATTTAATTTTAATCTTTATCATGTAATGATCCGATCCAGTATCAGTTCCTCTCAGAACTTTCACATTGTAGATCTCCCTGCGATAGTTCTTATCCATACAAACATGATCTAGTTGCCATTCACCTTTTTTCCAATCTGGATGTTTCCAAGTTTTGAGTTTATTTGGTCTTCTCTTGAAGTAAGTTGATTTGGAGATTATATCAAGGTTCCTGCAAAATTCCACCAGTCTTATGCCATTCCTGTTTGTTCTTCTCTGTGCTGGCCATTTTCCTATTATGTCTCTATATCTTTTTTCCTTTCCTAACTGGGCATTAAAGTCTCCAATTAAAATTTTGGTGTGACTTTTATTTATGTTTGTTGCTGTCTGATCTAAAAGCTCCCAAAATCCCTCCACATCATCTTTGTGTTCTTTCTTATTATTTTTATCATTAGTTGGGGCATGGGCATTTAGAATGGTATATGTTCTATTTGCAGCTTTTAGAGTTAGTGTCGAGAGCCTAGGGGATAATGCTTTAAATTCTATGATGGATTCAATTATTTTGAGATTGACTACAAATCCTGTTCCGAATTGTGGACATTGCTTCATTACTCTTTTTCCTGGTATTCCCTTGTAAATTCTATACGCTTGTGATTCTATTGGTTCCTGATCGGTGTTTCTCATTTCTTGAAGCCCGGTTATTAGAATCCCTTTGCGATCCATTTCGTCTGTCAAAATTTTGAGTTTTCCTGGCTGTATGATGGAATTTATATTGTGTGTTGCTATATAGTTTATCTGTCCTATCTTCAGTCTAAATTTGGGTTTTCTATCTGTCGGGGGTATTTTTAGATGCTCCGACTCATCTAGGGTATCTTTCAGGTGACTGCCCACCGTATCCGAATGCAGTCTAGGTGGATTATTCCTTAAAAGATTTCCTTCCATGTTTGACTTTCAAAGGTAGTCAACCTTGTATGGAGCAAGCTCCGAGTTACAACTGCGGTTGTTAACCGTAGAGGTTGTTGTGTGTTTGGTCCGCGAGAGCTATTTTATTTTGCTCAAGTCCGCCGGCAAGCCGGTGAGGACCCCCCTATCCGCCACCTGGGACGCTCCACGTCGGAGTATCACCTCTCCGCCTGCTACGACACACTTTTTTTTTATATATATAAATTTTTGTTTTTTGTTCGTGTTATTTTTGGTTTTGGGTTTGTTTTCTGTATTTGCTTTTGCTTTTGTTTTGTGTTCCTTTTCTTTTCTCTTTGCTTTGTGTTTTTTTTTCTGTATTTGCTTTTGTTTTTGAATTTTGCTTCTTTTGTTTTTTGTTTTTCTGCTTTTTCTTTTGATTTTTGCTCTTTTGTTTTTGAATTTGTGTTCATTTTCTGCTTTTCCTTTTGTTTTTGCTTTGTGGTTTTTGTGTTTGTTTTCTGTATTTGCTTTTTTTTTTTTTTTTTTTTGCTTTTTTGTTGTTTTTGATTTTGTGTTCGTTTTCTGCTTTTTCTTTTGGTTTGAATTTTTTGTTTTTTTTTTTGTTTTTCGCATTTGCTTTTGAATTCTGCTTTTTGCTTTCTGTTTTGGTCATGTGTTTGTTTTTGTTTTGTGCGGGGAGCAATACAAAACAATCAATGAAAGCAAACCTACACATTTGATCTCGATAGCATTTGATACGTTTTATTTGCACCTCTCAAAGTGCGGAAATTGACAGTTTAGGTCATACGGACAAAACTCTCAAGTTCTAATAAGGTAAATGACCTTGTAGTTACTGTAAAAATGGTCAAAATGTCTCTTGAATTATACTTAATACATTGAAATTTCTTTTTTATACTATAACACAACATTATTATTGCTAATATACTGTCGTAACAATTGGCTGGAAATAATACACAGGGCAGGTTACACCAAGCGCTCAAAAATACCCAGTTAAGAGGTTCATGGTGAATTTCAAGCCCGGGCCTGGAGTTAGCAGTGTTACCCTGATTGGTCAGATTGGTGTCACAAAAGCATTGCTCTAACACTTTTGATGGGAGGTTTATAATGATGGTGATGATAATTGTTTTAACCCTAGAACTGCTGCAGGTTTATCTGTCAAATGCTGCAGTAAATTCCCATAATGTACGCACTGAAGGAATTTGGTATCTGTAAGCAAACTGTGTTCATGAATATAACTTATCATACATCAATAGAAAGCTGAAAGACTGTTCTATATTATTTTGATACAGGTGAATCATTCAGACTCATCAGTTCGAATTAATCATAAAAAGTATTTTATAAAAATAAAAATAAAATTATTGATTTTTTTTCTGCTCTAGAAAACCATATTGCCAAGTTAAATGTTCACCGTTTCTTTTTTTACTATTTCAAGAATCAGTTTTAAATAATTCCTGTTATTTACTAAAAAAGAAAATTATTTTTACAATATGACATTTCTCGATTTTGAAGTACATAATCGGCGAAGAATTACGGGGAGGCAAGTTCACAGGCTCAGGATGATGAACGACAAACGGTACTTTTTTACCTGGAAAGTCGCTTGCATTGATGGGGATTTTCATAACTTGCGTGACATCCTGTTCACCGGTATCACTGCCACTACTTTCACCATCTTCATTTCCATACGAATCCACATAATAATCACCAAATCACTGTCATTGTCCGTACTATCGTCAAAAATCAAGCGCTCAATTTCTGAATCGTCTATATAGTTGGCTGCCATTTTGCTGGATGCAACTTCAATGTCAACATGGAAGTACTTCCACTTCTGCAGCCAAATAATAGCCTGCATATTGTCATTTGTTTGTCAAAGACTTACACTACGAAAGATAAAAGCACTGGGAACACGCATGACTTGAAATTAGTACCATCTGATGGCTAACAGTAGTACTCTATTTGAATTCTGAGACCGTCTCTCAGAGAGACGGTCGCACTTGATTAAACAACACACCGTCTTCCTGGAAGACGGTCCGCAGTTCTAGGGTTAAGGAGCCTAACATCTGAGTTATACTCCTAATGATATGGGAGATAACGAAAAATGAGAATAAATTGAACCTCCTACTAAGGCTACAACTACTTCTACCTACAGACTTTTAATATTAACTTACAAACTAGAAGAAAGGGAAAATAAAAAGGAGAAAGTAAGGAAAGGAATGCCCTCAACCTCCAAAGAATGAGGATTGCAGGTTATGAAAAGAAGTAGAGCCATGAAAGACAGAGCAGAAAGGGAAATGAATGAATGAACAAACAAACAAACAAACAAACAAACAAACTTAAATTAAGATTAAGTCAACGGAAGAAGGGGAAAATGGACCCAGCTCAGGAATCCCTCAGGGTTGCCAACTCATGAGTTCACCAGCTGTGGGCCCTTGAAGGTGTAACACTACACACACCCTGCCTCCTGTAGAGCATTGAGTAAAAGGCAGGATAAACCAAAAAGAAAAAACGAATAGAGGTGGTCTGACCCTTCAAAGAATGAGAGTATCAGGAAAGACGAGAAGGATCAATTAAGGCAGGAAAATGAAAGACTCCCTAGGCCACGGACAACGCCACTCTCGAAGAATGAAGGATATTTGGAAACAAAACAAAAATCAAAGAAAAGTAAGCAAAGTTGAGTTACCATACCTTCCAAAAGGGTTATTCAAAATAAAAAGATGAAAATATATAATTAAATAAATAAATGAATGAATAAATAAATAAATGAATAAATAAACGAATAAACAAATAAATGAATACATAAATAAATGAATGAATAAATAAATAAATGAATAAATAAATGAATAAATAAAAAATGAATAAATAAATAAATGGATAAAGAAATAAATAAATAAATAAATGAATGAATAAATGAATGAATAAATGAATAAATAAATGAATGAATAAATGAATAAATAAATGAATAAATAAATGAATAAATGAATAAATAAATAAATGAATAAATAAATGAATAAATAAATAAATAAATGAATAAATAAATGAATAAATAAATAAATGAATAAATAAATGAATAATTAAATAAATGAATAAATAAATGAATAAATAAATAAATAAATGTATAAATAAATAAATAAATAAATAAATAAATAAATAAATGAATGGATAAATAAATAAATAAATGAATAAACGAATGAATAAATAAATAAATGAATGAATAAATAAATAAATAAATAAATAAATAAATGAACAAATAAATAAACGAATAAATAAATATGAATAAAAAAATTAAAAAATGGATAAAATAAATAAATAAGTAAATTAATTAATAAATGAACAAATAAATAAATGAATAAATAAATCAATGAACAAATAAGTAAACAAATAAATAAATAAATAAATAAATACGTAAATAAATCAAGTCAACTTAAATGAAGATAAAAGGGGTATTACCCTACCTCGTACTAATTAGATAACATTACCTTCACCTTCTTTTGCTTCAACTCTTGCTGCTTGCGCTTCTGTTCAATCTTGTGCTGCTTCACCATCTCCGTCAAGTTGCCGATGTACTCGTCGGTCTGGGACAAGAGGAAGGCCAGGCGCTTGTCTTTCTTCTGGTCGATCAATTTTCTGGCCACAACATGTACATTCAGTTAGTCCAGAAACACAGTCAGTGTACATTAACAGGGAGATTCCTAGAAATCTCAGCATTTTCTGAATCTTTTCATGTGCAAAGACTCAGTCCCTAGCAGATTACGGAGAAAGGCTTCATAAGTAGAATCCCGGATATTTTGTTTTAACGATATCCACAAAATATTTCAGCAAACACATATGAGAAGCTTATTTCCAAAAGGTACCAACCCCAAAAGGTAATATTTTACAGGAGAGAGGAAAAACGCTCAAGAGTGTAAAATTTCAACTGAAATTTCATTTGAGCACTTTTATTACGTTCAGACAGAATAAATACATTGTTATAGCTAGTATTACTGTTTAAGCTTTTGCGTTTAGGAAATATTCAAAGAAAATGATGGATTTGGTATTTTTTGGCACTGAAACTCCGAATAATTTCGACTAAAAGTCATAAATTTCATTGCAGTCATCAGAATCTTCGAGATAACCGACTGACTGTATTTAGTTATGCAATAATTAGATATAAGGTATTTACACCAAAATCCAGACCCTTTCTTCTATACTTCTATGGTCTCTGTGCTATCATAAGTTATTTCAGTGTCCCTAATATTGTAACGTTATTAATGCCCCAAGTTGGTAGCGACAAATGTAATGGTTTCGCTAGCCCACACTGTTGGGAGAGAAATGTAACTGTTTACCTTTGCCTAAGCTATGTTGTTTTAATGGGCGCCAAGACCTCAATGCAATGTTGAAATCTAAATTTGTATTTAACAACGTCTAGCTCTGGCAGAACACATTCAAGACTCTATTCACTCAGATCGTGGTATGATTTGATCATTAACCCAACAAACAATTGTATCAGGAGAAGGAATTGGTCTATATCTAATGCTACCTACTGAAAGCAAAGATTGCATTGTAAAAGAAATGAATTTATTATATAAAACAAGTATAGCAAAACTAATAATAATAATAAGTTTAAAATTTAAATTGGAGCGTTGTGATTTGAATATTACCGATAGAAAATTACGTGAAAACGGAGTCTGATAAATTGATTTTACTCTTATTTCCAAGCTATGAAGTTACTGAATTATGAAATATAAAACAAAGAAAAATGAGAGATTGCGTATTTCTGCGTCATTAGCGCTTACCCCTGGAAATTGCCAAAGCATTTCCCTCGTTCTTGATGATGCTGTGTGCTTCCCACAGTCTCCTGGACGTCGTCATCTCCGTCGGAATTTGATGATATGCTGGTAGATTAGATAATTCTATGGTCCGTACCTCGGACCCAAACACTCGTAAAACCGCACTGGTTACGTTTTACAAAAGTTCGTCGCTAACTCCACTGAACATCGGAGCGTCACGCACTTGCGACCGTACACTGCAAGTTCTACACAGATTGTCCCTTAACTCCACCGAACATCGGAGCGTCACGCACTTGCGACCGTACACTGCAAGTTCCACACAGATTGTTCGCGTTTCACGGCGCTTCGAACGATATATCCACATGCCGGCTCCCCACTCTTCAGTCCCAACTAGCTTACGTCGTCTCCCCTGATTGGCTGAACCACCACGCGATCTTCTCCTCCTCCGGGTCATTACACTCGGCGACAGGGTTCCGTTTCAACAATTCGCCTCTTCTTGACGATGCGACCCAAGATTGCGTCATGCTCCTCGACAGGAATCAGCTTGTATAAGAATTCCCAGTGAGTCACGTCTCTCAATATACCCTAACTGACGAAAACTCCGTAAAATTCCGTAATCGCATAATTTTCTATGATATCGTCGTTCGTAATAATTTGCTTGATAGCGTTTTCTAATACCTAGAAAACCTATCTGAATGCTAATAATTTTTATAAAATGCTCCGAAAATATCTAAATAATAATTATAATAAATTAATAATAATAATAAATTAACATGAAAAATTATCTTGGCTGAACAATTTGCCGCGTAAATAAATATAGAATGGCTTCCTACTGACTTATGCCAGTTGCATAAAAAACCCTCCAAAAACACGTTACATATTCGCCTCGGATCATCGGATGATTTACCGTGACGACGGTCCATTATCCGATTATCCCAGACACGGTAATAAACCCCATCCAAAATACATATTACATAAATGAAATCACCCTAAATTACAGATATATACACTCATAATTTTTCTTCACGCACTTTGCGTCAAAGTTCGTTGTCACTATGGATTGCACTTTGCAACCAGTCCAATGTTTTACATATAGAAGTGTTCCACGGATATTTCCGCCTCTCAAATTTCTCTATGTTGGAGAAATAGACATAATTAATGTGTGAGCACTATGTATTTATGATGTCATATCACACGCATTGAAGGTGTTCTGATATATTTATATCACCATAGAACTTCCTAATTTCACTGGAGGTCCCCTCCTTATGGTGACATTTAATTCCACATATCACTGAGCACACGATCACACTATTGTGGCAGCGCCTCGTGACCATAATACTTAATCTCTCTTTGAAGTAGATTAAATTAATATTGACTTCTGAAAAAAAAACAGTAAATGCGCATTACATATAACACCAAATATTTCTGTGCCGTAATCGCCCTGTCTTGTTAAGTTCCCGTTAACCATATTCTACTTAATACTAGTTCTCAACACAGACCATTTCTCCTCACACAAATAATACCATTGTACAAATTATCTTAAATTACACACTTACAAATCTTACATGGCGAGGCCGTAAACAGAAATCACGTGTGCTGACATGTATGAGTTTCATGAAGGACTGTCTCGCATTCTGATGGCCCATCTTTTGCCTCGTGGACGCCTTAAGCAAAAATACCATGTACAAGCGCTCACCCATCTCTTGGAGGCAAATGGGAATTCACCAGCGCTACCAAATTCTGGCCTTGGTGTATCGAGACATTTTAGTGCTCAAGAGCATCCGACAATCCCGTCATATTTCCCTGTACCTTAAAAACTCTCATTTACTTACATACTACCCCCCTGTGTGACTTCCGATACGCCTGCCTTAAGACCAGATCTTCCACGCACCAGATACCACACTTACTCATTTGATAGGCTGGCTCGCCAGCTAAACACACTCACTTTATGACACATATTTTCGTAGACAATGTATATTATACGTCCCGTATAATCTGTTTCCCTCACTATTCTCCAGCACATATGCTGTTTTTCCAATACGTTTGGAAACTATAAATGTTCCTGTGTCACCTGCTTCCAACCTTGCAAGTGGCTCCCTTTAAATGAACGTCCTCACGTTGCTCTACCTAGCATATTTCTCAGTGTCTGTAACGATGCCCTGTTGCTACTGTCCACACATGCTAACCCTACTTTCCTCTGGTGTCACACCTCTACTTGACACTCTATGACCTAAAAATGTCACTTCTGACTAACAGAATGACGACTTAAGACAGCTTCAAAGTGAACCCTGCCTGATCTAACTTCTGAAAAACTATATCTAAATGACGTAGATGCTCCTCAAAACTGCGTGAACTAATTACCATATCATCTATGTAAATGGTTACAAACTCTCCTGTGTCATCCCCTAATGCGATGTTTAAAGCCCTAATTAAAGCTGCTGAACTACTCTTTAACCCATAAGGTGTTCTACAAAATTGATAAAGGTTATATTTATGACTAAAAGCTGTAAATGGTCTATCTTCGTACATAAGTGGCACTTGCCAAAAACTGGAACTCAAATCTACACAAGTGAAATACTTCTTCCCCTCAAATGTTTGCATTAATTCTTCTATTGACATAGATTTCAGCTGATCTGGACTAATTCTACTGTTAACCAAACGAGCGTCTAAACAAATACGAACAGTGCCGTCGGTCTTGGGTACCGTGATCAAAGAATTAACATATGGACTGTTAGAGTGCTCAATAATCCCATCTTCAAGCATCTGATTAATTTGTGCCTCAACTGCACTCTGATAAGCGAAAGTACAGGATATCTATGTCCTGTGAATACTGACCTATCAATAACGTTCAATGAATGTGTATAGCAATTGGCCATACCAATGCGATCCTCAAAACCTCTCCTATTACACAATAACACATCATAGAGCCGAACACATTGTTCCACCTCTATATTACCCTGAAATGCAGCCTCACGTAACGAGTCCTCAAGACTTCCGTTCGTAATCACACTGCCCACAAAACATGGAGAACCCCGCTCTACGGCTGGCGATATCTCATTTAAAGTACAAATCACACCTACAATACTACTCCTCTGAATATGGTCACTGAACGCTACTTCTACTTCAGAATCTCCCCATTTAAATTTCAAACTCCCTACATCATAACATAAGTTACCAGACACTCTACTTAGCCACTCTGAACCCAAGATAACACCGAATACTAAATTTGGAATTACAAGGCAAATCTGCTTCTCTACATGATTATTAATTTTAATGTCTACTAAAACTTGCTTAGAAATTACTTTAGACCTCTTCCCAACAGCTGTGATAACAAAAGTGCTTTTAATTGGCATCTCCTCAAAATTTACTCCAGTTCCTTTCATTTTATCATAAAATGCACTACTTATGCAACTCTTCATACAACCACTATCAATTAAAACATCTGTGTACGCCTCGGACACGTTAAATTTAACTATGGGGCTCTTACTAACCACTTCCTGAATAATACCTTCATCATTTAGTTCATGTAATAATTCATTTCTTACATTTAGGTCATAGGGTTCCTGTATAATTGTATGGACAGGGCATGCTACAGACTGAGATTCTGACCTTACTTCGCAGCCTGGTTCGCGATTAAAGAACCGCTACAGCTGGCCGTAGTACTACTAACTACTGAACTAGTCTGGTTGTTCTGGGCTGTGTTGTCATTGTTTGGCTGTATATTACTACCACTAGGCTGTCCTCTTCCTTGACCCCTATTCTGGTTGTAATTATTGTCATTATAATTTCTCCCTTGATTTCCCCTGAAATCATTGTTTCTCCCTTGATTTCCCCTGTAATCATTGTTCCTCCCTTGATTTCCCCTGAAATCATTGTTCCTCCCTTGATACTGATTACCATAGCCATTTCCTCTGTTCTGATTTAGCTGATTATTATTATTTCTATTTTGAGCGTTGGCCCCTTCGCCACCGTTCCCTTGAACTTCTTGATGCCTGGCTTCATTAGGTCTATTATTATTATTACCCTGGTTCCGATTGAAATTGTCATCATAACCCCCTCTCCCTAGTGCATCAAATGTGCTTAACAAATTTTCTACTTGTGATATAGTCTTTACATTCTGGATACAAGCAGCCTCCTTGATCCTATAGGGAAAGTGCCTAAGTAGCAACCTTACCACATCACTTTCCTCCTTCAAGCCATCCAGATATTTACACACTAATACCTGCCCTAAAAAGTATTCGGTCATGGTGGAGCTTCCTTTAGGGTTATATTTACCACACACTACTCCCTCACGATGCTGCGACTGAATAACCTCATTCCAGAACTTTTCACAGAATTTCATTTTAAAATCATTGATATCAGTAAACTTGTCTCTGTAGACAGCAAACCAATTCCTCGTTTCCCCCACAAACACTTGTTCTAAAATTTCAACTACCTGGCACCACTCAATACTACCATTTTCCAACCTTTCCCCGAATTTCTTTTCTATAGTGTTCATGAACTCCATTGGGCACCCCTGTCGATTGCTGAACTTACCCAGTTCTACCTCCCTGTGTGTGCTATTCACAAAAACTGGCCTATTCTGACTATTTTCTTGCCTGATCCTAGCTTTTAATTTTAACTCTAATTCTGCGATTTTCTCCTCAGCCTTCCTCTCAATACTGTTTACTGTTAATTTAATGTTTCCTTCTGATTCTTCTACTTTATCATATAGCTTTGCTTGTTTCTCCTCAATCTTGCTAATGCTTTCCCTATTACTCTCTCTTAAATCATTTACTTCTGCAACTATTTGTGAGTGGACTTTCTCCATTCTACCCCCCAGCTGTTCCTTAACCTCTTTAGTAGCTACCTGAATTTTGTCAATTTCTCCCCCCAATTGCTTTTTGACCTGCTGTGTTTCCAGTTGCACTAGTTCTTTTAAATTTTCAGCCTGTGTACTGATTCTAATTTCCAACTCCTCCTGTACTTTTCCTAATTTTCTGTCTACATCTGCAATAATCTCTTTAGCCTTTTCTTCCATCACCCCCCTGATCTCACCTCTAATCAGTTCGAATTTGTCACTCATTTCCCTACTGTTTTGTTCTAATTTAGCATTTAAAGTTTCAGTACTCTCTCTATTTTCCTTACTGTTTTGTTCTAATCTTGCATTATTCTGTTCTAATTTTGCATTTAACGCTTCTGTACTTTCTTTATTTTCCCTACTGTTTTGTTCTAATTTTGCATTATTCTGTTCTAATTTTGCATTTAAAGCTTCTGTACTTTCTTTATTTTCCCTACTGTTTTGTTCTAATTTTGCATTATTCTGTTCTAATTTTGCATTTAAAGCATCACTACTAACTTTGTTCTGATACATGAACTCGAGAAGTAAAGTTTTTAATTTTGGTTGGCCGCCTACACTCCCTGTTTCAGTATCGGGATTTACCTCCGCTACCCCGGTACTACCATCACTCGACATACTGCTCGTATCATCATTCTCCAGTTGATGACCACTACGTAACCTCATCTGTCTTTCTTTCTCATCCCCCATAATGATATACACTGATAAAGACAAATAACCCCCAAAATACAGGCACAGAAATATATACCCTTCTCCTTCCACAAATGTTATTAGGTTTTCAGCCCCAAGTTGTCGGCGCCAAATGTAACGTTATTAATGCCCCAAGTTGGTAGCGACAAATGTAATGGTTTCGCTAGCCCACACTGTTGGGAGAGAAATGTAACTGTTTACCTTTGCCTAAGCTATGTTGTTTTAATGGGCGCCAAGACCTCAATGCAATGTTGAAATCTAAATTTGTATTTAACAACGTCTAGCTCTGGCAGAACACATTCAAGACTCTATTCACTCAGATCGTGGTATGATTTGATCATTAACCCAACAAACAATTGTATCAGGAGAAGGAATTGGTCTATATCTAATGCTACCTACTGAAAGCAAAGATTGCATTGTAAAAGAAATGAATTTATTATATAAAACAAGTATAGCAAAACTAATAATAATAATAAGTTTAAAATTTAAATTGGAGCGTTGTGATTTGAATATTACCGATAGAAAATTACGTGAAAACGGAGTCTGATAAATTGATTTTACTCTTATTTCCAAGCTATGAAGTTACTGAATTATGAAATATAAAACAAAGAAAAATGAGAGATTGCGTATTTCTGCGTCATTAGCGCTTACCCCTGGAAAATGCCAAAGCATTTCCCTCGTTCTTGATGATGCTGTGTGCTTCCCACAGTCTCCTGGACGTCGTCATCTCCGTCGGAATTTGATGATATGCTGGTAGATTAGATAATTCTATGGTCCGTACCTCGGACCCAAACACTCGTAAAACCGCACTGGTTACGTTTTACAAAGGTTCGTCGCTAACTCCACTGAACATCGGAGCGTCACGCACTTGCGACCGTACACTGCAAGTTCTACACAGATTGTCCCTTAACTCCACCGAACATCGGAGCGTCACGCACTTGCGACCGTACACTGCAAGTTCTACACAGATTGTTCGCGTTTCACGGCGCGTTGAACGATATATCCACATGCCGGCTCCCCACTCTTCAGTCCCAACTAGCTTACGTCGTCTCCCCTGATTGGCTGAACCACCACGCGATCTTCTCCTCCTCCGGGTCATTACACTCGGCGACAGGGTTCCGTTTCAACAATTCGCCTCTTCTTGACGATGCGACCCAAGATTGCGTCATGCTCCTCGACAGGAATCAGCTTGTATAAGAATTCCCAGTGAGTCACGTCTCTCAATATACCCTAACTGACGAAAACTCCGTAAAATTCCGTAATCGCATAATTTTCTATGATATCGTCGTTCGTAATAATTTGCTTGATAGCGTTTTCTAATACCTAGAAAACCTATCTGAATGCTAATAATTTTTATAAAATGCTCCGAAAATATCTAAATAATAATTATAATAAATTAATAATAATAATAAATTAACATGAAAAATTATCTTGGCTGAACAATTTGCCGCGTAAATAAATATAGAATGGCTTCCTACTGACTTATGCCAGTTGCATAAAAAACCCTCGAAAAACACGTTACAATATCATTATCATTAACAACACAAATTTAACGCCTGTCAATAAAAAGGGAAGTTATCCACCTTGTTCCCCATGTCCCTCAGAAGTTTGGTGCTTTCCAGTCAGTCAACATGAATGTACCCAAAAGAGTTGGGTTATACCATAATCCTGAAAAAAATACACTAGTGTTTTTAATAATCTCTTTTGGGTTCAATCGTGTTGACCGAGTGAAAAGCACCAAACTATTGTTTACTAAGGAAACACTGAAAATTGGCTTCAAACCCCACGTCATGTAAACATAGCGCGGCCATTTCCCTGCTGTTCACGTGACCCAGAAATGGCCTCTCATTGGCTGCATGGATATGGTACGTATTGGCACATTAAGGCCACAGGATTTGGTACTTATTGGCAACAAACGAGATTTTTAATGCCCTGTTTGTTTGGATTTAGGACGTTTTGGCACTTTTTTTTTTCATATGATGGAGCTTCCTACCAACGTACGTTTTCCATCATTATCTCAATTTCAATTTTTTTGGATTTGGTATCTTTTGGAAATAAGCCATTTTTTAATTATTGTAGCCACGAAATAAATTTATTTTGCGAAATATGTTATTTTTACCCTAAAATGTTAAATTTCAACAAAACCCTTGTAATAAGATAATTTTTTAAAATATTTACTTTATTTAACTGAAATAGTCCCTTCATAGAAAGTAAGAAACCTTCAAAATATAAACGTTCCATAAGATGCGGGATAATGAAGTCCCTTCTCAGACTTGTTTGGGTGAAGTCCTGACATGGAAACAATGCTCTGCATAATTTTGGGGACAACATACGTTTCATGAGTTAGTGAAGAAATTACTATGGTAGCCATGGACAAGTAAATGTTAGGTTAGGTATTGAATACAAATTCATTTGAGTTTAAGTTCTTTCGAAAAATAAAAAAAAATAAGGAACTAAAATAAATAGTTTGTTACTCCTCCAAATGTTTGTCTAGTGCCCGAGAGCCTCATTTGGCCTGTGATTATTTTTAAGGATTTTTTTGATTGATGGAACATGATAGAACATATTGGAAGGCCATGGAAAACTTCGTGCATTAACATGTTTATTACTGCTAAAGGAATTGAAATATTTTACTTTCAAGAGTATCAAACTATTTTATGCGGCATAATGAACCATTTTTATGAGATCGGATGAGCCGTTTAGGAGCTATTAACATTATTGTTTGTACCCCTGCACGGACGTGTGTGAACCCCGTGACGCAAGCCCAGCGCCAGCATAGGTACCGTATATACCAGAAAAACCCCCGCACTTTTTTATTGAAAATCGGACGTGAAAAATTGGGGTGCGGGTATTAATTGAGTCATCCAAATTTTAAAGATTTAAATTGCCCGCCACGTGCGATATAGGGTGTTGCGAGTATCCGCTAGATGGTGCGAGTGTTTTTTCGGGTATACCGTATTTACTCGCCTACTCTTATTACTTTTTTTTTTTTTTTTTTTTTTGAATTTTCGGCTTCAAAATTTCCCTTGATATAGGTTAGGATGGCGTGGTATAAAGGCACACAAAGGAGCACCTAGTGTCTTTAAATCAACACACAAAATAGTTATTTTAACCTATACTTTATTGACGAAATAAGTGATAATAGCCCATTTAAATAGTCCCTCTCTTGCATCATCACAGCTAACTGGTCACAGTGTTGCAGCACCACAGCAGTGCGAGCGCCAAATTCAAGGTTACGCAGTGTTGCATGTTCCGCGGCATCATTTCGTGATTTACAGCGTGACCAATGTCTCTTGTTTCTCGAACCCACTCCAGAAATTTTATGTTCACATTTTCGTACTTTCCTTTTTCACACCGCAGAAAGACTTAGAAGTTTTCTTTGTTCCCAATAATTTGTCCTTCTGGTTACGCCAATACCGAATCATACACGGCTGCACTTCATATTTACGACTCGCCGCTTTCACTCCATTTTCTGCAGCAAATTCTAGCATTTTCAACTTGAAGGATGCCGTAAAGCTTATTCTTTTGCTCATTTTCAGTCGTTGTGTAGGCTACTGCACGCTTCTTACACTCGGCTGCACTCAGCCGTGCGGGATGCGAGGCACGGAACTCGTAAGCGGCGTGGTAGGGGGAGAGAGTAGCCGTCGAGGTCAACAGATGTTGCAGGCAGAAGCGCGGGTTTTACAGTTTCGTGAGTTGCGTGATACGGTAGCATGGCATCGGTAAACGTAAAACAAGTGATGGAAATAGCTAACATGAAATCTCGTCTTATGTAGTACAGTATAAATAGTATTCATTTGTTTAAAAGAGACAAAAATAAACATTTTTTAAAATTTCCATTCAAAAATGAGGGTGTGGAGATTATTCGGGTATATAAGGCGAGCTCTTGCTACAAGTCATCACAACTTCTTCACTGTCGCTCGCAAACTAGTATCCCAGGTTATTACGTGTGTGAGTCAGCAGATCTCGACGAGTTAGCGAGGCCGCTAAGCTGTACTGTATACATAAACAGCTCAGTCGAAAAGTACTGGGGCGAAACGCTAGCATTTTATGTTTGAGTTAACCAGACCAATATTATCATATTAATTGATAATTCATCTGCTCAAACGGAAATAACATCATGTTCCCATTCGAGAATATTCATAACGTATTTGGTTTGCCAAGGTAAGGCTTTTGTTTTATGAAGGGAAGCTTGACTTCCGTAGCACATTGGCATCACTCGTGACATCAATACTGCTTGTATTTTGTGTCTTGTGACGGCCTTCTCAGTATGTGCTGGCCATGCGTATTGGTGAGGTGTGTCTATACCAACTGACGAGCCCAACAGCACACTGGGGCGAAACGCTGGCATTTTATGTTTGATCTGGCTGGACCAATATTATCCATCCCACCTCCTCGCGTGGAATTTGAGGGCAATGTTGCATTTATCTCGAATACACACCCAGGACGACTCAGAGGTCCTTCTCTTGCTCGCATTGTTCTCAAATTTCACATATGTGCATGGTGACCCCTCGGTGCCCAGTGGCTTGCCCTCTTGTACCGGTGGTGAACGGGCACGGTATAGTGTTCATTATTTAACCACCATACACATGGTTATTCAGCACACTCACACCTCGCTTTTGTTATTTCACCACTTGGAACAATTCATTTCACCGCTTTGAAGCCTTTCATATTACCATAAATCAGGGTACCTATTCATAAGTTTAACAATTTGCTTCTCTTTTCTAAAACAAATACCAATAGGCATTTAATAATTTGATTACACCTTAGGCAATAAATTGAATTAATATACATTTATTATACCAGCTTCTTCGGTAATCGTTTTTAAAAGAAACTATTGTAATTTTGAAATAATATTTTACTTGGATTTTTTGTGAAAAATTAATAAAATATATACGTGCACTCCCGATAATTCGCGGTAATTAATGCACGAACTTCCGCGAATTATCGAAAAACGCTATGTTTTGTTGTGGCTTATAACTTTGAAAGAATAATAGATTTTCTGCCTTCAATACTGTTTATGTCTATTACTTACAGGGACATGTTTCGGGGGCTAATACTCCCCCTTCCTCAGCCTGTCCAACAAAACTTCACCACAAAATTGCAATTGAGACTTAAATACTTGAACAAAGCGGGGTAGGTTGAAAATACAAAATGCAATTGAAATTGCTTACAAAATGTATAGTAGATTCAAACTTCTCATTAGGATGGACAATACTTACAAAATGCAATTTAGATTGAAAATAATTACAAAATGTAATTTAGATTCAAAACACCCACAAAATTGCAATTGAGACTTAACTACTTGAACAAAGCGGAGTAGGTTGAAAATACAAAATGCAATTGAAATTCAAAAAACTCACAAAAGCCCCGGCCCGGATATTGAAAGACTTACTAAAAAGCAATTTAGATTGTCAATCCTTACAAAATGCAATTGAGATTGAAAAACACTCACAATATGCAATTGAGATCAAAAAGACTTACAAAATGCAACGTAGATTAAAAATACCTACAAAAAAAAACATTTAAATTCGCTAAAAGGGAATTTAGATACACGGGGAACCAAGTAACAAAAACAGTGCGGGAATCTGAAAGAGAAAAGGAAATATAAGGAAAAGAAGAGAGGATTGGAGTGGAGAGGGGAGGAGAGCGAGGAGAGGGTCCACCCCAAAGGGAAGGGACAAAAGGGGAAAACTGACCCAGCTCAGGAATCCGTCGGGGTCGCCAACTCCCGAACTGACCAGCCATGAGTCCCTGAGGGTGTGGCATTATCTAGGGTGCACCAGAAGTGGTGGGGCTACATACATCCAACCTCCTTAAGGGCCTTGAGCACAAGGCAGGAGGTAGAAGGAAAAGAAAAAGAAGGCTGACCCCTCACAGAAGGAGGGTGTCAGGAAAGATGAGACAAGGGCCAATTAAGGCGGGAAAGGAAGAGACTCCCTAGGCCTCGGATACCCTAATACCGTCGGGGTCGGAAGAGAATAAGAGTTGACCAAGTGAGGTCGACCGGAAAGAAGACGGAGAGGAGCCCGACACAAGTAAGTTGAAGCAATGCCGGACTCAGCTGGGGCCCCGTGGTCGCCAACCCACACCCACTAGAAGTGAGCCCCTGGGGGGGCCTGAAAATGATCTGCCGATCGAAACATCGCTAACAAAGCTTTGATAACAAGGTGAGAACAAGTTTGTCGGTTATTTGGCGAAATTAGATTCATAACAATAATTATCTACACACCGACAATATTAAATTCATTCAAAATCCTTGCCTAGTCAGATGATGCTGAGTCCAGACCTGTTGAAATATTTAAAGAATTCTTATAAGTTCTTGGTTAAACTAGATTATCCCTTTAAATTAATTAATCAGCAACAATTGGTTAACCAAACGGATATTCACTTACATTAGCAAATTGAAGTCCACTACAAAATGGGTTGAGGAAACACGAGCAGATCTCAAAGAAGTTGGCATCACTCAAGAAGATATTCTCAACAAATCACTGTTTCAAAGGAAGGTTGATAATTTTAAAGGGTTTGAGGAAAGACCCAGCTCAAAACCCAAGGTAATCTGGTCTGAAGAGAGAAGGAGGAGACTCAGCGAACGCATGAAGAAATCCTGGGAGGAGAACAAGAGATTGGCAAGTCGGTCGATTGTTCAACGCGGTCCACAGTGCGCCAAAATTGATAGAAGAAGAAGAATTAATCATTTTGTTGTTGTTAATTCATCTGCGGGGCTTGGGACATCTTGATCATCAGCCCAGTGTAGACTGTAGCAGTATGTCGTGGTGCATGGATACACTGCTGGGACAGGTTAACTAACCTGTAGCCCTCCTCGTCCTCGGCCATGAGGCGGCGCATACGCTCCTTCTCGATGCGTTCCTGCTCCTTCTTCTGCTCTCTCTCGGCGTTGGCGTGGTAGTTGAGCACCGCCTTGTTGAGACGGCCCATCTTGGCCTGGTTGTTGCGGTGGTACTCCTTGAAGTCCTTGCCGTGCTGCAGCACCGAGATCAAGAACTCCTGCAACAACACAACCGTTAGCAATCTCACAATCGGACCAGAAAGATGCATCACTCCTGTCGACCCAAGTATTATGTGCACTCGAGTTTGAAGGTTGTTTGTGATGTAACCAATAGACCTACATAAAATCCAATACCATCATCATTTTCGTCGTTCTATTTTACGTTAGTTCATGTAGGTTTGGATTTTTTAATTTATATTTTAATATTTTTTATCGCAGTTGAAACACAAAAAGTGCCCGATTTTAAGCACGTTTCAACAATGCGTCACATTTAAGAATTATTACCTCACAAACCAGTCAACAGATCGAATCCAAATTTTAACACAATATACATTGGAATGTTGTATAACTGGTTTATTAATTTCAAAATTTTGTGTGTCCAAGAAACAAAGTTATCATTTTTGTAAGGTAACTTTTTCTCAGCTCGGGGTCGTTGGAAAATGTAGTTCTTGGTCGCGTTGTAATCCTTATACATCAAAAAGGTATGCCGTATGATTGTGAAATACGTAAATTAATTCACTTATTTTATATAGGTTTGTATTTGTAAAGGGAATTAAAACATGGTTCACCAGTTAGCCGCTCCGGTGAAAGCTGTACAACGTTGCCAAGATGGGCTCCATCATGCGTCATGGCGTGCCTCGCTCGGAAGTGATGGACTCCATCTCGGCAACGCTGTACAGCATTTCCCGGAGTGGCTACCTGGTGAACCATGTCTTAATTCCCCGTACAAATACAAACCGATATAAAATAAGTGAATTAATTTACGTATTTCACAGTCATACACAATAACCTTTTGATGTATAAGGATTACAACGCAACCAAGAACTACATTTTCCAACGACCCCGATCCGAGAAAAAGTTACCTTACAAAAATGATAACTTTCGTTCTTGAACACACAAAATTTTGAAATTAATAAACCATTTATACAACATTACAATGTATATTGTGTTAAAATTTGGATTCGATCTGATGGGTTTGTGAGATAATAATTCTTAAATGTGACGCATGGTTGAAACACCCTTAAAAACGGGCACCTTTTGTGTTTCAACTGCGATAAAAAATATTAAAATATAAATTAAAAGTTCCAAACCTACATGAACTAACGTAAAATAGAACGATGAAAATGATGATGTTATTGGATTTTATGTAGGTCTAGTGGTTACTTCACAAAATTCCTTCAAACTCGAGTACACATAATACTTTGGTCGACAGTAGTTTTCTGTTAATATATGCAATATTTAATCATTAGAACGTGCATAAATAAAAAGTATCAGGTTGAGGTAGTCTGGAGGATTCTCCCAAATGAAACTGCCTATCGTGAGATTGATCCAATCACCAGCACTATGAAGAAGAAAAGAATTTCATTTTCTTTTTCAATTCTTACGGCTGCCAGAAAACAGAATTGTACGCCAACTAGTGATGAGAAATCTAGGAAAGAAAACTGGAGGAAAATGGATCCAAGAAATCCAACAAGCTGGCGCAGTCAGCTGGCATTTGAGGGTGCACAAATGCGAGGGAGCCGTGTCAGTAGATTTACTGGCACGTTAAAGATCCCCTTCGGGGCGAAATTCCGGCACCCCGGTGTCTCTAAAAGCCACAGTAGTTAAAAGGGACGTAAAACCAATAACATTATTATTATTATTATTATTAAATCCAACAAGATCTCAAAGCAGTTGGACTCGAGATAACAGATGCTGAGGAGAAAAATAAAATTAACACCATTCTTAAAACTCACAAATTTTCTGCAGAAATGACACATAGAAAGCCTATGGAGATTTCAGACGAGTTGAGAAAATCCCGATCTGAAAGAATGAAAAAGTACTGGAAAGAGCGCAAGAACCAAGCAATACTATCTTCAAAGAAGAAGTGATTGTGGAACGCAATATTTAACAATCATGGATATGCCGCGGGACGATTGAGAATTGAAGTCAGATCTAAGAGGTGGTAGCAACTATACCACAAGGTGGTCAAAAGAAGACCAGAAGAAAAATGGTCAAAGAAAGTTCACCTGGTGTTTCTGGCGACGTTTCCGCTCGGCCTCCAACTTCTGCTGCTTCTCCAGTTTCTCGGTGGCGCGAGCTTCTCGCAGACCTTGACGTTTGGTTCGTTTGTATGCCTTCACATTGACGGCCGTCTCCAGAGTAGTGTCTCGACGAGTGCATGCCAGAACCTGAGAAGCACACATGGCCAAGATTACTGGCAGTATTGCCAACTTTAATAGCTAGACCTAGTTTTACACATTTCTTGACAATAGGTGAAGAAATAATACAAATGTAGGTAAAACAGGATGGTTTGAAATTGAACAAGGGAGTGTACTCTCACCATTGCTATTTATACTGGTGTGGATGATATACTAGAGGCAACAAAGGAAGTGCACACAGATACAAGAATGAACATAATCCTATTTGCTATGGCGTTCTGATTTGGGGAGAGAATTAGAATATGGTCCAAGAACAGCTCGATGTGCTCAAAGAAATTACTGAGAAATGGGAAATGAAAATCAGTGTAGAGAAAAGTAAGACAATGGTAATGACAAGAGGAAAGAAAGAAGGAAGGGGGATTGTTAAAGTGGAGACGTAGATCTGGAAGTAGTAGAGCACTTCAAATATTTAAGAAATGAATTGATGGAAAATGCAACATTGGATATGAAGTTCAACAAGAGAATACAATGTGTTCTATCATCAGGTTCGGAGCTTAATTTGGGATAAAGACTTCCCACTGAAGATGTACAAAACCTATTACTTAGCAATAATGACACATGGAGCAGAAACTAGTCCGATGACGAGGAAAGATGAAAGTAGAATACAGGCAGCCAAAATTAAATTCCTGAGGAGTATGGTACAGAAGACTAGGAGAGATAGAGTGAGAAATGAAGACATTCTAAAGGAAGTGAATGTACAGAAGCTGAATGATAAGCTGGAGCAGAAGAGATTGGGATGAAAGAATGCCGAAACAAGTGAATAGAGAGACAGATGACTGGAAAAATAGGACGAGGAAGACCTAGAGTACGGTGAAGGACAGTGTGAGTGTGGAGTGGAGTTCAGTGGTTGAGGAAGGACGGTGGAGGGGTGTTATATTTGCCCCGACCCGGCTTAGGCTGGAAAACGGAAATTGATGATGATGAGAATAAATTTCTTGGCAGACCTGGAAATCGAGCCAAGAATGCTAGCCGCTACACCATGGACACTTCATACACTCAAAAAGCTTTTAAAAATAAGCTAATTCTAAGAAAAGCAGAAATTCTTGAGAAGCAGTATTGGAGCTACAAACATGGACAGAATAAGAAATGAGACGACCAGAGAATTAATGAAGGAGGAACCATTACAGGATGGCATAGAGAAATCTAGACTTAGATGGTATGGACATGTAAAACGAATGGAGGAGAAGAGGATACCCAGGAGGATACACGAGATGAAGTGGGAAGGAAAGAGACCGAGAGACAGGCGGCTGAAGGGGGTGGAAGAAAGCGTGAAGAAGAGAGGAGAAGACTGGACAAGGGTGGAGGCTGAGAGATGGTGGGAAGACAGAAGACGATGGAGAGGCTTGTGTTCCAAACAGACCCGGCCATTGGCTGGAAACTGTGCATGATGATGATCATGATGATGCAGATGTAAACACTTTTGGTTTTAGACTCTGCTCACCTCGCTGCGAAGCTGTCTCTGGAAGTTCAGTACACGCAGAGCCCTCAGCTCAATCTGCGCCTTGAGTCGGATATCTTCGGGCATGGTGGTGGGCAAGTTGCTCAGCTCCTCGATGCGTAGAGCAATGCGGGCTGCCACTCTGAAAGCAATTTACAGTCATTATAAGAAAACAACATTAGTGCTGTTATACACTCTACTCTGAAAATTGAATCCCGTTATCTATATTTTGTGCATTGGGTTTATTATTTTGCTTGTTTCCCAGGCCTTCTAATTTATTTTCTAAGGAATCATCCTTTCTAATGATTTCTGTTTCGACTCGCAAGAGAACTCTGGTAGTGTCTACCTCCCAATCAGATCTACTTCCATGTGCTGACTTCCTCTTCCACCTCTTTTCAATTGCTGTAAATAGAGACTTAACCTTTAACCGGTGACATGAGGTCTACGAGACTCCCGCCAAATATATCTCAATAAGGAACATTCGACACTTCATACAACTACTAACATTACGTTATCTGATTCAGCATGCAATAATCTCTCATAATATGAATATGTTTAGGATCTAATAATACAAGGAGTAAATATTTTGTCATCTTTTACTCACAATATGCAGACATTCTGATAAATTTCATGGTGTTGGTTGTCGCCACTTAAAATTAAACGGATACACTGCAGATCACTTTTCACTGATTCACTATAATCCAAAGAACTAGAAAATAACAAGTGTTAACAAATATAATACAAGGGCTGTTTTTTAAGTAAGGGCCGTTATTTTTTTTGAAAATAACCGAACATTTTATTGTGAAACCACATTTATTTTTAGGTTTTACATACCTTCCTCTATTTTTCTACATAGTTGACTTGTTTATTTAGGCGCTTGTCATACCTTAAAACTAAGTTCTGAAATCCCTCTGCATAAAAGTTTGCCACCTGCTCTGACAACCAAGAATTCACGGCTGTTTTCACTTCTTGATCGTCGGCGATGCTCTCAATGGGTACCCAGACTCCTCACAGAAGACCACAAACGAAAGAGATTGGCCACTTCCCTCATTTTTTTGACTCGTTATGCCCAAGAAGGGGATGACATGTTGAGTCGAATCATCACAGGAGATGAAATATGGCCCTGACCTTGCTCCGAGCGATTTCCACCTCTTTTCGCAGCTGAAACGTCATCTTGGTGGGAAGCGCTTCGCAGACGATGAAGAAGTGAAAACAGCCGTGAATTCTTGGTTGTCAGAGCAGGTGGCAAACTTTTATGCAGAGGGATTTCAGAACTTAGTTTTAAGGTATGAGAAGTGCCTAAATAAACAAGTCAACTATGTAGAAAAATAGAGGAAGTTATGTGAAACCTAAAAATAAATGGGGTTTCAAAATAAAATGTTCGGTTAACTTCAAAAAAATAACGGCCCTTACTTAAGAAACAGCCCTCGTATTATGAATGATAACGTGCAAACCAATTTGGAACCTATCACGTCGGCACTTGTGTTCATCAATATTACACTCTTCATTCCATAGTTCCCTAATGCCCTCCTTGAACTCAGGATCTGTAGGTCTTATTAACCGTGATGGACCAGCCTTTTGGGACATAATTATTTACGCGAGCGCGCAACATGCAATGACAAAAAATCTCCTGTAACTGGCGATGTGAGGTCTGCCACTACACTTGAAAACTTCAATCTAACGAGGCGAGCTAACCAGGGCCTCTAAACTTTCATCAACGAGAGTGTGAAGTGTAAGCACACAGATAAGACGGTAACATAAACAACAGCTTCCTGCAGGATTTAATTAAAGAATCACAGATGTTCATTATTTCTGGGGAGTTGGGATGACCACATGTCACCAGTTAAAGGTTAATGTTAATTTTAGCCAATTTTAATGTTGATAATATTTTTGTAAATGACAGCAAGAGCACTCAGGGTCCAGCTCAGCAAAAATCATAAACATTAAGCTATTTTGACAATTGTGCCAAAAGTTGAAACGCTACAAGACCTGGAAAAGTGTCAAAAATGCGTGTTTTGAAAAGCTCTCTATCATATTATATAACAATATGAAAATTACTTCCAGCTTAAATGATCTTTTGAAAAAACATGGTAAAAAATGCTTGTTTTTAAAATGGAACTTGTTCTTCAGAATTACTTACTTTGTTGGCCACACGAACCGAAGTCTGTTCATTGCCTCACTTTTCAGCCTCTTCCATTGGTCTCTGTTGCTAGCCATGTTCTTGTTGGCTCCCAGTGTCTCCAGGTCTTTCTTGACTCCATTCATCCACCTCAGTTTTGGTCTACCCAGGGGTCTCGTACCTTGTGGCTTCCCTTCTAGCACTGTCTTCACCATTTTGTCTTCTCTTCTCAGGCCATGTCCCAGCCATTCAATTCTTCTGCTCCTTATTATAGCTGTCACATCAGGTTCATTAAACAGCGTGTGGATTTCAATATTTTTTCTTCTTCTAAAGATTCCATTTTCAGACACAGGCCCAAAAACTTTTCTTAACACCTTGTTTACAAAAGTTATAATTTTTCTCTCCATTTTCTTGCTCAGTGTCCATGTTTCCGCCCCATACATTAATACTGGTCGCACGATTGTCTTGTAAATGTGGAGTTATGTTGTTTCCGTTTATAACCTGATGGTAAATAGTTTATTCAATGAAAAGAGACACCTCTCTGCAGATTTTTGCCGATTCATTACTTCCTCTTCCATGTTGTTGTTGGCATTGACTGTACTCCCTAGGTATTTGAAAGACCTAGTCTTCCTAAATTTCATATCTTCTATTGCCAGTAAGGTACTCCCTCTGTTTCCTCTTCATTGTTTCTGGTTACAAGCATATACTCTATCTTATCTTGATTGATCCTCAGACCCACTCTTTGTGCTTCTTCTATTAGAACTTCAGCTGTTATTTTTAGTTCCTCTTCCTCCTCCGCTAAAACCACAATGTCATCGGCAAACACTAAGAGTTTCACTTCACCACCTACAATCTTACCTCTTCCAATCGATGATGCTCTTTATAGTGCTTTTTCCAAAACCAAGTTAAACAGGCTGGGCGATATGCAATCTCCCCATTTGACACCAGTCTCCACAGTAAAACATTCAGATTCCCTGCCTTCAACTCTCACTTTATATTCCGTTTTCTCAATGCACATTCTTGTCAGCCCTATCAGTTTCGAAGGCATTCCCGATTCCCGATTTAAATGAAATTAAAAGTTTGATTGTTCTAATCTATTCTTTGATTTCTTATCTTCAATTTGTGGAGGCAGCTTTTTGAATTTCTCAAAATGGAAGGAAATATTTCGATTTTGATTTGACCTTGTATGGGATTTCACCATCTTTTTACCACATCGCATCCAAGAGTATTCTCCGCTAATTACAAATTGTTTGGGGAGTAGACGCTACACGAGTTCCCTTGTGAGCCTTGCAAAGCTGTCTCATCGGATTGGCTGACAGAAGTTAATTGTAATTAAAAGTCATTAAATGTTCGGTTAATTTCTTGTTTCACGCATGCTAAAGTGCTTTGCAATCCACCAGACCTACCTCCACAATTGACCGGTTGCCAATCCCTGGACACTGAATGGAAAGAAAGATATTGATGTTGTTGGTATTATGTCCCTTTTAACTACCGATGCTTTTAGAGATACCAGAGTGCCAGAAATTTGACCAATAGAGGATGTTTAACTCTTGAGTGCATAAGCCTCTTTTTGTACAGATTTACATAAGCCGGACCTGTGAGGCTCGGGTATGGACTATAGCAGCGGTCAAGCTGTTGGCCTCTCACCACGGCGGATCGGGTTCAATGCCCGGTCAATGCATGTGAGATTTTTAAATTGAAATGCCATGTCCTGTGGTTCAGATTCAAGGAAAAAAAGAGGTCCCGTGGCTTATGATCTTGAGATTAACGATCACATAAAACTAAAATCTTCCTTCCTTCCTATAAAAGAAATACTGGTGTGAGGTCAATATTAATAATACGAATGACAAAGGAAGTCATCAAAAAATTAACATAGTTCTACAATTTAAATACCTTGGAGAAATCATTATGCATAACTTAAGCGAAAAAACAACATTGGATAAATAGAACCAACAAAATGAAAATAGCACAATTTCTAAACTGGTCAATTTATCACAAAAAATGCTTGTCAATAGGCACTAAGATCCAACACTACAAAACTGTAACTTTGCCCGAAGCCACTTACCGTATTTCCTCGCATAATCGTCGCACTTTTTTTGCCAAAAATTCGTGGAAAAAAGCAGGGTGCGACGATTATGCGAAGAATATTTAAGTTCAAAAAATATACTGTATCATTATTTGCTGCTCGGGCCAGTCATTCGCGTAGCGTGAGTCTTAGCCTGCAGTCAGAGACAGGCTTCTTTCTTCTAACAAGGTCACGACAGGTTAACGCTCGCGGAATGTGCTGACGAAGCTGGCCATTCGCGTCGTGGTTCATAGCCCGCTGGCATAAAGACGAGATTACTTTCTCCTGACAAGATCACGCCAGATTATACGCTCGCGGAATGTGCTAAGTGACGAAGCTTGCCGCTCGCGTCACAGTTCATTGCCCGCAAGCATAAAGACGAAATATTTTTCGTCTCACAAAGTCTTGCCAGGTTATAAAGTCGCGGCAGCATGTGCAACTGACTGGCACACAAATACGAACATGGTATGCGACGATTATGCGATGAAATTTTATAAACCTATTTTAGTGTTTGAAAAGTGGGGTGCGACGATTACGCGGTGGCGACGATTATGCGAGGAAATACGGTATGCTTGCGAAACCTTGTTCCAAATTAAAAATGAAAGAAGAACTGATCAGCTCCTCAAAACTGAAAGAAGAATTATCAGAACCTGCATAAATAAAAAGTACCAGGTTGAAGGAGTCTGGAGAATCTTCTCCAATGAAACAGTCTATCGAGAGATTGACCCAGTTGCCAGCACGATGAAGAAGAAAAGAATCTCTCATTTCTTTCACATCCTACAATTACCAGAAAACAGGATTTTACGACAACTAGTGATGAGAAATCTGGGAAAGAAGACTGGAGGACATTGGATGAAAGAAATTCAAGAGGATCTCAAAACAGTTGGACTCAAAATTACAGATGCAGAGAACAAGAATAAAATTACCACCCCTTTTTAAGAATCACAAATTTTCAGCAGAAATGATTCACAGACGGCCAGTAGAGATTTCGGACGAATTAAGAACAGTGCGATCAGAACGAATGAAGAAGTATTGGGCAGATAAGAAGAATCAAACAATACAAGCTTCCACTCAAGTGGTCCAATGTGGTTAATAAAGTTAATAATAATAATACGAATTAAATGTGAATATTTCACTGCGTTCATTTAGCTTCTAAAATGGAAATTTAACATGGAAATAAGGAAATAATTGAATAAAATGTGAAATATATAGATACGAAAGTGTGATTTTAAAACACCATCACACAGCATGAACCATGACGTCCTCACATGAAGTCATCACTAAATTAACAAACTATGGTTTTTGCCAAGGTTTCTGTCCACACATCATGTGTCATCGCTCCCAAATAATCCCGGCACCCTCATTTTTGTATGAAAATTAGAGAAAAAAAAAGGTGTTTTTGACACTTTATTTTAAACAAAAATGTATACTACAGTGAAACGTGGCTAATTCGAACTTCTATAATTCTAAATCTTCTTTAATTCGAATTTTTCTCTTGGTCCCTAGCATTTTATATACAATCAATGCTAAATAATCGTGGTTAATTCGAATTATAGTTTCGATAATTCAAAGTTTTTAGTGTAAGAAGCCGATCGGAAGCCAAACGGTTGGGTCAGTTCCCGAAAAAATTGTTCCGAGTTCAGCCCAAACAACAAACCACATCACAGAACTTGGGAGTTTTTTTGAAAGTAGAAATTACGTACGTGGTTCTGTTTTTCGTTCCTTAAATTTGTTAGATTCTTTTGTGATGGCTGAGAGACTTAATTGTAGGAAACAGGTAAAAATCTCAAACTATTTTGAAAAACAGTAGATTTCTCTAAGACTTAACTAGATTGCTGGATTACCGTACTACTGTCGTTAAATAGGTGAACAGTACATTTTGGTTTTATTTTTCATTTGAAACTTTTGAGGTTATTCACGATACAGTCTTTATAAAGTACCGTTGTCTGTTAATCTGCTTTGTTCAACGTAAATCATTTTGTAAACGTAATACAATATATTTTCTCTACCCTTTTCAAAGAACTTTCTTAATTCGAATTTTTGGATAATTCGATTTTTTTTACTGGTCCCTCGAGGTTCGAATTATCTAAGTTCCACTGTATTAATACTGTAATACAGTAAACCTCGGTTAAGAAGTTCCTGCATAAAAAGTTTTTCCACTGAAGACGTCCGATATTCTCGGTCCCATGATCAGTCCCATAAGATACATGTATATTTTTCCCGTATAGTGTTCCTGCATAAGAGGTTTTCCCAGTTAAATAGATCAGATTTTGTATCCCCTTAAAGTATAAGACAACTGACTGTTAGAATCAAAACTTGCCAATCTCTGCGGAAGATACTTCCGGTGTTCCGAGTGAAAGAATACAGCAGTTCCGAGTGTTGGAGGGTCTCCCGTGAATCATCTGACCGGGCGAACTATGTCAAGGCTACATGACGGCTCCAGCTCATTGGACAGTGTTAACCTTGAAACATGTGTGAGGGGGGATGGAAAACACATGCCTTCATTGTTGTTCTGTGTGTTGTAACTTGTAAGCCAAGCATTGCCAAGCGTAACATAACATTATTGAAATTATGAGAATTGCGTCAGTGAAGTAAAGTTTTCAAATCATTGTGAAAATGAGTGGATCTCGGATGAAAGACATGTAAAGAAAGGCACTTTCGATTAAAGAAAAAGTTGACAATATAAGGAAAGTGGAGTCTTCTACTCTTTCGCGTGATGCTCTGCCGAAGGAGTAAGGAATGCCGCCATCTACATTGAACGGCATCATAGCAAAAAAAAGAAGGGATCTTGGCTTCTGCCGGGAATACTTGGGCAAACTGCAAGAAAATTAAAACCGGGAAATACGACGACGTAGAACAAGATCTGCTAGTATGGTTTAAACATTCAAGCGTGTGCAGTGAGTTCAAGGTTATACAGTGTTGCAATGTTACGTGGCAACTACCTGGAATACGAAAGATTTGTTTCTAATACCAACCGACTTGTACGACCTATGACGAGATTTCGTGTTAGCTATTTCGAACACTTGTTTTACATTTACTGATGCCATGCTATCACGCAACTAACGAAATTGATGCTTATGTTAGGCTTGCGCGACCAGTGAAGCCATTAGACGGAAATAAACAAGTACACCTTATAGCGGATACTCATGTGTGGTGGGCAATTTAAATCTTTAAAATTTGGATGATTCAATTAATACCCGCACCCCAATTTTCACGTCCGATTTTGTATAAAAATGTGCGGGTGGTATTCGGGTATATACGGTAAGTTAGTTATTGTTGTTTTAAGGGGCAGAACTATGAGGTCATCTGCCCCTAATGATTAAGTAACTAAATGATTTTAAAACATGAGACGGAAAGGCCCGGCTCATTACAATAAAGCTACAGTGTTACTCAGCTATAAGCAATAATGGTTTTCTCCTTAACTGTGAAAGGAATATTAGGAATTTCACACTTTTGCCAAGAAATGATTAATAAATCACACCCCAGGCCTTGGAGACTCAGCTGATGCACTCAAGGATTAACATGCCAATACATTTACTGACACGGTTCCCTTCCATTTCTGCACTTTCAAATGCCAACTCACTATGCCAGGATTCGATCCTGCCACCATGGGCACAGCAGGCAAGTAGCTAGTTATTGGAGCAGCAATGGAAGCACAACCCACCTATTCTCCCGTTCCTGAAGTATGACCAAGGGGTCAATGCCCACAGGCTTGCTGATGGAAGTCACTCTGTTCTGCTTCTGCTGACTTGATGGAGCGCATTGTTGTTGCTGTTGCTGCTGTTGTTGTTGTTGCTGCTGCTGTTGTTGTTGCTGCTGCTGTTGGAGGTGCGCCTGTTGTTGGTGATGAGCCATGGGTCCTTGAAGGTGAGGTTGGGTCGTTGGCACATTCGGGCGGGACGAGCCGGACATTAGCATCATGCCTCCGTGAGACCCCGGCATCTGCATGGCATTCATCGCCCCTGGCGGCATTCCCCCCATTGGCATAGAACCTGGAGGCATTCCACCAGGAGGCATGGATCCCGGAGGCATGGATCCCGGAGGCATTCCACCAGGAGGCATGGATCCTGGAGGCATTCCACCAGGAGGCATGGATCCCGGAGGCATTCCACCGGGAGGCATCGATCCCGGGGGCATTCCACCAGGAGGCATCGATCCCGGAGGCATTCCACCAGGAGGCATCGATCCCGGAGGCATTCCACCAGGAGGCATCGATCCCGGGGGCATTCCACCAGGAGGCATCGATCCCGGAGGCATTCCACCAGGAGGCATCGATCCCGGAGGCATAGATCCTGGCGGCATTCCACCCTGAGGCATTGATCCTACAGGCATACCTCCTGGAGGCATGGAGCCCATGGGCATGGTACCTGTGGACATTGCCGAAGGAGGTGGCTGCTGGGAGGGCATGTGTGGTGAAGTAGACATGCTTGGCTGCTGCGTGGGTGGGGGTTGTTGGCCCATCATTCTAGGAGGTGGCGGCTGAGCCCCAGCCGGTACCATGGGAGGGCCCTGTGAGGGAGACTGCTGCGGTGGGGCTTGCTGTTGTTGAGGAGGAATGACGGGTGCTGGCTGCTGTTGTGGTTGTTGTTGTTGAGGTGGCTGCTGCTGTTGAGGCTGTGCTGGTGGCTGTTGAGGCTGTTGCGGAGGGGCGGGTCCTGTCGGAGGAGCCATCTGAGCCGTCATGGGAGATTGGGTCGGTGGCTGGCCACCTGGAGGACCGGGTGGACGCATCGGATGCTGCATCATACCAGGCGGAGTAGAAGATCCTGTACAGAAAAGAAGTCACATAATTGTGCATGAATCCACAACAATTACAATAATATATCTACAATGAAGTAGATTCCACCCATTTTCAAATGTAAACATTTAACCTTATACTGTTCCCGGAACGATCCAGGATATTTCTTTTACTCCAAATGACACATCATCAAAAATTCTAATATTTCGGGAAAATATTTGAAATTTGATGTGTTATTACGCTCATTCAAAGTAAAAATTATCCTGGATTCTTCCAATATTGATAGACTTGGTGGGCTAATTTTTGAATAAAGGTAGCTTAGCTCTCACACTGCTCGTAGCAGTGGCCTGTTCTACTGAACTAGATGACAAACACTTGTTGCCATGGTAACCAACATGTCGTTCTTTTGTCCATGCTAATCACAGATAGAACCCCAGCCTTAATCATTAATCGTGCTATTATAAGCTGTGGAGCTTTCTGTAATGTGTACCATGTCAAGACTTCCGGAGAATTACGACATATCTTCGCGTTTCACATCCCCGAGACCCCAAAACCACCATCGGTTCAAAAGTTTGTAATTTATGTATGTATCACCTTTTTGTGGACTTGATACCTACCATCATTTTGCAACAATCACTTTCAAATTAAAATATAACAAATTAAAATCTCGGTCGAGAGTTTGTTAGTGGGCAAAATCTGACAGGCGAACTTTTTTGAAAAATCACTATAGTACCGGTATAAGAAAGATCGAATTAATTCAAAGTTCGTAATATTCTTCAGATAAGGGCCAAAAACGTATCTTAGTAAAGTTTTTTGATAGCATGAACCATTGACCAATGGGGTGGGAAAAATAACCATACCTCCCTAGGCACAATATCAAAACCGTCCATAATTCCTTTAAAGAGTACCTAAAACTTTTGTGGCCTGGCTGCGTGGCTCAGGGGTAACGTTCTTGCTTGCTGAGCCCAAGGTTGTAGGTTCAAAACCTGGCGCAGTCAGCTGGCATTTGAGGGTGCGCAAATGCGAGGGAGCCGTGTCAGTACATTTACTGGCACGTTAAAGATCCCCTTCGGGGCAAAATTCCGGCACACCGGCGTCTCTAAAAGCCAGGGTAGTTAAAAGGGACGTAAAACCAATAACATTATTATAAAAACTTTTGTCTGAAATAATGTTTGATATGACCCATCCTTACGCCAGAATTATAAGATGATGGGGGTTTCCCGTTTGCTAAATAAGTGAACTTTGCTAAGTATACAACAATTGGCAAATTTAGTGAATTCGAAATATTTTTCTTTGCCCGGTGAAATCTACCTCCGCCTTCCGGCAAGCCCAGAGGGAATACTTAGCCTATATTCATTCATGAAAAGAATAAGCTTATGAGATCACCTTTTGTCCATCTGTGTGCGTATTTGTGTGTCCCTCCCGTAATAAAATCTATTTGGCTGGAGCTTCTTCAATGAAACTTAGTAAGGTCATAGTTACGGGCCTTATTATTTTTTGGTGAAGTAAAACTGTTGTTTTTGGTGCTAAAACTGACATTATTTCGGTGGGTATTTCGCGAAATAAATTGTCATAATGATCGATGTGTCATCTGAAATATTCCTAATAGTATGGGGTAAATCTAACAAACTATGTGATAATTGCAGTATTTACACATTAGAATCTTTCTTGCAGCGTCAAATACATAGTACCCCTCACTGTTGTATTCCTCAGCCCTCGAGAAAACTGTTGGGACTTTAGTTTTCGGCAGTTTTATAATTAAATGCTGGATGTTTGCCGATAGTTTTATCAGTCACGAACTCGCACTGCTGTATCTACGACCACAATGCCGTTTGATGTACTCGATAGCTGATATTGATTTTAATCGATAGTCTTAGAGGTCGAGGAACTGAATACACATATTCCCGGCTTTGTGGGCTTTTGTGTAGAGAATATGCAGCACTATCAATCAAATGAGAAGGAAACCACGATGGTCAATTCCTCAGGAGCATTTAAACGTTTATAGGAGAGTTTTTCGATAATATTTAGCATTTTTCATACCAAGTGGAGTATATTTCGTGATTATTTGTGCAATCGCGCAATAAATCAGATTTTGTGATTTTTCGCGAATTCATTTTGCTAAAATACGGTACTTTTAAGAACCTAGGTCATATATAGGCAAAAAAGAAGATATGAAAAAAGTTTGCATGTATCGCTATTACTAAAAAATACGGCCCCTAGTCATAGTACTATTCTGTCCGACCCCGACCGTGCCCTTCTAATTTTATTACGTCTCACTAATCCAACATGGCGCTGTGCAAAATATTTCACCAGCATTCTATACCTCCGAATGTATTACTCATAATACCCTGAAATTTTGCACGGTGAATAAGGGTAATACTACAAGTTCACCTACTTTCAAAGACCTGTTAAGTACAAAACGAACATAGCGGCCAAGCGAAGTTGAAACATTTAAATAGACTTTTCTCGCGATTTAATCATCCGAGAGCAGTGAAACATGGTACAACAATGTTTATACACATAGTACTATTTTACTATTTTAGTTCAAACCTCAAGATGGCGGCTGAGCAAAAATTTTAAATCAAGTTTTTATTTCTTGTGTCCTAATCATGCGATCAAAGTGAAGTATGAAAAATGAATCCATGCAATAATCGATATCTAACAGTACATAACTCTATGGCTTGCATATCCATCATCATCTTGAAAAGTTTCCAGCCACTGGCCGGGTCTGTTTGGAACACAAGCCTCTCCAACGTCTTCTGTCTTCCCACCATCTCTCAGCCTCCACCCTTGTCCAGTCTTCTCCTCTCTTCTTCACGCTTTCTTCCACCCCCTTCAGCCACCTGTCCCTCGGTCTCTTTCCTTCCCACTTCGTCTCGTGCATCCTCCTGGGTATCCTCGTCCATGTCCATACCATCTAAGTCTAGATTTCTCTATGCCATCCTGTAATGGTTCCTCCTTCATTAATTCTCTGGTCCTCTCATTTCTTGTTCTGTCCATCTTTGTAGCTCCAATACTGCTTCTCAAGAACCTCATCTCACTGGCCTGTATTCTGCTTTTCTCCCTTCCTTTCATAACCCAGGTCTCCGAGGCATACGTCAGGATAGGGACATAGTACGTCCGATATATGATCTTTTTGCTGTTCTGAGGGACATCCTTGCTCCATAACATGCTTCTCACACACCTTCGGAATGCTTCTGCTTGCCTCCCCCGCTCATTTATTTCTCTATCGTTTCTTCCATTATCTTGTATCAGGCTTCCCAGATACTTGAAACTCTCCACTTTCTTCAGCTGTTCCCCACCAATTGTTATTCCCGTTGTGGTTTTTTCTTTGCATATTAAAAAATCCAAAGGGGTGACCATCCTAAATATTTAAGACGGTTCTCTATATTTACTAATCTATGACAGTAATCAAACTGAAATTTTGTATGTTGATAAAGGCTATGAACATAAGTTCACCTATGGGACTTTCAATAACCTGGTGAGCACAAATCCAACATGGCGATGACGTGAAGTTTAAATATTTAAGTGGACGTTTGTCGCCATTTAACCATCCTAGCGCAGTGAAACTTGGTATGGTAAATGCTTATACAAATCTTAATCCACTGACATTTAATTTATTTCAATTATTTTCATAACCACAAGACGGCGGCTGTGCAAAATTTTAAAATCTTGCATTTATTTCTTGTGTTCTAATCATGTGATTGAAGTTTGAATACTACACCTACACAATAATCTTCTTGTAAGAGTACATAACTCTATGGCATACATATATAAAAATCCAACGTAGCAACCATCCAAAATATTTAAAGCTCTCAATATCTACGAATCTATTACAGCAATCAAACTGAAATTTTGCTTGTTGATAGAGGCAATTAACATAAGTAGGATATATGAAAATAGGCTATTTAGTTCTTCACGGAACTACTTGTTTTATATGGAATCCCACATGCATTAACCAGAATCTGAACCTGGTCCTTAGCAAGCAATTTGACTGCTGTGCCGAGTTTCAAGAAGCCTTGAAGTATGCAGGGCAGACAAACCAAGCAAGTTTAAAACTTACCAGAGTCTGACTGTTGCTGCATTCCCCTCTGCTGCTGCTGTTGCGGTCCAGTGGAAGGTGGCCCACCGCCGGTCTGTTGTGCTTGCTGCTGGGTCTGTTGTTGCTGTGGTGGTTGTTGCTGTTGCTGCTGTTGGAATGGTGGGGTGGAACACTGGCTGGGATGGCTAGGAGGTGCCTCCATACGCTTGCCCTGCACGGCCAGAGCCAGGGGCTGAGACAGCGGTTGGTTCCGAGCCAGCAGACGGTACGCCATGATTTGGACACGCAGCTGTTGCAGCTGGCTGGCACTGAACGTATGTTTAGGGGGAGCTTCAGGCTGGCCACCAAACCCTTGCTGAAAAGTAGACAGGAATTCATACTTCTCACAACATACTTGCAGGAGACTAGGAAGGATGTCATTGTTGGCAACTGATTTATGAGCTTTGCAACATCGTGGTCATGTAGCCCCGTGTATGTGTGTGTGTGTGTGGAATTTCTCTGATATCCTGCGTTATTGAGATGCCTGTATTAGTGTGTGTAGTTGTACTTCAGATAAGGATTGGGATGGAGGAGGCCATGGCCTTGGAAATCGAACCCACATCTCATTTTTGCCCCAAGAGTGTACCCCATTCCAGCCCTCAGACCAGAATTGAATTTATTGGCAGAGCTGAGAATCGAACCCAGGCCTCCGCAGTGACAGCCGAGAGTGGCGGACACTAGGAAGGGCAGGGATGGGGATGCTAAGATCAAAGAACAATGTTGAGTTACTCAGAGTCATTCCGAAAAATTGCAAGGATATTTGTGCACACATTTCCTCTTTTCTTGTTGCTGGTCATCTTAGAATCACGTAAAACAGCCCTCCGCTTCCCTTCTTGCTTTCCAATAGTCCTCCTCTCTTCTGTCCAGATGTTACTCTGTTCCTTCCTTTATTTCTCCCGCAAACACTTGAAATTTTGAGTTAGTCTTCTAAAAATTATTCTGACTTGTTATTCCCATCCTTCTTTATACTCTGCATCCACTGATTACTATTCTTACTCTTGTAAACATGATTAGAAAGTGCTGTGAACTCAACCATCATCATCATCTTCATTTCTTCTTTTCCAGCTGACACTGGGTGGGGACAAATATGTTTCCTCTCCACTTTGTTATGTCGTTCCACCATTCCTCTTTCGACACGGTGTTCCAATCCAGGTTCCGTTTTCTAATGCTATACTTCACCGAGTCTATCCAACGCATTCTTGGTCATCCTCGTCCTCTCTTCCCTGTCATCCGTCGTTCCAGTGCTCGTCTTGGTAGCCTTACTTCATTCATCCGTTTGGCATGTCCAAACCATGATAGCAAAATATGGAACTCAACCATATGCCGTATGAAACAGTCAAACAGCGGCCACAAGGCCAGGCACACGCATTGTCCTTGACGTCTTCAACTGTAAAATTGCATCCAAATCGACATCTCTGCAGTCGAAGAAATAAGCTTGTTTGCAAAATCAAATATATACTGTATATACGAGGTCTAGTAGAAAAGTATCCAACCTGATTTTTTTCTGTGAAAACTGATGGATTTGAATCAAGCGCACTTGCACAAGCCGACCTTGAACCTTCGTGCGCATGCGTGAATTTTTTCCTGCCTGTTGATAGTGTCTGTTGCTGGCAAGCAGCATTTGAGTGAGGTAGTGTGTTGGTTTTTCATTGCGAGGACTGGGATTTGGTTCCCGGGCTCGTCACCAGTGATTATGGTGTTCATGAAGTCTGTTTGAGGAGTCCAGCATGAACTGTGAGACTTCAACACAAAAAGAACTTTAATAGTTAGTGAGGTTTTAAGGGACGGAACAGCGAGGTCATCTACCCCTGAACTTCAATAGAGGTGCAGGTTATCCTTTAAGTAGATCATGGCTACCCTCTATAGTTTCATGACCAACTTTCTCTTGGTCTCAGGTCATGGAGTAACTATTTGTTTTGACATGGCTTCCTATCGTATACCTTTTATCTATGGAAGCTACACCATTGTCTACCTTGATAAAGGGACAAGCAGTTGTCTCGAAACGTCGGTATTTAACATTTCCACTCGAACTAATAGCCCCAAGCCTAATGGATATAAATGGTCGAGATAGTTTACGTAACAGTATAGGAAGTTTGTTCGGGAACCAATAATTACTATAGTACTGTAATCGAAAATTCCAGTAATGGAGTTTTGACTGTAGGTGTCGTCACAGAATATTTGTAGAACATTTTATGCTGAACAATAATAATGAAATACCTTTAACTTTAGTCAGTATAACGTAATATCCAGTGTCTGTTACAAGAATTTGCAAGTTAGTTTGTGAGCCTTTCCCAGAATCAGGCAGTCAAGGCCAGGGAAAACTTCCCAGCAGAGCAAGTTTAAATTACAAATTGTTAAAAAGTGTACTAATTGAAGACTCCACAGGAAAAACAGGGTAAGTCACACTACAGTATGTACATTTTTCAGGACAACCAATTTAAAATTTCAACACTTAAAACACCCCAATTGAGTGTAAGCAATATAGTTATTTTGCCAAATTTATTTTTTATAAAGGAAGTACATGTAATACAAATACCAACTCAAGTTAAATTATGAAAATGTGAGAGGACATGGGATGTTCTTTCCGTTTCCACTAAAAATAAAAACCTATGTATCTCAATGACTTACCGCTTTATTTGAAATCAATTTCAACTCATTTGTAGTTACGATGGCTGGTCACCAGAATACGCCATAAACTCATTTCCGAAAAATATGGACTTAGCCTGTTCTCTCCGTGGGGGTCTTCAATAATTGTAACATAGAAACACTTAAAATGAATTAAATGAATTTAATATCATCGGTATGTAGATAATTATTATTGAGAATCTAATTTCGCCAAATAACCCAGAATAATAATAATAGAAACACACTGTTATTGTTGTTCTTGTTGGAATATTCAGTCTTTTGACTGATTTGGTGCAGCCTTCCAGGCCTCCCTGTCCTGAGCTTATTGTTTCATTTCTACACTACATAGCTACCACACCTTACAATCTGTTTAACATATTCTAACCTTGGTCTACCCCTACAGTTCTTGTTCTCGACCCTCCCTTCCATAACTAAGCTTGCTATTCCTGGGTGTCTTAGTAAGTGACTTACCAACCTATCTCTTCTCTTCATTAGCAGTCGCCAGAAACATCTCTCCTCTCCCACTCGTCTCAATACCTCTTCGTTTGTTATTCTATCTACCCATCTGATCTTCATCATTCTCTTACAACACCACTTTCCTGCTGCACCAACAGTCCAAGTTTCATTTCCATAGAGTGCCACGCTCCAGACAAAGGGCTTTCAAAACTGACTTTCTAATACCTAAATCTATATTGGATGTCAACAGATTTATTTTCTGTGAGAACACTTTAAGGACTCTAAAGAAAAGCATTACACCACCAACTGCTCCCATGAAGGTATCTACTTTGCACTATACCGCATCACTCAATGAATGAAAATAATTAGAGCTAACGTTCGTTAATTTTTTTTATTGGTTAACAGAATGGCTTTAATCGGTCGATTAATCGAATTTTAGTCGGTTTCACAGAGCATCAATTTGAGAAGAAAAAACCTTTGAATGATATATCCATGTCGTTGGTTTCCGGCACGTTAATAACCGCCAGCGGGACGAAATTCCGCTAGCATGGCGTCTGTTAAGAACTAGAATTGTGGACGGACGTTAAACAACTGTGATTATTAATAACTGTTCATGTGATCATTTCTGGACTATGGGTCCTTATCTCAAATGGATCCATCTTCCTCCATCATCCCTGTAAGTTTGTAACATCACGGATACACTCTGTATAAATGCAGTATCTTTCAATTTGTCAGTTGGCAAAGGCTAGAAAAAAATGTGACTTTTCTCGTTTGTCCCAACCTTATTTATGACCGATTACACGGAAGCTATGAATATATAATTTTCAAAAGAAAAATATGTATTGTCCGTTGAGCCATTATATATTTAAACACAAATTGTGCTAAATGTTCCGGCATAACTCAACAAAATGACAGGTAAGGTTATAATTGCTTTGGAGTGGAGTTTCGACTCCCATAGTGCACTGGCTTTGCTCGTGACGCGGATACACATGTATCAAATACGTCTTGCAATGGCCTTCCCAGTGTGCACTAGACAGTGTCTTGGTGAGGTGTGCTTTAACCAACTGAAGAGCCCAATTGTACACCGGGGCGAAACACTGTCATTTTGTTGAGTTATGCCGGAACATTTAGCACAATTTGTGTTTAAATACACGGAAGCTACCGAGGTATGGGTGGGGCTGAGTAACGCCAGGTGCTGAGGTATGGACTTATTATAGCACTGCCTGGGGTTTTTATATGGTTTTAGTTCTACCCATAGAACTAGGACCTGGATTTTTAGGTTTTAACAAACATAAAATAGTTCTTTTTTTTAGGTTTTTAATAGGTAGAACAGTTTTTAAATTTAATCTGTAGCAAAAGTTGACTTAAATTCCGCAAAGCTTAAAATGAATGCCTAAATTGTGAGTAGAAAATCTGATTGCAACGAGAGAGTAAATATTTTACATAATGATACGTCTTATCAAATTAACACCCAGAACTTCACACTTTTAGGCAATATTTGCTCTCCATAAATATGTTAATTATTCAAATTCAACCGTAAGCCTCCGTGGCTTAGGCGGCAGCACGCCGGCCTCTCACCGCTGGGTCCGTGGTTCAAATCCCGGTCACTCCATGTGAGATCTGTGCTGGACAAAACGGAGGCAGACAGGCTTTTCTCCGGGTACTCCGGTTTTCCCTGTCAGAATTTCATTCCAGCAACACTCTCCACTATCATTTCATTTCATCTGTCATTCATTTAATCATTGCCCCAGAGGAGTGCGTCAGGCCTCGGAAGCCGGCACATTTCATATCCTCGCCACTCGATGGGGGCTTCATTCGTTCCATTCCTGACCCGGTCGGAGACTGGAAGCAGGCTGTGGATTTTCATTTTCATTCAAATTCAACCAAGATTTTCACACTGTAGCATGTTCAATTAGAATACAGCAATCTTGGAAATAATAAGAGATCTATTCCCACTTTCCTGACGGTAAATAACCGAACAATAAGCAGGATGTCTACCAAACCCAACTAACAGATTCTCCTGACAATTCCCTGATTTCTCCAGGATAAATGAGAAAATTCCCTGAGTAAGAGTAGCGGCCATAATAAATATATAAAACAGGGTTTGTACTTAAAGAGCATTTCAAAAAGTGCTCGAACAATAACGGGTAGCATGACAAAGTTTAAAGACAAAATATATATATTTCTATATTTTGCCCTATTGTACTTGCGAGTATTGAAAGTAGCTCGTCAATAGTAATGCTCCCATACAGCTACACATTTATATACAAATACACAGTGTGCTCTATCTTGCAAGAAATGAGAGCTTACTGATTTAACGTCAGAACGAACATACATCTACAACAATCATCACCACAATATACTTTTCTCCCATCCAAACTGAAATTCCTAATTTCCAATTAGGCCTATTCAAGGTTGAACTGTGTAAAACTAAAATTCCCTGAGTGTCATTAAAATACCCTGATAATTCCCTGAGTATTCCAGGATTAAAAAATTCCCTGAGTTCCGTGTTTTCCAGAGTAGGAGACACCCTGAATAACATATAAGCTGAAAAGGGCTGTGAAGTGCTGAAAATATTTGATTTTTCTGGCAGGTAGGATTCCTCTCAATCAACTAAGATAGGAATAAACACTGTCTTCAGGTTTACATTTAAAAATTATGGACTAAAAATTCAAATATACTACAATAAAAGGAACAAAACTGCAATTAGGTCTTTTTAGCTACTCGCATATCGTTCAGGTTTTTTTAGGCACTAAAAAATTCATGAAATTCTTTTGAGTGTGAATCGAAAAAGTATTAAACCATTTTTGTTCGTATTTAGAAGTAGAGGTAAAAAAATAGGTAAAAACCTAAGAATCTGGTCCCTACATACAACCTTCGGCGGTACTCTTACGAGGGTCCAATCAACCTCTCTGCTGATGATTTGACAAACGTAAAATAAATCAAACATTTGCACACACATAAACCATAGGGACTACTTGTGATGTGGAGAGGACACAAACCTGCACATTGCGTGGAGGTTCCATGGAGCCCGTCCTGGCCCGCAGAGCCAGCAACTGCGAGTACCGTGGATCTTCCTGGAGACCCTTTTCTTCCATCGAGTCGATAGCCCTCTGTAGGGCGTTGAGGTTATCCATGGGAGCACCCTACAAGTTCCACAACGGAACACACAGTTAACAACAACAAGAAGACAACAACAACTACTACTACTGCCCTTTAAGACTAACAAAACACATATCACATCACTACAGCAGATGAACAACCTGCTCCAACAGCAATGGTCATCGGAATGAGAAGGAAAAAACAAACACAAAGTTGTACTACAAATGGTTCTTTTCCTTTGGATCGTAAGCCACAGGACCTCCATTCTACATGGGATTCTAGTCACAGTATACGACTCTTCGCCTCAGATGCATTAATGAGGAATCGAACCAAGTCTACCCTGTCGAAAGGCAAATATGTGAAGAATCGAAGAGTTGATAACAGTGGTGTTCACAGAGGAGCACACAGAAGACCTTGAGGAATATTATAATGCCACCGACTTGCAGCTTGTATAAATGACACACTCCATTTGCTTGTCAACCATGATGCCACAGCACCTCCTTTTAACGTGGAATCCTGACCTTTGGACAAGACGTTTTTACCTCTAAAACCTCCCATTCATCAACGAGCAATCAAACCAAGTCTGCCCTGCAGAGGAAGAATCGAAAAGTCTGTAACAGTAGTGTTCACTTAGGAGCACGAAGGAAGACCTCAAGGAATATGCCACTGGCTTGCTGCTTGTGTGAGTGACACAGTCCAAGAGGGGTTTATTAGGTATTTAACAACCATTTGCTTGTCAATCATGACACCACCTTTTTACGTCAAATCCCGACCATTGGTTAAGACATTTTAAAAAAAAATACCTAAAAAAATAAGCCTCACATGCGTGAAACGAGGAAGCAAACCAAGTCCAACTGCTGAGAGGAAGAAAGGTGAAGAATCTAAGAGACCGTAACAGTGCAGTTCACAGAGGAGCACAAAGGAAGAACTCGAGGAATTTGCCACCAGCTTGCCCTTTGTATGAGTGAGACTCTCTAGGAGGGAATAGAAATTAACTTCAGTCTGCAGACAATGTTCTGATGCACTGATAAAAGTGACCAGATGTAACAATACTGATAGAGGGAGGGATACATAACAGTTACAATTCTTAAGGTTTAATCAAATTATTCTAGCCATTTCCATTTTCTTTCATAAAATAAACCATTTTTTTTTACTCCAGTAAAATTGTGATCAAACAAAAGCTATCATTCAGAAATATAGTAAATTCAGAAGTTCTTCAGAAGAACAAAACATGAAGTAAAAAAAAAAAATAGACAGACTCAGCAATTCTTTTTAGGTTTATGTTGTGTCTTGTGTGGGGTTTCGCCTAGGATCACCAAGCTGGCTCATCAGCTTGCCACGGTGGGTGAGTGGTTATAGTGTCGGACTACCAACCCCAAGATTGCAGGTTCGCCCCTGGCCGTGGTAAGTGATTTTTGAAGGCGACAAAAATCACGATACTCATGTCATTCGTTGTTGGCATGTTAAAGAACCCATTCAGTAGGCAGTGTTCAATGGCAAAATTAATTAATATCGGGATTTTCCGCCAACACAAAGTTCCTCCATTCTCTACTTGAAAGCGCTGTAGTGCCAAGGAGTTTAGATATATAACCTCCTTGACTTTCATAGCATTCAAAGGAACGACGAAATTCGACATGCAAGCTATCCTCGGGGTGTCAATTAACAAAGCTTGCACCAGGCACCCGAGGCCATACGATATTATTATAGCGGGCTCTTGGTGTCCGTACCCGGACGCATCCCTCGAGAAATATGCCACCAGCTCGCCCTCCTGTGGGAGTCTGGGCACTGACACCAAGAACTCGCTGATGAGCCAGCTTGGTGATCCTAGGTGAAACCCCACACATGCCACGGCATAAACCTAAAAAAATTGCTGAGTTTTAATTCACTGGCCATCAAAGCCAATATACCAATAGACAAAACGTCCAACAAAAGCATGAAGTTGTAATCCCATCTCAATCCATCTTCCATTTTCCAACCTAGGCCAGATCGGAGCAAATAAGGTACTGCTCCATTTAAATCTGTATGTCCATCGCTCGTTTTGGCAGTTTTCATCATCCAACCTCAATTCAAGGGTCCATTCCAAGCAGTATAGCTTCATTTGTGCTCAATGAAATAGACCTATAATTGTCTCACTAACAGCTTCACATTGCACATTAAGGAAATATATCTTTATGACAATAGTTGAGAAACCCTTTGGACTGGTCTGGTTTTTGCCGAAATCTTAGTTGAATACAAAAATGAAAAATATTTTAATCCTCAAATGCGATTATTTAAATCCTTCTTCTTCATCTCCTCAACCGTTGGATTGGTGCGTAACATGCATAACGTCCAAGCGTCTCCGTCCTTTGGCCACCAGATTCAATAGTGTGCTGGCCTCTTGGTGGACCAGTCAGAATGTCCAAGCAAGAGCCTAACGAAGCTGTTTCTTCATTTGTTTACAGAATCAACCAAGCTGCGAGGCTCATTTGCTCTACTGAGAACATCCTCGTTTGTGACTTTATCAGTCCACTGTATCTTCAGGAGTCATCTCCAACACCGTATCTCAAATGCTCCGAGTTTCTTCACATCTAATTTTCTTAGGGTCCAAGTTTCAGAGCAATAGCTTACGATACTCCATATAAAACTTTTCAAAAAGTACAAATCATTATTGAATGCCAAACATTCCAGGTAATTAATTACCTTAAAATTACCTTAAAAAGGCATCGGACTTTTCTTACTTTTGTAGAATCCCCAATATTTCACACTCGTATATAACCTGACCTCTCTGCTTTTTGGACACACCAATAATATCTATACGTAGAGCTGGCCTTGAAGAGGAAGAAGATGTATTTATCTCAAAAAGTACATTTTTGGACTTGTCCTGTTTTCAGAAAAATTTTAAAAAACTTCAAGAATTGCCCGGAGTCTCCATGGCTTAGGCGGCAGCACGCCGGTCTCTCACCGCTGGGTCCGTGGTTCAAAACCCGGTCACACCGTGTGAGATCTGTGCTGGACAAAACGGAAGCAGACAGGTTTTTCTCCGGGTACTCTGGTTTTCTCTGTCAAAATTTCATTCCAGCAACACTCTCCACTATCATTTCATTTGTCATTCATTTAATCATTGCCCTAGAGGGGTGCGTCAGGCCTCGGCAGCCGGCACAGTTCCTATCCTCGCCGCTAGATGGGGGCTTCATTCATTCCATTCCTGGTCCGGTCGGAGACTGGAAGCAGGCTGTGGATTTTCATTTCATTTCAAGAATTGTCCCTAAATAAAGAGTATGGTACCAAGTTCCAGACCAATACATCAGATACATCAGATATTATATAAATTTGCAGTGTCTCAGTGTACAAAACCATAAATACACTTCAAAATAGTAAATTGGGGCTGAAAAAATGAAGCTCACAATATTATACCTGAACTGAAGGGAATGAAATGAAATAATGAAAGAAAAAAATGGTATTTAAGAAAGAAAACTACACAACTCTTAATGGGCAACTCCCATAGGGACAAATTATCTCGATGTTCCACACCTTAAAACAACAATCACCACCACTATGCTCTTTTGAGGAGATGCAACTGACTTGCTTCATGCAATAATTCTTGGCAAAGGATTAGGAAAAGGTGACACATTGAGTGGCCACCAATATCAACAGAACTGAACCCCCTGACGTAATGATTGATGCATAAATTATTGCAGCAATATTAGATGAGAAATGTGCATAACTTGGGGGTCTTTGGTAGGCTGTACATTTTAAGTCTGACATGTACATCATTTAAGTTCTTAATTCATTTTATGGGCTTTGGCTGTGTGTGTTAAATTTATCTGATAACCTGTGTTTTTATGATGACTATAATAGTGTATTTAATAGGGTTGGGGAATGGGAGTAAGTGACCCGGGTTTGATTCCCGATTAAAGCATATGGGATGTTCAAGGTGAAATGTTGGATAACAAAAGTTCGGAATGTAAAAAAGAGAGAGAGAGAGAGAGATTGCATATAATTTCAGACTTGCTTCCTTCCTAACAGGTTGATGATAAAACTGATATTTTAAGAGGCGGAACAGCGAAGTCATCTGCCCGATTTTAATCAGGTAACCAGAGGCATGAAATATAGCATCTTCCCGACTGAAGGGAGTGTGGAAAAATCAACACTCAGCGCCAGGATTCGAACTTTCCACGCCCATTTTGCATGCTGTTGTCACAACTCTACAGCAACTTTAGACAAGTTCTCAAATATCTCTATTCTTAAAGTAAACCTTTTTGTCTGCACAATTTTAATTCTCAACTAATCGAAATTTAATGTTTTTCATCCGGTCAACACAATTGTACCCCATTGTAATGGGTGGTTCCCTAATCCTGAAAAGAATCACATGAATGAATGTATTCATTAATCTCATGTAATGTATTTATTAATCCATGTAATATATTCATGAATGTGTTTATTAATCTCATGTAATTCTTTTGTGGATGAGGGAACCACTCATTACAATTGGGTTGATGATGATGATAATTGTTGTTTTAAGGGGCCCAACATCCAGGTTATCGGCCCCTAATGGTCTGTGTGATAGCGAAAATGTCAATGAAGTGGAAACCAGAACGAAAATTAAGTGAGCAGGAAAATACTTACAAAAAGGAACTCGGATTGAATCTACTCACAAAATGGAGAGCGGTAATACTTACAAAAGGGTATTTCGAACGAAAATACTCACAAAAGGAATAGATTTAAAGATTTAAAAATACGCAAAAAGGGTAGGTAAAGTTCAAAATACGTACAAAATGCAAGTACAGTCGAAATACTTACAAAATGCAATTGAGAATTAACTACTTGCAAAAAAAAGCGGTTTAGGTTGAAAATAAGTAGTGTGGTAGTGGGGGAGCTGCACCACTTCTTTTTGAACCCTCCTCGTATCGGCCCCGAACTTGATATCTCGCTAACCAAACATGGGATTAGAACATACAGGGTGTCCTAACACTGCTAGTAATGCCCCCTACTTTCCTATAGCCTCTTAATTTAATGAAAATACAAAAACTAAAAGATCATTCGCGAGTAGTGGGGTAGTGTTGGTCTCGTCAAGTCGCGCTCGTGCTTGAATATGTATGGCTATGTTGGGAAAGGGTTAGGTGGTGGGGGAGGAGTAGGGTTGAGTGAGGGGTCGTTTAGATGGTATTTTTTCCGCTCTAGATGATGGTGAGGTTATTTTTAAAAAATGGATGGAATTGGGAAACGCCATTTGGGCTAAACATGTTGTTTTTGGACATTTTGGCGATTAATGTTTTTTATACGCATGCGCACTTGAGGAGTTTTGTAAGAGGGCGGGCTTTTTAAATGATGATTTATTAATGAGTGTTTTTTTAATATGTATTGAAATAAACCCCAAAAACTAATAGGTCATCGGCTTTTTACTATCTCGCTAAGCAATAATCGGATTTAAACCTATGAGGTGTCGTAGGACTCGTGGTGAACTCCCCATTTCTATGGACGGGGTATATTCACTCCAAAATAAAAACTACCCTTACCCGGGGGGGGGGGTGAAATAGTAATTTATTTTTGTACGCCTGCGCACTTGGCGGTTTTTGTAAGAGGGCGGGCTTTTTAAATGATGATTTATTAATGAGTGTTTTTTTAATATGTATTGAAATAAACCCCAAAAACTAATAGGTCATCGGCTTTTTACTATCTCGCTAAGCAATAATCGGATTTAAACCTATGAGGTGTCGTAGGACTCGTGGTGAACTCCCCATTTCTATGGACGGGGTATATTCACTCCAAAATAAAAACTACCCTTACCCGGGGGGGGTGAAATAGTAATTTATTTTTGTACGCCTGCGCACTTGGCGGTTTTTGTAAGAGGGCGGGCTTTTTAAATGATGATTTATCAATGAGTGTTTTTTAATATGTATTGAAATAAACCCAAAACACTAATAGGTCATCGGCTTTTTACTATTTCGCTAACCAATAATCGGATTTAAACCTATGAGGTGTCGTAGGACTCGTGGTGAACTCCCCATTTCTATGGACGGGGTATATTCACCCCAAAATAAAAACTACCCTTACCCGGGGGGGTGAAATAGTAATTTATTTTTGTACGCCTGCGCACTTGGCGGTTTTTGTAAGAGGGCGGGCTTTTTAAATGATGATTTATAAATGAGTGTTTTTTAATATGTATTGAAATAAACCCAAAAAACTAATAGGTCATCGGCTTTTTACTATCTCGCTAACCAATAATCGGATTTAAACATATGGGGTGTCGTAGGACTCGTGGTGAACTCCCCTTTTCTATGGACGGGGCATATCCACTCCAAAATAAAAACTACCCTTACCCGGGGGTTGAAATGTAATATTTTTTGTATGTGCGCGCACGGACGGCTTTTGTCGAAAGGACCTAACTATACGTTTGTTAATATTTTCTGAACCCCTCATGGGATTTTGCCATAGGCAGTATTCTAGCCCTGGGGGTGACGCCCCGTTTTTGAATGTAGGATTCGTTTTTGTCGAAAGGGCCTAACGACACTTTTGTTCATATCTCGCGAACCAATTATGCTAGGGACTTGTATGAGGGGTCCTAGCACTTGGGGCAACATCCCCTGTTTGGGGGTGAAACTACCCCCCAAAATTGAAAAATCCATATCTTGGAAACGAAGAATCCTAAAATTAGGTGTGATAGCTTAAAAAATAGGGGATGATATGGGCTTTTACCTCGATGGATCATTTCACCCCTAAAACAGTAAATAGTTATGTTATGGGAAAAAAAACGTGTTAAACACCTAAAAATGATAAATGAACCTAAGATCTTTTGTTTTTGATGAAAAATAGCAGGGGGGTGAAACTACCCCCCAAAATTGAAAAATCCATGTCTCGGAAACGAAGAAGCCTAAAATTAGGTGTGATAGCTTAAAAAATAGGGGATGATATAGGCTTTTACCTCGATGGATCATTTCACCCCTAAAACAGTAAATAGTCATGTTATGGGGAAAAAACGTGTTAAACACCTAAAAATGATAAATGAACCTAAGATCTTTTGTTTTTGATGAAAAATAGCAGGGGGGTGAAACTACCCCCCAAAATTGAAAAATCCATATCTCGGAAACGATGAATCCTAAAATTAGGTGTGATAGCTTAAAAAATAGGGGATGATATGGGCTTTTACCTCGATTGATCATTTCACCCCTAAAACAGTAAATAGTCATGTTATGGGGGAAAAAGAACGTGTTAAACACCTAAAAATGATAAATGAACCTAAGATCTTTTGTTTTTGATGAAAAATAGCAGGGGGGTGAAACTACCCCCCAAAATTGAAAAATCCATATCTTGGAAACGAAGAATCCTAAAATTAGGTGTGATAGCCTAAAAAATAGGGGATGATATGGGCTTTTACCTCGATTGATCATTTCACCCCTAAAACAGTAAATAGTCATGTTATGAGGAAAAAACGTGTTATACACCTAAAAGCATAAGCATCTTTGTGAAACCATGCTTTAATGGACATGTGTATGGAGGATGATTGTTGTTATTATTATTATTAGGTAATTATGGATTAATGTGAGTATAGATAACTAACCAGTGGGGAGCGTGATGGCGCAGGTGCTTAGCTGCTCGTCTTTACCCGGACGGCTGGGGTTCAAATCCCGGTGACAGCGGGGGTTGGAATTTTCACTTGAAAAATCACGTGGCGTCAGAAAGGGCATTCGGCCTTAAATCCCCGGCCAAAATGAAAATGAGGCTGGTTGGCTCTGGCGACTCAAAATAATAGGGAAAAGCCGAAGAAAGAAAAAATGGTAACTCACTAGTAATAGTAAACATTGGTTTGAGGTGTTGAAGAAGTCAGGATGGGCAACCCTTTGCCATGGTTCACGAATGGACCCCAAAAAGTTTTACCTGTCAAGACTCAATATACCCTGTTGCAGTCTTGAGAAAAAAAATCGAACCGGGGCCTCTGTGGTGACAGTGGAGCTATATTCATGATGATTTTTAAACAAACATACGCTTGCCTACTACCGCTGTGTTGAATCTGCACAGAGACTCTGGCTTTGGTTTGTCTAGTGTCCCTTGGCGATAACAGCACAGCGACCTTGTCAGTAAGTTTCATATTACTCATTTGCTTGATAGCGGACGTGATCTGCACATGACTAGATCGTTGTTTGGTTTGACAAAGGCTTAGTGAAGCTTATTGCAACCTTGAAATGAATGTCATGGTATAGTCGGGGTTGGAAGGCAAGACCTTAGTGTTGACAACCAAGTAGGTTAACCACTACACGGTGAGATGGTCAAATAATAATGTAACAGAACATATAGAAACGTTTTCTATAGTTTAACGAATTGACTAAGAGCCATACCATGAGAGGTGTAGGTAATGAAAATTAAATCTAAGCTATAACTAAAACTAACTACACGCTTATATACTACAAGAAGAAATGGAAAACTAAAGGGCAACAGGTCAAATAAAGGACAGAAGGAATAAAAAAATGGCTCTCAACCCTCAAGCATGTGGATTGAGGGAGTTGGAGGAAAGAGAGCCATGAAAGGCAGATAAAAAGTGCATGCCCCAGAGGTAATGGATAAAAAGGGGGTAAACTGGACTCAGCTCAGAAATCCCTTGGGGTCGCCAACTTTTAAACTGATCAGCCGTAAACCCCTTGAGGGTGTAGCCATATGCAGAGTGCATCGCAAGTGGTGGGGCTTCTTGAGAGGGCTTGAGCAAAAGACAAATAAAATAAAATAAAAAAGCAAGACTGCCTCCTCACACTAGTAGAATATCAGAAAAAATAAATAAACAAGGGCCAATGAAGTTGCAAAAGGAAGAGACTCCCTAGGCCTCGGATACCCTAATCATGTTGGGGTCGGTAGAGAACAAGAGTTGAGCAAGTGTGGTCGACAGGAAATAAGACAGAGAGGAGCCTAGCACAAGTTAGTGGAAGCAATGACGGTCTCAGCTGGGACTCCGTGATCGTCAACCTACATGACACTAGATATGACGCCCAGGGGTGGAATTAAAGACCTCTTTTGTTTTATATCACATGGCATGCCTTATAATGCAATACTGGTCCTAGGGTGTGCAAAATTGTATTAGAAACTCAGCTAATAATAGTGTGCTTGCCCATGATTATTTTCCCAAGGACTGATAACCATGATTTCCAAGCCCCTAAGTAAGACAAAAAAACAAATGATTTTCATTTTCCAATGAGTTGGGGTGAGGTGAGGTGAGTTTTCTATACACCAAACTGATGTGGTTTCCCACTTCTACTCCAGGCAAATGCACATTTGATGTTAAGAATAGTTAAATGGTTTGCAACTGCCCAATGCTAGGACCTGATTAGTGGCTTTTAAAAAATGGAATGGAATGGAGTACACTTCCCTCAAAACCAACAAGAGGAGTGTTCGATCCCCCACAACCATTCTTAAAGTCAATATAAGTGACTATGCACTTCAGCTCATGACGGTCTCCTCTCTCCAATCCTACCCCTTAGTGGTGAAAGGCACACTCTAATACAACCATCATAGTGACAGGTTATCTGTTAAATACCTAACTATCCCCAGATTTACCTTAAATTTTCCTAAAATCCACTACATTTTCCGAAAATTGACCAAATGACACAACATTCCAGCAAAATTCAACAAATGACTACCAGATTTATTGAAATTCCATTGATTTACCTAAGCATGGTTTAAACTACCTCAAATTCATATAAAATTAGACGAATATAGATGAAAATTCACTAAAATTTACCAAACTTACCCAAAGTGGGCTACAAACCATGAAATTTATTCTTTTTTTTTTTGTTAATTCACTATATGTACTCGAAAATTTCATAATATTGCCTTTACATGTATGCTTTTATTGTTGTTGTTGTTTCGTTTACCATACTCTCTGCAGACAAATACCTCAACATGAATTTCTCTTAGACTAGGAGCTCTTTATTCGACATGATAGCTGAGTTTCATTTCCCATAAACTTGTCTCTGAGGCGGGTGTCAGGAAAAGGCATTCAGCTGTAAAAACCACACTCTCACATAGACTTTCATAACCTCTTACGTTGAGGTTCCTAACGCTAACGACATTGAATGATTGAACGGTTCCCTTTTCACTATTCCTGTCTATACTTTCCTCTTTAAGGTTGCGAGATGTTTGCAAGATTCCTAAAATGCAATTAAACTTAATAAATACCTTAAGATGGTTTGATTTGTTTAATGATAATGGTGTTGATGATTGTTATATATACGTGAAGACTAATTTTTTTTAGGTCTTGACTGGCCTTGCAATAAGAATTGACTAACCACACATGAGTTACCTATGAGGGAAACATTTTAGCCCACTATGTTGGTTATTGACCAGTGAGTACAGTTGTAGAAAGCTGTTTTTTTTTTTCTTTTTTTTTTTTTTTGAAATCATATACAACAGAGGCTTAAACCTATAGACAATCCGTGTGACCATGTTTGTTAAACATGACATTATACCAGGGACAATTAGGAAACTTGTGTAGAGCTTACCAAAAATAATGTTGTGTAACAGTAAATGCTAGTCAACAAACAGTTATGCCATACTAAAAAATCATTATACAATACCTGAGAGAGCTCTTCTAAAAGTATTAATGCGTAACATGTTTCCACTCGCTTGTTATATATTTTTCGGCGTGGGAATGATTCTCAAGAAATGAAATGCAAATGGAACTGAAATGCAACACAAACGAATAATGAGCGCGCGCGGTGACTGAGATTGATAACATGACGTACTGTCGGTTATGTAGCTATGTGGAATGTTTATCACATATGGTTTACTTCAAGGTTTGGAGATCCCATTAAAGATATTCCTACAATAAATGATTTTCAAGTTGTCGTTCTATGGCGTGAAATTATTTAATATAGCCTATGATATTTTATAATTTTATTAATGCAGCCAATGGCCATGTATTTTTCTTTTCAGGACGGGTCAGGGAAGGGATTATGATATTTGCTAAAAGGATTTACCACTGGAATTATTTTACAAGTAGTTATTTTAATGACCAACAGAGTTCACTGTTAAGAAGGTAGAGCCCTATGTGGAATGTAGGATAACATGTTATACATCATATGCAACTACTGTAAGGCTTGTGATTTTTAAGATGCCTTTATCCCTATATTAATCACCCAGTTTGCAATACTGATAACTGCAATGTTACTGAAAAAAATTGAAACAAAACAAAAATCAGCATTGAAAAAACAAAAAAGTGGTTGAGCATATATATAGTGGGGAAAAGAAACGTTTTGTAAACACTAATGTCCAACAAGACTAATTAAATCAGTAACTGTCAGGGTGGCCGAGTGGTTAAGGCGTTTGACTTAAGATCAAATTTCCAATTATATAAGGAAGCAAGGGTTCGAATCCCTTCCCTGACATAACTATTGCTTGAACATGCAAGAAAACAAGAAATATACACAAACTATGTTTATCAATTTAATCAATTTTTTACAAGAGATAGACACACAGAATACAGCTCTTTTGGTTTATCAGTTCTTTTAAACATAACACTTGTTGAAAATTATTTTTTAGGGGATGGGGGTGTTGCTACGTTGACTCATTACACAATAATAGCAGCTTTACGAAGTTCATTTTCTATATTTAATAGCTCTTTCTCATAACCAATATGGCCAAGCTGTTTACAGGCATGCAAGAGCTGTAGACGTTCGACTAATATATTAGGATCGTTCCATTTACTATTTTTTATGAATGGTTTCAGAATCTCGGGAAGCAGTTCATCATTATCACCATCATTATGATTATCATCCTCATTATTATAATCATTTTCATAATGATGATCATTATCATCGTTATCATTACCATGATAATTTCCACCTGTGTCCACAGTCTGTTCAATGGTTTGAGTTGTCTTTGATAGTGTTGAAAGCTTTTTTTTAGATGTGCTAGAATGCTTTAACATTGTTATGTTATTTTTACCACTATTACCTTTCCCCACTAACTTTTTGATGGGGTATATTGTCTCTGATAGGGTTGAGGGCTTTTGAGATGTGGGTGCATGTCTGATCATGGGTTTCACAGGAGGTGTTAAAGGTTTCTCATTAAACAACTCGCTAACAGCATGAGTGCGTTGTAGTGTATTAATCTTGAGGTTAATATTATCTTGAGCAGTACTATCTTTCTCTTGGACTTGGTTTCTTGCTTTGGTTTGGGTTTTCCTTATATTTAGACTAGCGTGATTATTAAGTTTACATTCATGATTGTTTGAAGAAAGTACGTCCAATTCTTTTGTTTTAAGCATTCCTCGACACTGTTTCGATCGTTGCTTTGAACAGCGCCAAATAACAGTTCCATTTTTATTGCTTTGTTTCACAATATATGAATATCCTTTATAGTATGCATAAGGCTTACCATACCTAGTCACTGATACTTCCATATCAACTGTCAAGCACAAACTAATCTCTAGTAAAGACAACTTGGTAATAACAACAATAGTTTAATGTGGGAGCATATATACATGCAAAAAGTGGGAGCAAAGGTGGGGGGTAAAAAGTGGGAGCAAAAGTGGTAGCAAATGTGGGAGAAAAAAATAACTGTGAGCAAAAAGTGGGAGCAAATATGGGATCAAATGTGGGAGCAAAGCAAATATAAAAAAAAGTGGGAGCAAATATGCTAACAAATATGTCAACAAATATACCAGCAAAAGTAAATACACAAGTCAAGATAGATTAAAGTGCAAAGAAAATATGAAAGCAAATATGAGAGCAAAAAGGGTGATTTTCTAAAACAACTAGACATAACAAACTTAGTCATAACCTAACCTCACCTAACCTAACCTCACCTCACCTAACCTCACCTCACCTAACCTCACCTAACCTCACCTCACCTAACTTCACCTAACCTAACCTAACCTAACCTAACCTATCCTAACCTAACCTAACCTAAACTAACCTCACCTAACCTAACCTCACCTCACCTAACTTCACCTAACCTAACCTAACCTAACTTCACCTAACCTAACTTGAGTGAACTTTACCTAACCTAACCCATCATAACTTCACCTAACCTAACTTTACCTAATCTAACTTCACCTAACCTAACTTTCAACTCTCAGATCAAAATTAAATTCTAGGCATAGTTGAGTTGGAAGCCAAGACTTCAGGGATAACACACAAGTATACTAGCCACTACACCGCAAAATAGGCAAATTATCATGCAACACAACATAAAGTAAAAGTTTCCTGTAGTGTAACTCATTGGCTGTCAACCATAGTTTGGGAATTCAAACCCAAGACCTCAGGACTTTTGTTTTGAACATTATCAGAAATATTATTCCATTTACATTTTGCTGCTGCTGCTTATAGTTATAAGAGTTGGCATTAATATGGAAAGCAAAAAAAAAAAAAAATGTGGGAGCAAAAAGTGGGAGGAAAACGTGTAAGCAGAAGTGGGAGCAAATATGGGAGCAGAAAGTGGGAGCAAATGTGAAAGCAAAAGTGGGAGCAAAAAGAGCGAGCAAAAGTGAGTGTACAAAGTAGGAGCAAAATGTGTGAGTAAAACGTGGGGGCAAATGTGGTGTTTTACTAAAACAATCTCCCCTAACCTAACCTAAACTAACTTCACTCAACCTAATTTCACCTAACCTAACTTTACTTAACCTAACCTTCCAACTCTCAGATCAAAAATTAAATTCTGGCCATAGTCGAGTTGGAACCCAAAACCTCTGGGATAACACCCAAGTATACTAGCCACTACATCGCGAAATGGGCAAATTATCATGCAACACAACACAAAAATAAAAAGTTTTCTGTAGTGTAACTCATTGGCTGACATTCATAGTTGAGAATTCAAACCCAAGACCTCAGGACTTTTGTTTTGAACATTATCAGAAATATTATTCCATTTACATTTTGCTGTTGCTTATAGTTATAAGAGTTGGCATTAATATGGGAGCAAAAGTGAAAGCAAAAAGTGGGTGCAAGCATGGCTGGTTGTAGAGACTTTCATATCAACAAATACACATAAACTAAATTTTAGTAAAGTGACTTGGCTAATAATAATAATAATATTAACAGTTTAAAAATTTTTTCAAGGGGATTGATATTTTTCAGGATGTAATTTCCAAAGTACTGTCAAGAATAATAATTACATGAACAGATTCCAAGAACTCTAGAGTGCTTTTAAGGTTAATGATTGGCTAGGAGTGAGATAGAGCTAGCTAACCTAAGTTAACCTCAGCTCAGTAAACCTAACCTTGTCGCATGGCATGTTCTACAAGTATAGACTTGCTTTGAGACTGGCTATGACGTCACAGATGAATGGCGGTGGGAGGCTGGCAAAAAGGAAAATGTTTTTGGATAATAAAAACGTCATGTCCAGCCTCCCACCGCCATTCATCTGTGACGTCATAGCCAGTCTCAAAGCAAGTCTATACTTGTAGAACATGCCATGCGACAAGGTTAGGTTTACTGAGCTGAGGTTAACTTAGGTTAGCTAGCTCTATCTCACTCCTAGCCAATCATTAACCTTAAAAGCACTCTAGAGTTCTTGGAATCTGTTCATGTAATTATTATTCTTGACAGTACTTTGGAAATTACATCCTGAAAAATATCAATCCCCTTGAAAAAATTTTTAAACTGTTAATATTATTATTATTATTAGCCAAGTCACTTTACTAAAATTTAGTTTATGTGTATTTGTTGATATGAAAGTCTCTACAACCAGCCATGCTTGCACCCACTTTTTGCTTTCACTTTTGCTCCCATATTAATGCCAACTCTTATAACTATAAGCAACAGCAAAATGTAAATGGAATAATATTTCTGATAATGTTCAAAACAAAAGTCCTGAGGTCTTGGGTTTGAATTCTCAACTATGAATGTCAGCCAATGAGTTACACTACAGAAAACTTTTTATTTTTGTGTTGTGTTGCATGATAATTTGCCCATTTCGCGATGTAGTGGCTAGTATACTTGGGTGTTATCCCAGAGGTTTTGGGTTCCAACTCGACTATGGCCAGAATTTAATTTTTGATCTGAGAGTTGGAAGGTTAGGTTAAGTAAAGTTAGGTTAGGTGAAATTAGGTTGAGTGAAGTTAGTTTAGGTTAGGTTAGGGGAGATTGTTTTAGTAAAACACCACATTTGCCCCCACGTTTTACTCACACATTTTGCTCCTACTTTGTACACTCACTTTTGCTCGCTCTTTTTGCTCCCACTTTTGCTTTCACATTTGCTCCCACTTTCTGCTCCCATATTTGCTCCCACTTCTGCTTACACGTTTTCCTCCCACTTTTTGCTCCCACATTTTTTTTTTTTTTTGCTTTCCATATTAATGCCAACTCTTATAACTATAAGCAGCAGCAGCAAAATGTAAATGGAATAATATTTCTGATAATGTTCAAAACAAAAGTCCTGAGGTCTTGGGTTTGAATTCCCAAACTATGGTTGACAGCCAATGAGTTACACTACAGGAAACTTTTACTTTATGTTGTGTTGCATGATAATTTGCCTATTTTGCGGTGTAGTGGCTAGTATACTTGTGTGTTATCCCTGAAGTCTTGGCTTCCAACTCAACTATGCCTAGAATTTAATTTTGATCTGAGAGTTGAAAGTTAGGTTAGGTGAAGTTAGATTAGGTAAAGTTAGGTTAGGTGAAGTTATGATGGGTTAGGTTAGGTAAAGTTCACTCAAGTTAGGTTAGGTGAAGTTAGGTTAGGTTAGGTTAGGTGAAGTTAGGTGAGGTGAGGTTAGGTTAGGTGAGGTTAGTTTAGGTTAGGTTAGGTTAGGATAGGTTAGGTTAGGTTAGGTTAGGTTAGGTGAAGTTAGGTGAGGTGAGGTTAGGTGAGGTTAGGTGAGGTGAGGTTAGGTGAGGTGAGGTTAGGTTAGGTGAGGTTAGGTTATGACTAAGTTTGTTATGTCTAGTTGTTTTAGAAAATCACCCTTTTTGCTCTCATATTTGCTTTCATATTTTCTTTGCACTTTAATCTATCTTGACTTGTGTATTTACTTTTGCTGGTATATTTGTTGACATATTTGTTAGCATATTTGCTCCCACTTTTTTTTATATTTGCTTTGCTCCCACATTTGATCCCATATTTGCTCCCACTTTTTGCTCACAGTTATTTTTTTCTCCCACATTTGCTACCACTTTTGCTCCCACTTTTTACCCCCCACCTTTGCTCCCACTTTTTGCATGTATATATGCTCCCACATTAAACTATTGTTGTTATTACCAAGTTGTCTTTACTAGAGATTAGTTTGTGCTTGACAGTTGATATGGAAGTATCAGTGACTAGGTATGGTAAGCCTTATGCATACTATAAAGGATATTCATATATTGTGAAACAAAGCAATAAAAATGGAACTGTTATTTGGCGCTGTTCAAAGCAACGATCGAAACAGTGTCGAGGAATGCTTAAAACAAAAGAATTGGACGTACTTTCTTCAAACAATCATGAATGTAAACTTAATAATCACGCTAGTCTAAATATAAGGAAAACCCAAACCAAAGCAAGAAACCAAGTCCAAGAGAAAGATAGTACTGCTCAAGATAATATTAACCTCAAGATTAATACACTACAACGCACTCATGCTGTTAGCGAGTTGTTTAATGAGAAACCTTTAACACCTCCTGTGAAACCCATGATCAGACATGCACCCACATCTCAAAAGCCCTCAACCCTATCAGAGACAATATACCCCATCAAAAAGTTAGTGGGGAAAGGTAATAGTGGTAAAAATAACATAACAATGTTAAAGCATTCTAGCACATCTAAAAAAAAGCTTTCAACACTATCAAAGACAACTCAAACCATTGAACAGACTGTGGACACAGGTGGAAATTATCATGGTAATGATAACGATGATAATGATCATCATTATGAAAATGATTATAATAATGAGGATGATAATCATAATGATGGTGATAATGATGAACTGCTTCCCGAGATTCTGAAACCATTCATAAAAAATAGTAAATGGAACGATCCTAATATATTAGTCGAACGTCTACAGCTCTTGCATGCCTGTAAACAGCTTGGCCATATTGGTTATGAGAAAGAGCTATTAAATATAGAAAATGAACTTCGTAAAGCTGCTATTATTGTGTAATGAGTCAACGTAGCAACACCCCCATCCCCTAAAAAATAATTTTCAACAAGTGTTATGTTTAAAAGAACTGATAAACCAAAAGAGCTGTATTCTGTGTGTCTATCTCTTGTAAAAAATTGATTAAATTGATAAACATAGTTTGTGTATATTTCTTGTTTTCTTGCATGTTCAAGCAATAGTTATGTCAGGGAAGGGATTCGAACCCTTGCTTCCTTATATAATTGGAAATTTGATCTTAAGTCAAACGCCTTAACCACTCGGCCACCCTGACAGTTACTGATTTAATTAGTCTTGTTGGACATTAGTGTTTACAAAACGTTTCTTTTCCCCACTATATATATGCTCAACCACTTTTTTGTTTTTTCAATGCTGATTTTTGTTTTGTTTCAATTTTTTTCAGTAACATTGCAGTTATCAGTATTGCAAACTGGGTGATTAATATAGGGATAAAGGCATCTTAAAAATCACAAGCCTTACAGTAGTTGCATATGATGTATAACATGTTATCCTACATTCCACATAGGGCTCTACCTTCTTAACAGTGAACTCTGTTGGTCATTAAAATAACTACTTGTAAAATAATTCCAGTGGTAAATCCTTTTAGCAAATATCATAATCCCTTCCCTGACCCGTCCTGAAAAGAAAAATACATGGCCATTGGCTGCATTAATAAAATTATAAAATATCATAGGCTATATTAAATAATTTCACGCCATAGAACGACAACTTGAAAATCATTTATTGTAGGAATATCTTTAATGGGATCTCCAAACCTTGAAGTAAACCATATGTGATAAACATTCCACATAGCTACATAACCGACAGTACGTCATGTTATCAATCTCAGTCACCGCGCGCGCTCATTATTCGTTTGTGTTGCATTTCAGTTCCATTTGCATTTCATTTCTTGAGAATCATTCCCACGCCGAAAAATATATAACAAGCGAGTGGAAACATGTTACGCATTAATACTTTTAGAAGAGCTCTCTCAGGTATTGTATAATGATTTTTTAGTATGGCATAACTGTTTGTTGACTAGCATTTACTGTTACACAACATTATTTTTGGTAAGCTCTACACAAGTTTCCTAATTGTCCCTGGTATAATGTCATGTTTAACAAACATGGTCACACGGATTGTCTATAGGTTTAAGCCTCTGTTGTATATGATTTCAAAAAAAAAAAAAAAGAAAAAAAAAAAACAGCTTTCTACAACTGTACTCACTGGTCAATAACCAACATAGTGGGCTAAAATGTTTCCCTCATAGGTAACTCATGTGTGGTTAGTCAATTCTTATTGCAAGGCCAGTCAAGACCTAAAAAAAATTAGTCTTCACGTATATATAACAATCATCAACACCATTATCATTAAACAAATCAAACCATCTTAAGGTATTTATTAAGTTTAATTGCATTTTAGGAATCTTGCAAACATCTCGCAACCTTAAAGAGGAAAGTATAGACAGGAATAGTGAAAAGGGAACCGTTCAATCATTCAATGTCGTTAGCGTTAGGAACCTCAACGTAAGAGGTTATGAAAGTCTATGTGAGAGTGTGGTTTTTACAGCTGAATGCCTTTTCCTGACACCCGCCTCAGAGACAAGTTTATGGGAAATGAAACTCAGCTATCATGTCGAATAAAGAGCTCCTAGTCTAAGAGAAATTCATGTTGAGGTATTTGTCTGCAGAGAGTATGGTAAACGAAACAACAACAACAATAAAAGCATACATGTAAAGGCAATATTATGAAATTTTCGAGTACATATAGTGAATTAACAAAAAAAAAAAGAATAAATTTCATGGTTTGTAGCCCACTTTGGGTAAGTTTGGTAAATTTTAGTGAATTTTCATCTATATTCGTCTAATTTTATATGAATTTGAGGTAGTTTAAACCATGCTTAGGTAAATCAATGGAATTTCAATAAATCTGGTAGTCATTTGTTGAATTTTGCTGGAATGTTGTGTCATTTGGTCAATTTTCGGAAAATGTAGTGGATTTTAGGAAAATTTAAGGTAAATCTGGGGATAGTTAGGTATTTAACAGATAACCTGTCACTATGATGGTTGTATTAGAGTGTGCCTTTCACCACTAAGGGGTAGGATTGGAGAGAGGAGACCGTCATGAGCTGAAGTGCATAGTCACTTATATTGACTTTAAGAATGGTTGTGGGGGATCGAACACTCCTCTTGTTGGTTTTGAGGGAAGTGTACTCCATTCCATTCCATTTTTTAAAAGCCACTAATCAGGTCCTAGCATTGGGCAGTTGCAAACCATTTAACTATTCTTAACATCAAATGTGCATTTGCCTGGAGTAGAAGTGGGAAACCACATCAGTTTGGTGTATAGAAAACTCACCTCACCTCACCCCAACTCATTGGAAAATGAAAATCATTTGTTTTTTTGTCTTACTTAGGGGCTTGGAAATCATGGTTATCAGTCCTTGGGAAAATAATCATGGGCAAGCACACTATTATTAGCTGAGTTTCTAATACAATTTTGCACACCCTAGGACCAGTATTGCATTATAAGGCATGCCATGTGATATAAAACAAAAGAGGTCTTTAATTCCACCCCTGGGCGTCATATCTAGTGTCATGTAGGTTGACGATCACGGAGTCCCAGCTGAGACCGTCATTGCTTCCACTAACTTGTGCTAGGCTCCTCTCTGTCTTATTTCCTGTCGACCACACTTGCTCAACTCTTGTTCTCTACCGACCCCAACATGATTAGGGTATCCGAGGCCTAGGGAGTCTCTTCCTTTTGCAACTTCATTGGCCCTTGTTTATTTATTTTTTCTGATATTCTACTAGTGTGAGGAGGCAGTCTTGCTTTTTTATTTTATTTTATTTGTCTTTTGCTCAAGCCCTCTCAAGAAGCCCCACCACTTGCGATGCACTCTGCATATGGCTACACCCTCAAGGGGTTTACGGCTGATCAGTTTAAAAGTTGGCGACCCCAAGGGATTTCTGAGCTGAGTCCAGTTTACCCCCTTTTTATCCATTACCTCTGGGGCATGCACTTTTTATCTGCCTTTCATGGCTCTCTTTCCTCCAACTCCCTCAATCCACATGCTTGAGGGTTGAGAGCCATTTTTTTATTCCTTCTGTCCTTTATTTGACCTGTTGCCCTTTAGTTTTCCATTTCTTCTTGTAGTATATAAGCGTGTAGTTAGTTTTAGTTATAGCTTAGATTTAATTTTCATTACCTACACCTCTCATGGTATGGCTCTTAGTCAATTCGTTAAACTATAGAAAACGTTTCTATATGTTCTGTTACATTATTATTTGACCATCTCACCGTGTAGTGGTTAACCTACTTGGTTGTCAACACTAAGGTCTTGCCTTCCAACCCCGACTATACCATGACATTCATTTCAAGGTTGCAATAAGCTTCACTAAGCCTTTGTCAAACCAAACAACGATCTAGTCATGTGCAGATCACGTCCGCTATCAAGCAAATGAGTAATATGAAACTTACTGACAAGGTCGCTGTGCTGTTATCGCCAAGGGACACTAGACAAACCAAAGCCAGAGTCTCTGTGCAGATTCAACACAGCGGTAGTAGGCAAGCGTATGTTTGTTTAAAAATCATCATGAATATAGCTCCACTGTCACCACAGAGGCCCCGGTTCGATTTTTTTTCTCAAGACTGCAACAGGGTATATTGAGTCTTGACAGGTAAAACTTTTTGGGGTCCATTCGTGAACCATGGCAAAGGGTTGCCCATCCTGACTTCTTCAACACCTCAAACCAATGTTTACTATTACTAGTGAGTTACCATTTTTTCTTTCTTCGGCTTTTCCCTATTATTTTGAGTCGCCGGAGCCAACCAGCCTCATTTTCATTTTGGCCGGGGATTTAAGGCCGAATGCCCTTTCTGACGCCACGTGATTTTTCAAGTGAAAATTCCAACCCCCGCTGTCACCGGGATTTGAACCCCAGCCGTCCGGGTAAAGACGAGCAGCTAAGCACCTGCGCCATCACGCTCCCCACTGGTTAGTTATCTATACTCACATTAATCCATAATTACCTAATAATAATAATAACAACAATCATCCTCCATACACATGTCCATTAAAGCATGGTTTCACAAAGATGCTTATGCTTTTAGGTGTATAACACGTTTTTTCCTCATAACATGACTATTTACTGTTTTAGGGGTGAAATGATCAATCGAGGTAAAAGCCCATATCATCCCCTATTTTTTAGGCTATCACACCTAATTTTAGGATTCTTCGTTTCCAAGATATGGATTTTTCAATTTTGGGGGGTAGTTTCACCCCCCTGCTATTTTTCATCAAAAACAAAAGATCTTAGGTTCATTTATCATTTTTAGGTGTTTAACACGTTCTTTTTCCCCCATAACATGACTATTTACTGTTTTAGGGGTGAAATGATCAATCGAGGTAAAAGCCCATATCATCCCCTATTTTTTAAGCTATCACACCTAATTTTAGGATTCATCGTTTCCGAGATATGGATTTTTCAATTTTGGGGGGTAGTTTCACCCCCCTGCTATTTTTCATCAAAAACAAAAGATCTTAGGTTCATTTATCATTTTTAGGTGTTTAACACGTTTTTTCCCCATAACATGACTATTTACTGTTTTAGGGGTGAAATGATCCATCGAGGTAAAAGCCTATATCATCCCCTATTTTTTAAGCTATCACACCTAATTTTAGGCTTCTTCGTTTCCGAGACATGGATTTTTCAATTTTGGGGGGTAGTTTCACCCCCCTGCTATTTTTCATCAAAACAAAAGATCTTAGGTTCATTTATCATTTTTAGGTGTTTAACACGTTTTTTTTCCCATAACATGACTATTTACTGTTTTAGGGGTGAAATGATCCATCGAGGTAAAAGCCCATATCATCCCCTATTTTTAAGCTATCACACCTAATTTTAGGATTCTTCGTTTCCAAGATATGGATTTTTTCAATTTTGGGGGGTAGTTTCACCCCCAAACAGGGGATGTTGCCCCAAGTGCTAGGACCCCTCATACAAGTCCCTAGCATAATTGGTTCGCGAGATATGAACAAAAGTGTCGTTAGGCCTTTCGACAAAAACGAATCCTACATTCAAAAACGGGGGCGTCACCCCCAGGGCTAGAATACTGCCTATGGCAAAATCCCATGAGGGGTTCAGAAAATATTAACAAACGTATAGTTAGGTCCTTTCGACAAAAGCCCGTCCGTGCGCGCACATACAAAAAATATTACATTTCAACCCCCGGGTAAGGGTAGTTTTTATTTTGGAGTGGATATGCCCCGTCCATAGAAAAGGGGAGTTCACCACGAGTCTACGACACCCCATATGTTTAAATCCGATTATTGGTTAGCGAGATAGTAAAAAGCCGATGACCTATTAGTTTTTTGGGTTTATTTCAATACATATTAAAAAACACTCATTGATAAATCATCATTTAAAAAGCCCGCCCTCTTACAAAAACCGCCAAGTGCGCAGGCGTACAAAAATAAATTACTATTTCACCCCCCCCGGGTAAGGGTAGTTTTTTATTTTGGGGTGAATATACCCCGTCCATAGAAATGGGGAGTTCACCACGAGTCCTACGACACCTCATAGGTTTAAATCCGATTATTGGTTAGCGAAATAGTAAAAAGCCGATGACCTATTAGTGTTTTGGGTTTATTTCAATACATATTAAAAAACACTCATTGATAAATCATCATTTAAAAAGCCCGCCCTCTTACAAAAACCGCCAAGTGCGCAGGCGTACAAAAATAAATTACTATTTCACCCCCCCCCGGGTAAGGGTAGTTTTATTTTGGAGTGAATATACCCCGTCCATAGAAATGGGGAGTTCACCACGAGTCCTACGACACCTCATAGGTTTAATCCGATTATTGCTTAGCGAGATAGTAAAAAGCCGATGACCTATTAGTTTTTGGGGTTTATTTCAATACATATTAAAAAAACACTCATTAATAAATCATCATTTAAAAAGCCCGCCCTCTTACAAAAACCGCCAAGTGCGCAGGCGTACAAAAATAAATTACTATTTCACCCCCCCCCCCGGGTAAGGGTAGTTTTTATTTGGAGTGAATATACCCCGTCCATAGAAAAGGGGAGTTCACCACGAGTCCTACGACACCTCATAGGTTTAAATCCGATTATTGCTTAGCGAGATAGTAAAAAGCCGATGACCTATTAGTTTTTGGGGTTTATTTCAATACATATTAAAAAAACACTCATTAATAAATCATCATTTAAAAAGCCCGCCCTCTTACAAAACTCCTCAAGTGCGCATGCGTATAAAAAAACATTCATCGCCAAAATGTCAAAAAACAACATGTTTACCCCAAATGGCGTTTCCCAATTCCATCCATTTTTAAAAAATAACCTCACCATCATCTAGAGCGGAAAAAATACCATCTAAACGACCCCTCACTCGACCCTACTCCTCCCCCACCACATAACCCTTTCCCAACATAGGCATACATATTCAAGCACGAGCGCGACTTCAGGAAACCAACACTACCCCACTACTCGCGAATGACCTTTTAGTTTTGGTCTTTTAATCAAATAAAGAGCCTATAGGAAAGTAGGGGGCATTACTAGCAGTGCTAGGACACCCTGTATGTTTAAATCCCATGATTTGTTAGCGAGATATCAGGTTCGGGGCAGCTACGAGGGTGGCTCAATAAAAAGGTAAGCAGCTCCCCCATCATCCCACTACTCACGTACGCCCTTCAGAACGAGTGCGAAAAATTAGACATTACTCGCCATGTTTATCAATAAAGAAATAAATAAAGAATGAATGAATTCATAAATAAATAAAAAATAAGAAAATAAGTTAATAGATAAATAAAGATAGAAAGAAAGGAAGAAAGAAAGAAGGAAACAAAAAGAGAAGGAAAGAAAGAAAGGAATTAATAAAAAAATAAAAATTAAGGATAAAAGTTAATGCTTCAAGAAAGAAAGAAAGAAAGAAAGAAAGAAAGAAAGAAAGAAAGAAAGAAAGGAAGGAAGGAAGGAAGAAAGGAAGAAAGGAAGGGAGAAAGGAAGGAAGATAGGAAGGAAGAAAGAAAGGAAGAAAGGAAGGAAGGAAAGGAAGGAAGGAAGAAAGGAAGGAAGGAAGAAAGGAATGAAGGAAGAAAGTAAGGAAGAAGGGAAGGAAGGAAGAAAGGAAGGAAGGAAGAAAGGAAGGAAGAAAGGAAGGAAGGAAGAAAGGAAGGAAGGAAGGAAGAAAGAAAGGAAGGAAGAAAGGAAGGAAGAAGGGAAGGAAGGAAGGAAGAAAGGAAGGAAGGAAGAAAGGAAGGAAGAAAGAAAGGAAGGAAGAAAGAAAGAAAAACAGAAAGAAGGAAAGGAATGATTGAATGTATGAATGGAATTAATAAATAAAAGAAATAAAAAAGGAATCAAAAAGTAATAAATAATTAAATACCTAAATAAGTACATAAACGTATTAATTGATTAATTAATAAACAAACAAACATATAAATGAATTAATGTAAGAATATATGTCCTCGATGGTGATTAATGTTTATGTCTTCGACTGTACTATTTTTCTGCTACCATTCCCCCTTAATCAAGTGTGACGACATGGGTTTTGTCGTTATTACATTCTTTTCCCTCCCCCAAGGTTTCAAGCACACAATATTCTCATTAAATAGTTGTTCCTTAATCATCACGACCAATTAGCTTATTGTTTGATTCATTATGTTCAAACTTTAAACCTCTTGAATAAAAGAATGCTGTTCATTGTCGCTCTAAACTGTTCCGCGAGAACAATCAAAGTGCTCTTATCCTAGGTTAGTTTAATTCTTATTTTCATAATTACATTTTTCTTTTATCAAGAGGGGGATTTTTTTCGGGGAATTGAATTTGCTGTTATTTCTTGTTTGAAGATATGAAGTGGATTGTTTTAATAAAATTGTGATTAGTGATGATTTCCAGTGGAAGAGGTAAGGGGATAGCAGTCTTTCCTCTTATACAGATATTAGGGACTTGTATAGCGCTCAGGTGGCGTTAACTGAAAGTTGGTCAAAACAGTTCAGTTTCTTAATATCATCCATTCTATTATTTAAATCACTCATAATGTTTCCGTATTGATGTGCTTATACAATTTTAAAAAAGGTTTATGTTCGACGATGTTGAAATGTATATATTATATGTCAGAAAACTGTATCGTAATGATGGTTATTATAGTACTGCTTTTAGCCTACTTTTCACATTTTGCAAAAATGTGTGTCTATCTGTCTGTCTGTCCTTCTGTCTGTCTGTCTGGCTGGCTGTTTGTGTGTGTCCCTCTATCAACTCCTAAACGGCTGCATCAATCGAAACAAAATTTGGTAGGAGTAAAGATCTATACATGAATACCTCACGGCCATATTTGAAAATGATGTCAGTGCTACCAACTGCTGAAAAATCGCAATTGAAATATGAGCTCCATGTTGGATATCTTGGAAGGTATGAATGGGAGCTATTTCAAAATTGGCACACGTATAGATAATAATATTGCAGTTTAATTTCCAGGAGGCCATACATGGTAGTGTTGCCAAAATGATTATAAGCCTGCTGATAGGTCCAAATTTTAAATGCATATAACTTATTCACTATCAATTGGATTTCAACCAAATTTCGTATGTGCTATGTGTACATAAACAGATATGACTGAGCGTATTCTTAAGAGCCAACAGCGCTGCCAACTGTTAATAAATGCTCTCATTTTTAGCCTACTTTTCACATTTTGCAAAAATGAGGAAAAAGTAGTTTTATGAGATCGATCCGGGAAAATGTGTGTCTGTCTGTCTGTCTGTCCTTCTGTCTGTCTGTCTGTCTGTCTGGCTGTGTGTGTGTGTGTCCCCCCCCCTATCAACCCCTAAACGGCTGGAGTAAACGAAATAAAATTTGGTAGGAGTAAAGATCTATACCAGAATATCTCACGGCCATGAGACCTTATGGCATATTGCATATCCATCTAGTCTCAAGTTTGTGTTTCCAACATTAATTCTATACGCAGACCGGCACAGCAGATGCAGAGTACAGAGGCGGCAAATACTTTTATTGGATGTGTGCAGAGACGTGTACGAAGAATAGCAGGAGGGTTGAGTGGTCATAAATGCACTTAGCAGGTTTCCAGGGTGTGCCGAGGGAGTACATTGTACCGTGAGAAGACGAGCGAGGGTAGGACAGGCAGGTCGTTGAACGCAGGAATTTGTGTGGGAAAATTGCAGTTTGGCAAGGTCACAGCTCCAAGTTTTGGTGCCGCCCAAATGTGACCTACTTATGAATTAATGACCGGAGAGCAATGAGAGTTGCATGTATGGAAGCGGGAGACTCTCAACCTCCCAGAAATGTAATTTGATGCAATTTGGATGTAAGGCTGATTTAATTCAGTATAAAATGCCTGATGTGGGGGCGTTTCAGCATCAGCCAATGAGTGGATAAGCGTCACCAAGCCATGTTTGGCGCGTAAATTGGCAGACAATGAGGGATGATTATTGAGTTCATTTGATAAGGAGCCCACGATCGATTCTTGGAAAGGACATCACCAATGAGACATTGAGATTACGATGAGTGCAATGATATAAGTCAATTCGGGACAGAGCTTTTATTTTTGGAAATAAATCTCATATTTCCCCCTCCTACGGCCGGTTATGCCTCAAAAACTTAAATAGCTTCAACTGAGAGAGTTAGGTCAGTCAATTTTGTGATTCTGTCACGGACGCTCCACGTCAGTCGAGTTCGTGATTTTGGACTCTGTTAATTTTCATGTCAGATGGTGAAATGGAGATAGCGGGGCGTTTTATTTTTGAGATCATGTCTAGATACTATAGCATACGAGTGCGAGTTCTTGTTAGTGGCGAGATAAGACATTGATATGCGCCAGTTCGCGAGTACAAGTTCGGCTGAGAAATAGGCTAGCCATTGCGCTAGATAAACATATAAGTTGTGTCGATAGGAGCTACGGTGGACGATCTGGATGAATTGAGTAGTTCAGATGGTAGCATTTAGGAGAATGATAGGATTATCGGTCCGGAACAGTGAGTGCGTGTTACTTTCTTGAATGTCGCATTAAAAAAATTGTGTATTTCTGTGTTCTTCGTTACCACGAGGTACCTGAAGCAAGAGGAAGCTGATGCCGAGATTGGAACAATGGGAGGATCTTCAACTATGGAATTCGTCATGCGAGGAATGAGGGCGTAAACCCAAAACCTTGGGGCACGCCGCGATGATGGAGACAGTCTGGGACCCAGGAATAGTGATAAGTACAGCAAATTATCTTGCATAATTTAGTTAGGGGTGTACGGATCAGCATAAGTGCAATGGCTGTGTACATATTCAATTTCTTAATGTTAGTTGTGTTTTTGTTGTTGTGTTTGTTGATGCAACGTGCGTGTAAATATGTATCGTGTGGTCATGGTTTTCAATGTAGTTTGGGGAGATTATCATTCAGGGGAAATCTGGCCATCAGCTACTGTCACTGTAGATACATTTTCAGTTGAGAAGGTGGGGTGAGAGTTTGTACAGTGGTCGTAAGCAAACCAGAGCATATTGAATATTTTGTGGTAAATCAGGTTCGTGGATCGACTGTGGTAAGTTCTACCAGGTAATGGTTTTTGTTGCAATCTTCGATTGGTGACGGACAAGGCAGGCAAACCCGGCGATTTGAGGTATTTAAATGGGAGTATGGCTGGATGTACTGATGCATATTGGTAAGTCGTGGATGTTGTGCCCACGTGTATTTGGTTGAGTTGGTGGAGGTTGGTACCCGCTCATATTGGTAAGTCGTGGATGTTGTGCCCACGTGTATTTGGTTGAGTTGGTGGAGGTTGGTACCCACTCATATTGGTAAGTCGTGGGTGTTGTGCCCACGTGTATTTGGTTGAGTTGGTGGAGGTTGGTACCCACCCATATTGGTAAGTCGTGGATGTTCAGAACCACGTAAGTATTTTGGTAATTCCGTGGACGAGGTAATTCCCACGAGGTAAAAATCACGGCCGTGATGCTGGGGTCGATCTGACGCCCGTAGGCAGCGTGCTAAGTGATGATTCTGCGGGGCTTGTTAAATTGGGCTATGGTGAGCTCATGCTTCAGTCAGTATACATCAGCTGTGGAGGGAGTGAAAGCAGGTAGCCACTCCTCGCCACGGGGTGCTTTGCTTGGCCTTGAGTCTGTTCGGGGTTAATTGGTCAAAGTTAAAATGGCTGGTTTGTTTACATATTTTATTGTTAATTCTGGGATTTTGGTCTGTTGTGTTTTGATTTTATTTTGTGAACCCACGTTACTAGTGTATCAGATTTTGTACCCTCCGGGTGGCCGCTAGACGGTATTAATGATTGTCTTGATAAATGTTTCACACGGGAACTGTTGTATGTGAATGAGATAGGCACGTTGTAGCTTAATGTAGTGTTTGTGTGGCCGCACTGCATACTGACCGTACACGACTCTAACGGAGGTCGTGAAGGGAGGTCTGTTTGCCAAACGGAACGGTCTCGTCTGTACGATTCACTTTTCCAATATAAGAGCGGTAAAATGAGGTTCCATCTTGTAAAATTCAGTTGATTTGATGCTCCGTTGGAGTGTATAGTGTTATGATCTGATTAACGTAATGATTCATTTCTTGTGGCATTAATTTAGTCTTTTGTTGTTCCATTTTTAACTCACCTGGGGTGAGAGCGCGCCACTTTGATTTTTTTTGGGATTTTATTTTATTTGGATTTGTTTTTTTTTTTGGAGTACCATGATCCTGCAGTGTTTGATCAGGGGAAAGCTGAGGCTTTGCCCGAACTAATTAGATTTAAGGTACCCTGGTTGTACCATCTCTGTGGACTTTATGGCAGAGAAGGACAGTGATGACGCAGTTTATTTTATTGTGGTTCTACGTTTTATTATGGGATTGTTTTTTTTGTTTTGTAGTCTTCTAAGAATAAATTTTTGTTTCCTTGTTCCCCTGGCATATGATTTATAGTTTTAAGTTCCCATGATCCAAATTTTCGAATTCCTAGGATGTAAAGTGTTAATTAGCCACCGAACGAGCCGCGCCCGAGATAAGATTCAGCATCCTAGATGGCCCTGGATGGGTATATAGGGGTTATGTGATGGTGCATTAGCCATCCATCTCTAGTTGATTGCATTGTTGTTTGATATCTAATTCATTGGATCATGTGGAAAGTCATATGCCTGTTTGAGCTAGTCGGTGCTCATCGTAAAATCTGCCATCCGTGGTGGATTTTGCGTATGATTCGTACGGCTAGGGTTAGTATATGATGGCGCCCAACGTGGGTGTGGCTGATTTATTGTAAATAAAAGGGGTGTAAAATCATGGAGTTTGTATTAGAAATACAGTTGATATTTTTTATTGCAAATGTAAAGTAGAGACATGTCAGCTGGGCGCCCGATTTGAATTTTGATAGTAACAAACTCCAGTGAAAATGAAATAGGAAGGCTGGTAGCCTATAGATTGTTAATATCTTTATTAGCAAGTCTGGGATAAATTAACGTAAAAACCGCGAGTGTAAGGATGAAATAATTTATTCAAGAAAACTTTAAGGGAGTGTGCGTCACGTAGGAAGCTCAATATGCAGCTTGGATAGCTATTTGCTTATGGGGTACGTAAATAATTGAGCTGACTAAAGTAATTGGGGGAGGCAGAACATGGAACAAAAAGGAACTCATTTTAGCGCTAACAGATTATCTCCTCATTAAGGCATGCCCCTATTTCTCAGATAAGTGTATTTTGTGTGGTGTAGGAGATGGCTTCTTCAGAGGAAGTGCGAGCCATTATGGAAGCGATGTGTGCCCAATTAAAGGCAGACTTGAAAGCTGACACCAGCGAACAACTAGAGCGCATGAAAACAGACAATAGCGAACAGTTAACTCAAATTATAGCCGAGAACAGTGAACACTTAAAAGCAGATTTGATGGCCGACAATAGCGAACAGTTAAATCAAATTATAGCCGCAAACAATGAACATTTAAAGGCAGATTTGAAGGCAGACACTAGCGGACAATTATCGGAACAATTCGCGAAGCTTACGCTAGACATTAAAGCAGACGCGGGCATACAATTAGAGCGCATGGAGGGAACATTGAGAGAGGCGATCGCGCTTAGCGAGGAGAAGACATTCGCTAAACTAAACCAAATAGAGTTAGCATGCAATTTGAGTGCGGAAGGATTAAAACTGACACAGGAGGAGATGAAAGGCAGGCTAGACATACTCGAAGAGGGAAATATCATGGCTCAGGGGCAGATAGCAGAGCTAAATAAAGCCGTGCGAGACATGCACGAAGACGTAGAAAGGGGGGAATTGCAAGCAGCAGAGAAATGGAGCGAGTTAGAAGCAGAGCAGGCAGCAATAAGAGGGGACCTGCGGGAGAGTAACGCTTTAATTGGTGAGAGGCTAAATCGGTTGGAAGAAAATAACGGAGCAGGAGGGAAGAAAGACGAAGAGAGATACTTGAGAATGAAAGAGGAAATAAGACGTGCCTGCAGATAGGAGTCGAAGGGAAAGAAGATAGACAGAAAATATTTAAACAGATGGAAGAGAACCAAGAACGGATCAGAGAGGTCGAGAAACAATTCCTAGCCAGAATGGATGAGCAAGATAGGAAAATTATCAAAGCTGAGATACGAACTCTGGAACATGATGATTTCATGTTGGAAATGAGAACGAATAAAAGCGATGGGATTACCGCAGCCACAGTACGTAGCGAAAGAGAAGCAAGCCAGGGGGCGATCGAGAAGGCTACGGTAGGTGAGACTACAGAGGGATTCCACCAATTTCGCGGACAAGCATCGACACCAATGGAGAATAAACTAGCCACGCAATACGTACAGGTTATAAGAATGCAAGAGGTCAGACCTCGGAGATACACAAATGATGGATCAGTAACACCCAAATCTTTCATTAAGGAGGTGGAATCATTCTTTGCCGATCACGCAGTACCGCCAAATAGACAGCTCAGAGCTTTAGAGAAAATGTTAAGGAATGAAGTTTTGACCTGGTACCAGAGCTTCAGGTTCACTTTCGAGGACTTTGAAGGGTTTAAATCGGCGTTCCTAAGAAAATATTGGGGGCAGTCGGCACAGCTAAGCCTCAGGATGGAGCTGTACAGTAGAAAGTACCATGCTACGCAGCCCACACGTTACGCGGATTATTTCACAAAACAGATGTTATTGATGAGGGATCTTGATGTTGCTCCCGGGGAAGCAGACATGATAATGACCATCGGCAAGCAATTACCCGCCAGCGTCCAGCAGATACTAGTGGCCGCAAACGTCAATAAGGCGGTACAAGCTGAGGAAGTGCTCCGACAGCTTGATGACACTTCAATGCAACCTCAGATGCGGAACGTGCGAGCCGTAGGACAGGTTAACACGGCTGTGTTACAGCAAGACACTGGTGCCAGCAAGCGAAGTCAGGGTACGAACACCGGACCGCCAGCATACGAGCGCAGGGATGAAAATAATGTGCGGAACGGATACCAAGGACATGAACGAGGAAAATGGGGACAGCACCGCGGAAGGAACTGGCAGCCGTACCAACAGAGAAGGGATGAATGGCGAAGAAGAAATGGCCCTTACGAACATGAGAGAGATGGGAGGCGGCCGTGGCCCGGAAGGCGGGAAGAAAGGCAGGAGCCCACGCAAGACTATAGACAGGATTGGAATAGTCGGTACGAGGAGACTCAGCGATATTTAAGCGAGTTGCACCAGGAACAGGAAGCACAGAGAGAAAAATGGAAACACACCATGGAGAACAGGCATAACCCAGATATACAGGGGGCAGAAAGCGAGCTAGTAATGCAAGAGAGAGAGGAGCGCAATGGTACCGGACAGCAGGGTGCCGTGCACAAAAAAAAAAAAAACTCGGTGGTAGACCAAGAAGACAGTCTCAGAAAGGAGCAAGAGGGAAATAACTGGTTAGTCGCACACATACAGGAATGGGTCGCTACATCAGACGACTTTTTAAATGAGCTCAGTCAACCAAAACAGCAGGGATTACGCAAGTTACCTATTATCATAGCAAGAATCGGTGGAGTCAGGGTCCGGTCTCTCGTGGATACTGGGTCACAACTGTGCCTGGCATCTGAAGCTTTAGTTAAGATGCTAAACAAGCAGAACAAAATACCCACATTACCTGTCCCACAGATAAAAATCAGAGGAGTTATTCCGGAGAAGTCAGCAGTATGCAAATACCAAGTACATCTAGATTTGGATATAATGGGCCATATTCTATCACAGAACTTCATGGTTATGGCCAACATAAATTTCAACATCATCCTTGGTGTGGATTTCATATGCGACCACCGGGCAGTGATAGACCTGCATGAGAACACAATTTCGTTCAAGAACGTGGAAGGGTTAAGCAACGTAAATTTACATATGAACGAGGTGAACGTGGAGCGCGAGGCAGATATGTGGATGCTAGAAACAATACCAGAGGAGGCCGAGAATGAAACGCGGGAGGAACATTCGAACCCGCAACCCATGCACGTTAGGGAACCTACACTGAGAGAGATCTGGAATACGGCCGTGGAAGTTGACGGAGCCGAACAAACATTTGAGAAGCTATTACAGGAAAAACTGAGCGAGGTCAGGTTGGACAGCGAAGGCAGGGCACGCCTAGAAAATATTTTGAGAGAGCAGGCATCAACGTTCGACACAATGCTAGGAAAAATTCTAAATTTCCGCTACGCCATGCAGGTGGACGACTGGTCACCATTTAAAAGCAAACTTTACCCCGTTCCAGAGAAACACTATCCGGAGGTTAGGAAAATTATTGGTGAAATGGCGAAAGCAGGTATAATCAGAAAGACACCTACACCGTATTTAAATGCGATACTTGCAGTGGCGAAACCCAATGGATCTGTGAGGGTGTGTCTCGACAGTCGCACCTTGAATGCACGCCTTATACCGGAGCATGACAAAGCGCCGATAATTAAGGACGTTTTGAAGCGTTTTCGAGGAAAACAGATTTATTCGTCAGTTGATCTCTCGAGCTCTTATTACCGTATCGAACTGGAGGAGAAATCACAGTTGCTGACTGGATTTCTGTTCGACAACCAGAGCTGGGTTTTCGCTAGGCTCCCATTTGGTGTCAAGACGGCCGGGTCTGCACTCATTAGAGCTTTGGATCGGAATTTAACAGAGGTTAAGGAAATGACCGTAAGATACGTGGACGACATCTTGCTTGCGTCTAGCACAGCGGAGGAACATATGGTAAATTTAGAGAAACTGTTAAAGAACCTCAATAGGGCAAATTTTAAGATCAACCTCAAGAAGTCGCATTTCTTTCAGCAAGAGATTTTATATCTAGGCCATATCATCGATGGAGAAGGAGTTCGACCCAATCCGGCAAAGATTGAAGCAATTAGAAATTTCCCAAGACCAACCAGAGTGAAGCACATCAGAATGTTTTTAGGCATCACGAACTTTTTCCGCGAGAATTGCCCAGGATATACGGAGATAGTGGCACCACTCCAAGAGCTTCGGAAAAAAAATCGTTGGCAGTGGAGCGAGGAGAGCGAGAAGGCATTTGTCGCAACGAAGGAGCTACTAGCAAATAGTGTAAAGCTAGGATATCCAGACTTTACTCGCAAATTTATCATACAGGCCGATGCGTCTATGATAGGTGTCGGGGCCATGTTATACCAGGAAGATGCCAGCAACCCGCAGAGTCGCATATATCTGGCGTTCTCTAGCCGCAGATTGCGCAAGCACGAGAAGAATTATACAGTCTCAGAGATTGAATTATTGGCGATAATTCATGCCCTCGAACAATGGAGGAAGATTATCTATGGTTTTCCCATAATAATTAGAACTGACCATAAGGCATTGACGTTTTTGTTTAAGTCGGCTATGCTTTCTGAGAGGCTGAATAGATGGTCAATTTATGCGCAGCAATTTGACCTACAGATGGAATTTTGCCCTGGAAAATTAAACGTGATCCCGGATATTCTAAGCCGGAACCCGGAAGAAGGCGGAAGCACCGTGGAAGCAAGGGTCCATCAGATTGAGCTCACGCAGCAAGACCAGGATTTCCTGCGGGAGTTAAGCAACATTCAGGCGGAGCAGGAGAAGGAACCGTGGATGGGAATGATTATCAGATATTTCAAGAGGGAATTGGTACCCGGAAGCCCGGAATACCGTGAGGCGGAAGCTCGAGCTAATAGTTACAATTATTTCAATAATCTCTTGCATAGATTTGTGGACCAGGACCATACCATGATGAGGATATTGGTTCCTGCCTCTCTCCAGCGAAAGCTAGTGTGGCATGCGCACTATACTTTAGGGCATGCCGGGACAGACAAAACGGAAGCGACACTAGGCGAGGCATTCACGTGGCCAAAAATGAGGAACACAATATGCGAAGTGTTAAAGACGTGCGATACGTGCCAGAGGGTCAAGCCTAACAATTTCTTGATGAAACAGTACCCGAGACCTTTGTTGCCACAAAAACCATTGGAGCTCGTGGCCACTGACTGTTATGGCACGTTACCTAAAGGGAGAAGAGGATGCCGGCACCTTTTGGCCTGTGTGGACGTCTTTTCCAAGTACGTGGTACTTTGCGCCGTCCAGAAAACAAATTCAAAACAGCTGCTCAATCAATTAAGGAATAAAGTCATACCTAGGATGGGTAAACCAGAGTTCATATTGTCGGACCACGGTAGTTACTTCACCAGCGCCGAATTCAAGAGAGGATTAGCGGAGCTAGGGATTAAGCATGTATTAAGTAGTGTCCGTTATCCCCAGTCGAACCCCTCGGATAGAATTTTTCGTGAAGTATCTAAATTCTGTAAAATCTTCATCCCTGACGCGCATTACAAGTGGGTGGACGCCCTGAAGAAAATAGAGATCTGCATAAATTCCACACGACATGAGTCGACCGGTCAAATACCGAGCGTTCTACACTTGAACGAATATCCAGTGAGATCATGGGATAGAGTATTAAACTGTCCCATGGATCCTAGACCAGCACCAGCCCTGAGAGTGGAAAGGACAGCTGTGTACCTTAGAAAGCAAGCAGACCGGAGATTGCGCCGGGTACGAGGAAAGCGGTTTCACCGTGCACTGGAACTGGGCGAGTTGGTCCTTGTTAAGCGCCAACCTGTATCTGATCCAGCAGCGAAGGTGTTCCATAAATTCATACCACCTTACACGGGCCCGTTCCGCATAATTCGAAATTTGGGAAACAACGCATACAAATTGGAAGAGATCAGTACTGGAAACACTCCCATCTACAACATTTCTAATTTAAAAATTTACTATCCACTGGAACCATACGATGAGCCCAGGGCCGCTGCAGCAAACCATGCCGAGATCATAGAGTTAAATTAATAGCAAAACTCTGGAAGAATAGGACAGGTCATGGGGCGGTCCTCAGATGTAAACACGGGCCGATGTTTACAACAAGCACCTGATTGCTACAGGCAAGTGGAGGCCATTGCTCGGAGAAGGAGAGAGAGGGGAGAGACATTGTCTAGCGCACGCAGGTAGTCCAAAGGAGCCAGAGGCCTGACATAATCCGGCCGGCATGCTAGAGAAGGGAGTGAGACACCCTGTCATTTCAGAGCAACCCAGGAAGGGGGGTCCAAAGTAGAGACGGAGGAAAGGAACCTCGTAGCAGCCGTGTGGAGTGCTAAAAATCATGTAATGCTTACCCTGATTTTTAACCTTGTGAGGGAGTAATGAGACCTTATGGCATATTGCATATCCATCTAGTCTCAAGTTTGTGTTTCCAACATTAATTCTATACGCAGACCGGCACAGCAGATGCAGAGTACAGAGGCGGCAAATACTTTTATTGGATGTGTGCAGAGACGTGTACGAAGAATAGCAGGAGGGTTGAGTGGTCATAAATGCACTTAGCAGGTTTCCAGGGTGTGCCGTGGGAGTACATTGTACCGTGAGAAGACGAGCGAGGGTAGGACAGGCAGGTCGTTGAACGCAGGAATTTGTGTGGGAAAATTGCAGTTTGGCGAGGTCACAGCTCCAAGTTTTGGTGCCGCCCAAATGTGACCTACTTATGAATTAATGACCGGAGAGCAATGAGAGTTGCATGTATGGAAGCGGGAGACTCTCAACCTCCCAGAAATGTAATTTGATGCAATTTGGATGTAAGGCTGATTTAATTCAGTATAAAATGCCTGATGTGGGGGCGTTTCAGCATCAGCCAATGAGTGGATAAGCGTCACCAAGCCATGTTTGGCGCGTAAATTGGCAGACAATGAGGGATGATTATTGAGTTCATTTGATAAGGAGCCCACGATCGATTCTTGGAAAGGACATCACCAATGAGACATTGAGATTACGATGAGTGCAGTGATATAAGTCAATTCGGGACAGAGCTATTATTTTTGGAAATAAATCTCATATTTCCCCCTCCTATGGCCGGTTATGCCTCAAAAACTTAAATAGCTCCAACTGAGAGAGTTAGGTCAGTCAATTTTGTGATTCTGTCACGGACGCTCCACGTCAGTCGAGTTCGTGATTTTGGACTCTGTTAATTTTCATGTCAGATGGTGAAATGGAGATAGCGGGGCGTTTTATTTTTGAGATCATGTCTAGATACTATAGCATACGAGTGCGAGTTCTTGTTAGTGGCGAGTTAAGACATTGATATGCGCCAGTTCGCGAGTACAAGTTCGGCTGAGAAATAGGCTAGCCATTGCGCTAGATAAACATATAAGTTGTGTCGATAGGAGCTACGGTGGACGATCTGGATGAATTGAGTAGTTCAGATGGTAGCATTTAGGAGAATGATAGGATTATCGGTCCGGAACAGTGAGTGCGTGTTACTTTCTTGAATGTCGCATTAAAACAATTGTGTATTTCTGTGTTCTTCGTTACCACGAGGTACCTGAAGCAAGAGGAAGCTGATGCCGAGATTGGAACAATGGGAGGATCTTCAACTATGGAATTCGTCATGCGAGGAATGAGGGCGTAAACCCAAAACCTTGGGGCACGCCGCGATGATGGAGACAGTCTGGGACCCAGGAATAGTGATAAGTACAGCAAATTATCTTGCATAATTTAGTTAGGGGTGTACGGATCAGCATAAGTGCAATGGCTGTGTACATATTCAATTTCTTAATGTTAGTTGTGTTTTTGTTGTTGTGTTTGTTGCTGCAACGTGCGTGTAAATATGTATCGTGTGGTCATGGTTTTCAATGTAGTTTGGGGAGATTATCATTCAGGGGAAATCTGGCCATCAGCTACTGTCACTGTAGATACATTTTCAGTTGAGAAGGTGGGGTGAGAGTTTGTACAGTGGTCGTAAGCAAACCAGAGCATATTGAATATTTTGTGGTAAATCAGGTTCGTGGATCGACTGTGGTAAGTTCTACCAGGTAATGGTTTTTGTTGCAATCTTCGATTGGTGACGGACAAGGCAGGCAAACCCGGCGATTTGAGGTATTTAAATGGGAGTATGGCTGGATGTACTGATGCATATTGGTAAGTCGTGGATGTTGTGCCCACGTGTATTTGGTTGAGTTGGTGGAGGTTGGTACCCGCTCATATTGGTAAGTCGTGGATGTTGTGCCCACGTGTATTTGGTTGAGTTGGTGGAGGTTGGTACCCACTCATATTGGTAAGTCGTGGATGTTGTGCCCACGTGTATTTGGTTGAGTTGGTGGAGGTTGGTACCCACCCATATTGGTAAGTCGTGGATGTTCAGAACCACGTAAGTATTTTGGTAATTCCGTGGACGAGGTAATTCCCACGAGGTAAAAATCACGGCCGTGATGCTGGGGTCGATCTGACGCCCGTAGGCAGCGTGCTAAGTGATGATTCTGCGGGGCTTGTTAAATTGGGCTATGGTGAGCTCATGCTTCAGTCAGTATACATCAGCTGTGGAGGGAGTGAAAGCAGGTAGCCACTCCTCGCCACGGGGTGCTTTGCTTGGCCTTGAGTCTGTTCGGGGTTAATTGGTCAAAGTTAAAATGGCTGGTTTGTTTACATATTTTATTGTTAATTCTGGGATTTTGGTCTGTTGTGTTTTGATTTTATTTTGTGAACCCACGTTACTAGTGTATCAGATTTTGTACCCTCCGGGTGGCCGCTAGACGGTATTAATGATTGTCTTGATAAATGTTTCACACGGGAACTGTTGTATGTGAATGAGATAGGCACGTTGTAGCTTAATGTAGTGTTTGTGTGGCCGCACTGCATGCTGACCGTACACGACTCTAACGGAGGTCGTGAAGGGAGGTCTGTTTGCCAAACGGAACGGTCTCGTCTGTACGATTCACTTTTCCAATATAAGAGCGGTAAAATGAGGTTCCATCTTGTAAAATTCAGTTGATTTGATGCTCCGTTGGAGTGTATAGTGTTATGATCTGATTAACGTAATGATTCATTTCTTGTGGCATTAATTTAGTCTTTTGTTGTTCCATTTTGAACTCACCTGGGGTGAGAGCGCGTCACTTTGATTTTTTTTGGGATTTTATTTTATTTGGTTTTTTTTTTTTTTTGGAGTTCCATGATCCTGCAGTGTTTGATCAGGGGAAAGCTGAGGCTTTGCCCGAACTAATTAGATTTAAGGTACCCTGGTTGTACCATCTCTGTGGACTTTATGGCAGAGAAGGACAGTGATGACGCAGTTTATTTTGTTGTGGTTCTACGTTTTATTATGGGATTGTTTTTTTTGTTTTGTAGTCTTCTAAGAATAAATTTTTGTTTCCTTGTTCCCCTGGCATATGATTTATAGTTTTAAGTTCCCATGATCCAAATTTTCGAATTCCTAGGATGTAAAGTGTTAATTAGCCACCGAACGAGCCGCGCCCGAGATAAGATTCAGCATCCTAGAAGGCCCTGGAAGGGTATAATAAATGCTCTCATTTTTAGCCTACTTTTCACATTTTGCAAAAATGAGGAAAAAGTAGTTTTATGAGATCGATCCGGGAAAATGTGTGTCTGTCTGTCTGTCTGTCCGTCTGTCTGTCTGTCTGTCTGTCTGGCTGTGTGTGTCCCCCCCCCCTTATCAACTCCTAAACGGCTGGAGTAATCGAAATAAAATTTGGTAGGAGTAAAGATCTATACCTGAATATCTCACGGCCATATTTGAAAATGATGTCAGTGCTACCAACTGCTGAAAAATCGCAATTGAAATTTGAGCTCCTTGTTGGATATTTTGGAAGGTATGAATGGGAGCTATTTCAAAATCGGCACACATATAGATAATAATATTGCAGTTTAATTTCCAGAAGGCCATACATGGCAGTGTTGCCAAAATGATTATAAACCTACTGATAGGTCCAATATTTAAATGCATATAACTTCTACACTATCAATTGTAATTCAACCAAATTTCGTATGTTGTATGTGTACATAACCAGATATGACTGAACGTATTCTTATGAACCACCAGTGCTGCCAACTGTTAAAAATGCTCTTAATTTCTTTTATCCAAATACCAATATATATGAGAAAGTATGCAAGCCGACAGCTTTAAACTATGCACACGTATAGTACCTGACATTCTATATTAATTTGGAGTAACTTATATACGTCAGTGCTACCAACATGATTATAAGCCTGCTGAGATGTCCAACTTTAAATACATGTAACTTCCATACTATCATTTGGATTTCAACCAAATTTCGTATGTGCTATGTGTACCACAACAGCTATGACTATGCGTATTCTTAAGAGCAACCAGGGCTGCCAACTGTTAATAAATGCTGTCTCTATTTTTGTTACCCTAATATCAATATATCAGAAAGAATGCAAGCCAATAGCTCTAAAATTTGCACACGTATAGTACCTGCCATTCTAGATTACTTTGGAGTAACTAATATACGTCAGTGCTGCCAACATGATTCTAAGCCTGCTGATAGGTCCAATTTTAAAATGCATGTAACTTCTATACTAACCAATGGATTTCATTCAAAATTGGCACAACAATAGATCATATTATTTCAGATTATTTCTGACCAATACATGCATGACACTGTTGCCAACATGATTTTACGTGCGCTGTTAGATCCAATGTTTAACTGCATGTAACGTCCATGCTATTCATTGGACTCCAACCAAATTTTGTATTCTGTACCTTAAGAGATGGAACTAAGAATATATTCAGTCACCAGGGCTGCCAAATGTAGTTCTCTATTAGGCTACATTATGCCATGTATACAGTATTTCGAACTAATTAGAAATTTCGATATTACCAACTTAATTTCGTCATTATTCTGGATAGATCCATTACGATTAATCATTGGCATGTATCTTAAATTTTAAGAAAAGTAGGCTCTTTAGTTCGTCACGGAACTTCTTGTTTTGTATCCAAATACACATATATCAGAAAGTATGCAAGCCGACAGCTTTGAACTATGCACACGTATAGTACCTGACATTCTATATTAATTTGGAGTAACTTATATACGTCAGTGCTACCAACATGATTCTAAGCCTGCTGAGAGGTCCAACTTTAAATACATATAACTTCTATACTATCATTTGGATTTCAACCAAATTTCGTATGTGCTATGTGTACCATAATAGATATGACTATGCCGATTCTTAATAGTAACCAGGGCTGCCAACTGTTAATAAATACTTTCTCTATTTTTGTTACCCTAATATCAATATATCAGAAAGTATGCAAGCCAATAGCTCTAAAACTTTGCACACGTATAGTACCTGGCATTCTAGATTAATATGGAGTAACTAATATACGTCAGTGCAGCCAACATGATTCTAAGTCTGCTGATAGGTCCAAATTTAAAATGCATGTAACTTCTATACTAAATAATAGATTTCATTCAAAATTCACACAACCATAGATCATACTATTTCAGATTATTTCTGACCAATACATGTATGTCATTGTTGCCAACATGATTTTACGCACGCTGTTAGATGTTTAACTGCATGTAACGTCCGTGCTATCCATTGGACTTCAACCAATTTTTTTATTCTGTACCTTAAGAGATGGAACTAAGAATATATTCAGTCACCAGGGCAGCCAACTGTAGTTCTCTATTAGGCTACATTATGCCAGGTATACAGTATTTCGAATTAATTAGAAATGTCGATATTACCAACTTAATTTCGTCATTATTCTAGATAGATCCATATAGATTAATTATTGGCATGAATCTTAAATTATAAGAAAAGTAGGCTCTTTAGTTCGTCACGGAACTTCTTGTTAATTATGAGACAGTTCCTCCAGCCAATCATAGCTCATTCATTGACCAATTAGGTAAAGATAGCTTCGCGCATGCACTCAAAATCCAACATGTCGGACATGAATTACCGTTACATGATTTGAAAGTTCAAATTGGATATCGGATCAACCATTGTAGTTACAATCCCCAACATAAAGACAAAATCAGCCC